>CM053786.1:24104050-24549050 GCA_028749045.1 Cupressus sempervirens
AAAAACACCAAATTTTTAGCTTCATAGACAAGATAAATAACTCTAACACCCAAAAATAAATCCATCTCATAAAAATAGGAATCAAAACCTAATAAAAAAATAAAAAAATAGTCATTAATGTGAGATTTTAGAGAAATCATGAAAGATTAATTCGTACGTCTCTGTTGGGATAAATACAAGTTCATGCCAAATTTTGAACCCCTTCATATATTTTCCCATGTTTTCCAACCTATCCATGACATGATTTCCTTTATAATAGGTGTGGTAAAATGACACCTCCAAATTAATTAACAAGTGTCTAATCATTTGTATGTCATCTCTTCCATTCAATCCAATCTTAGCCACATCATTTAAAAAATTAATAATGTTTAAGGCATCCCCTTAAATTATGAATTTTTTTTCTAATTCCTCATTATCAGCACAATAGCCTTTTGATAAAGAGTAAGACAAACCACCACACTATCCATTTGGATGCCTAGGTTGATAGAGTAGGCAACCAATGATTAACCTTTTTATACTCTCAAAAGACTATCCCCACCCACCTAACCTAGGTTA
Source organism: Cupressus sempervirens (assembly GCA_028749045.1). NCBI lineage: Eukaryota > Viridiplantae > Streptophyta > Pinopsida > Cupressales > Cupressaceae > Cupressus > Cupressus sempervirens. Next base: position 24,104,606 of record CM053786.1, read on the forward strand.
CCCATTGAGGAACGATCAAAATTCAGCTTGAACCAATTAGTATTGGTGGGGACCATTTTATATTCCTATAGATAATTGGAATGAGATTTCTTAAATTTCTCATATTGTCTGTCAACCCCCATAGGCCCCATAATCAGCAATTTTACATTTTCACTTTTTGCTAAAGATCTTTTTGTTACATTCCTTCTACTAGAACCAACTACCATACAAAAGAGATGCCACTAGAGTTTAGTAATGAAAGGATGAAGTGGAGGGGACTTCGAAGAGGTGTAAAAAACCTTTGGGGTCATTATTTCAACACCATTTAAATTTGAATAGACTCATAATGCTTTCATTGACTTCTCAAGCAAAGGGGCAAGAGAAGGGGATATGGTCAATTAACTCAACATCCTTTTCACATAGAACATATCATTTGACAATTCAAATGCCTCCTTTTTGAAGATTATCTACAGTAAGAATCTTGTTATGATAGACAATCCAGTTAAAAAACTTTATTTCAGCTAAAGCGTTATTATCCTAGATCATTTTCTAGTCTAACATATTGGGCCAACTTGGGCCTAGTGGGTCAAAACTAGTTTTAATCATATAGTCCCACAATTTAGAGCTTTTCTAGATTTTTGAGGAGTTCTAAAGTAGTGGACCTAAAAGCTACTTGGAACCAACTAATGCCTATCTTCTAGCTCACCCAATTGTCCATCCTTTCCCAATAGTCCTCAACTTTGAGGCCTAACCTTATAATAAGAAAACTCTTAAGACCTAGGAATAGGGGATGGAAATCTAATTAAAACATATCTTCCCAGGAACCTAGAAATCCATAGTATCCCCCATTACCAACTAGCCAAGAAGAACCTTGAGTAAGGAGCAAGATGGTCTTCTTAATATTTTTCTAGGTAATCAACCCCTGAATATGAGGGTTTAACAATAGGATAATCTCGTTCCAAATATGACTTCATAACATTCCACCCAATCTTTGAAATGAAGGCTAAATTCATGAGATGACAGTCCCTTACATTGAGGTCAACTCAATCTTTGGAAAAATATAATTTTTCCCATTTTACAAGTGAAAGCCTCTTTTAGTCTTTAAATTCTACCCGTAGGAAATTTATTTTGATAACATCAAACTTTTTAATCTAGGGAATGGGCTTGTGGAAAATTGACATAACATACTAAGTAGAGCTTTGTAATACCTTTTGGTTCCTTGTTCAAAAACCTACTAGCGTTTCTTGCTCAATGTTGGGTATCAAACACAATTTGGCCAATGATTAGGATTGATGCTCAATGATCAAATCCTCTTCACTTTAGGATCTTCTAACCTAGGTGGCTATACTTTATGAAAACTATTTAATGCAGCTTATGTATATTTTATTAATTGATTCTCTTGAGAAAACAAGTCATTCCTAAGGAAAAATAATAGGTGTAAGGCTCAATGTTTTTTGATTACTTAAATGAGTGTTGTAAATGTAAATGTACAATGAAAATAATAAAAATGACATAATGTGATGCTAGTAATAAGATAAATAATCTCACTAATTATAATTATTAATAAACGTAATCATAGCTAGACCAATCCTTTGCCATTAAGTAAATAGATCCTATTCCACAATTGAAGTATCATCAATAATTTGAAGATAATGTGCACACCACATGTTATATTGTATAGAGAACTTGAGGAATATGGACCATAGTCTAAATGACTTTAACCCAATGATGGAGACCAATTAGACAAGCATTACATAGCATGCAATATTTGATAATCAAAGATAGATATAAAGTTCAATCCATCAACAATAACATGAATTCAAAAGGACAATACTGACAAAAGAGCTATTGAACATCCATATATTTGAATTGAGTATCAAAGGAAAGTATCTTTATATTTCCATATGAATAAGGAACAATAAAGAAAAAGTGTAAGTTGCATAATCTTGAAATTTCATCGACCATTAAAGTTCAAACTTTCTTATAGTATTTCATCAAAGAGGAAATATATCAAAAATATTGGATTATATATATATCATGGATAACTTCTATAGTATGTATATTATAAAAATGAGACCCTCCATTATCCCTTCTTGTAAAATATGAAGGGGTGCAACCGAGCTTCAAATATCTTCATTGCACAATTATTCATAACTATCTAACTAATTATGTATATAAACTTAAGAATTATTTGAGAAAAACTCCATGCTCTTCATTCTCTAGTCATGGCCTCTTCTTCTTCATTAGTCACTACTTCCACTTGTTCCATTTTAGAAACTGCCAAGTAATCACTGATCCATTTGGACTATGCATGTGTTGGCCATTTGAATTTAGAAATTTTAGGAATAAAATTTTGTATATCTTGCCACTTCTTTCTTGTAGCAACTTGGATATCAATTTGAAATTTGAAAAACTTTCTCTAAAAACTAGTGATCTTATCTAGTAGGGTATGGAAACCAATTATCTAAAACTATTCATTTTCCTCAAAGTGAGAAATAACTCTATGTGGTAATGTTATCATATCACAATTTTACTAACCCAAGTTCTTGGGATTTCCATCATTGTCCTTTAAAGCATGCATAACATAACTCTCAATAAAAGCAATGAGCAATATGTTTTGCTCAATCTTTTGTTGTTCCTGCTCAATATATACCAAATTTTTCAATATGAGTTCCAACATGTCAATCGTATCCTTAATCTACTGAGGAGCATTAGGAAATCTCTTGGTTTTCTCATAGAGCCAACCCAATTCATAGCGAAAGGGTTTCCATTTCCTTTCTAACTCCAATAATACAATTTTGTCACTTTTGAAAAAATTAAGAATATTACATAGACATGGAAACCCTTCATATACTTCATTTCAATTTCCTATAATCATTTGATCATGAATGCCAAGATAACTTCAAGGTTTTTATAAGTGCATCCATTATGTATATCTTTTTCTTTGACCTCTTTCAATTATTTGTCCTTAACCTCAATAATAGAGGTTGTTTGATGAACAACAATGGCTCTAAGTGTTGGAAGAGCCTTCATAATAATAAGTTGTCTTTCTAACCTACTTGTTTATGTATGCATTTTATTGATTATTTCACCCATGTCCATCTCCCTCATCTGCAAATCCTCTAATGAAGGGTTCTCCCCTTAATACCACAACAAGCAACATAATAGAGGAATAATAAAATTTGAGAGAACAAAATATGAGCTTCTTATTATCAACACAATTGTAGAATTAAAGATTACAATAGGAAAACCCACATGGGTGCCTTTCTTACAAAATTTTTCAAGACAGAGCTGCAACTATTACCCAAAACTACTTAAACATGCCTTCCTTATATAGGCAATTTTCACTACCTAGGAAGGTTATAGATAGTAACCCTAACCCTTCAGGCAAAAAAAACCCCAATAAAAAATATTTTCTAATTTATTACATAAGGTCAGTTCTAATTATGTTTTTTCTGGTACCCAAACTCCTAGAGGCCATAACTTTATGTATGTACGTATGTATGTATATATATATATATATATATGTATGTATGTATGTATGTATGTATGTATGTATGTATGTATGTATGTATGTATGTACATATATATATATATATACATATATACATATATACATATATGTATATATATATATATACATATATATATATATATACATATATGTATATATACATATATATATATATATATATATATATATATATATATATATATATATATATATACATATATACACACACACACACACACACACACACATGATTTTCAACTATAATTACTTTTCAAAATTAGTAGCTCCTGAACTATAACACCTAACATGCACAAGTACCAATCAACCCATAAATGACTTCATTATGAAGCCTGTAAGGCCTTCAAATACAAGCTCAAAGGTTTCATACACAAAAGCCTCAATAAATTTTGCAATACATATGTATGACAATGTAGCTCCACTAACAGACTAATATGACCCAAATTAGCCTCAACCTATGAAATCAGAACATTCTAAGATTGCATGAACCACTTGCTAAAATTACTCAGTTTCAATAAATAGAAATTGTGTATTGAAATAACCCTTATTGAAAATGATGAAATATAAATATTTTTGGGTGATGCAAAATTACCATTACAACCAAGATGCTCCTACATTAGACACCCAAGGTAATTTGATAAGTGACCCTATCATGTCTCAATTAGTTAGAGGAAAACCAAGATGGTCAACCTCCCCCCTTTTCACTTGTGTTGAATCCTCAACATGTCATCCTTCCCACTCAACTAAATATTCTTTATATTCCTTGTTCCTTGTACTTCTGCCAACTCAACTGTCTAGTATGTCCTCAATATCCTTTGTAGTTGAAGTAACTACTAGAATACTCAACTATGCTTCTACAACTTCATCTCCATCACCTCCTTCCGAAAATGTGAAATACAAGTGAAATATTCAGTTCATATGGCAACTCTACTTCATAGACATTTCCAAAATCATGTCTTTTCACTATCTTTCATGATTTAAACTTTATTTTTACCTTATTATATGTACAAACTAGAAATCTCTCCTTCCTCAAATGAACCATGAATTCATTTCCAATTTAAAATTTATTATACTACTTTTTTACATCTTCCTTAGCCTTATATTATGTATAAATCCTTATAGTGTGCTTCATCACCAGCTCATAGACATTCTTCAAATATTCAACATAATCTTCTACTTTAACACTACTAATCTCTCCTTTATCCAACTACCTCAATACAAAAGTGTTTCTAGGCCTATGCCCATATACAATATGGAATGGTGATTTACTACTACTCGCATTGATGTAATTATTATATGCAAATTCTTTCCATGGTAAAATAATATCCCATCCTTTTAGTTGGTCTCCTACTAAGCATCTCAAAAAATTCCCCAAACTCCAATTTACTGCCTCTATTTCTCCACTAGTTTGTCAGTGATGGGATGAATTGAACTTCATATTTGTCTTCAAATTATTCCATAATGTACACCAAAAATACACAATAAACATGGTATCTCAAACATAAATGATTCTCTTTGGTACACCATGTAGTCTCACCACTTCTTTGAAAAACAACTCTTCCACACCAACATGATTTCTAGAATTATTACATAGAATGGAATGTTTCATCTTTCAAAATCTATCAACCACCACAAATATAGAATCATGCCCTTACTGTGCCATTGGTAAACCTAGAACAATATCCATGTTGACATCTTCCTATGGCTTCTTAGGTACAGGTAATGACTGATACAACCCCATATTTTACTTCACTCCTTTTTCCATCTAACATAGTCTTATATGAGATTGTTTTGGAGTGAAAATATTATAATAGGACAATCATTATTTTGTCAATGATGTTAAACCTGCTACCTCCTAAGTGAGACAATTTTTTGTTGGATTGAAAGCTATCATTTAGGTGATTGATGAAGAGGATTTAAAAAGAGGAGATAAAAATAGCACCTAGAGAAAAGTTGAGTTATTTGGTATGTAAAAGAAGAACTAAGACCAAGTAGGACATTGATACTATAGTTTATTATTTATTTACTTAAAGTATGAAATGAAAGATTAGTCAAGTTTAGACTAGAAGAATATCAAGCATTAGAAGTGTTTGCCAAGCCTTGCCAAGTAGTGAGTGCAAGCCAAGAAGAAATTAGAGGAAGTCAATTCAAAATCAAGAAATGTCAATAAAAGATGAAAATTAGTGCAAGTCAAGTGATTATCAGTATATGCTGAGTAAAGTTTAATTGATGTTGAGCAATAATAAAGTTTAGTGTTTATCAAGCAAACTAGTGTTGGCCGACTGGAAGAATAATAGAGAAGTCAAGTGAAAACATATTGGTGCCAAGTACCAATATTTATGTTAAATTGAAGATTTTATGAATTTGAACTAACTATTTTCTTTTCTTGAATTGTGTGAAGTATGTAAAAGATAACTATGATGAGCTAGTGGAACAAAATTCAAGGTAAATCATTTTGTGATGAATTCAACAAAGATTATAGAAGACATTTCTAGAAGAACCAAATAGAAATGTGTGTATATCCATTCTATCCTACCTAATCCTACCTAACCCTAAAATTGATGATTGTGTTTAAGCAAGAAATGATCTTAATTCTCTATTTATAGAGATAGTTGGTCAAAAGAAAAGGTTGTCATGTGAGAGAAGATAAGGAATAAAAGGAGTCTAGGGTATTGCTTCATTAGTTGTCAAACAGAGGAGACTGAAATTGGCATGTAAAGAAAGAAGGCTTAAGAGTATAAATGCTTGAAGGTGAACAAGCTATTAGAGTTGAAGTGTGTGAATGCCAACAAAAGTGGAGGACTGAAATAGAGATCTATAATCTACAAGTAAGTTGTAAATTTTTATTAGATCAAGCCTTACTATTACTTTCTAATCATTGTATCAGTGTAGAGTAAATCCTTTGGGTTAAGGTTGACCTAACAGTCATTTGTAAATCCTTTAACTGGGTGAATTCTAATGGAATTGTCTAAAGTCATATAACAAGGCTCACTCCTAATAGGGTGATTTAAATCCTTTAGTTGGGTCATATTTCATTGTTTGTATTGTAATCTTTAACAGGGTTGGCCTTTCACAGGGCATCACTTGAGAAGAGTGAGTATTAGTAGCATGTTACTGGTGGTTTTTCCCAAATTGGGTTTCCAGATAGAATCCTTGTGTCAAATATGTTGTTGAATCTATACTCTTTCATGTTCACATTTCTACAAAGTTGTTTTGACCTAGGACAATAACCTAAAATGTTTGAGATTTGTATGATCTAATGGATGCCTGCATAATAAGGTTTTTTGGATATGGTTCTACTAAGCATTGAATTTTTTAATTTTTTACATCTAGACCTTGGATAACTGATTCACCCCCCTCTTAGTTATTCTAAAGAATTGCAACAATTGGTAGCAGAGTGCCATAGTGCTTAAGAGGACTAGTTTGAAGGTACTAAAATAAAAATATCAAGATGTGAAAAAGAGAGGTACCCATGCTTGACAAGGAGAACTTCCCTGCATGGAAAAGTATGATAAAGCTACATATAGGAGGTCTTGGAGACCATGCAAAATCTACCATCACCATTGAGCATGTCCACCCTACTAGAGCCCCAACTATTGATGATCCAAAAAAGAAGAATAGACATAATCAGGAAATGTTGGAGATTTCTTCTACCCTAAATTCTTTTGAGTTTGATGACATCAAATGCTATGATACTCCAAAGAAGATGTGGGATGCTCTTTAGATGCAAATATTTTGAGAGCCAAATCTAAAAGTCTTAGAGATAAGTTTGATGACATGAGGATGTAAGAAGTAAAGAATGTTGCTCAATATTTCTCTAGAATAAAAGATGGTGTTAATTCTATAAGAGGAGCTACTAGTAGAATTGATGATGAGCCCATTAGTGTTATTAGAATTTCTATCATACAAGAATTAAGATGTATACTAGGTTCTAATCTTACTCTTGAAGGTTTGGTAGGTAGGCTCACTACCTTTGAACTCTCTAATTTTAATAACTTCAAATTTGAGAATGTTGAATCTTCTTTCAATGCTAAACTATTAAAAAATAAACCTAAAGAGAATGAAAAGGTAAAATATGTTTCTAGTGACAGTGATAGAAATGAGGAAGATGTAGAATAGATTTAAGCACTACTAGAAAGGAGATTTCACAGAGACAATGGTAAATTCAAAGGTAAGATAATTACCTATCATGTTTTTTAATTGCAATGAGGTTATTCATATTGTTGCTAGATGTCTAGAAAAGAAGAACAATAGAAGTGGAGATAAATATAGAAGTAAAAGAGACAAGGATAGAAACAATTACAAAGATAATGGCAAGAAGTCTTGCTACATTGTAGAAGAGGAAACCAAAGATGGATTTGATGATCATGATGATGAAGTGGTGTATGGTTCAATGAAGGATGATTATGAGGAGGATTAAAATGCACTAGTTTCTTTGTGGACAAGAGTGAAACATGGATCATTGATAGTTCCTGTTCACATCACATGACTAGAGATAAAAGTAAGTTCATTACCCTAAATTATTATGATGGAAATAATGTAAGGTTTGGTAATGATGCATCCTATTTGATGAAAGGCAAAGGATCTATCAAAATCATAGAAAAGATCGCGTGTAACAATTCTTATTCTGATGAAGGACTTAACTATAATTTTTAAAGTATATCATAACTAAATAGTTCAAGTTGTAAAGTTGATTTTGAGAGTTCAAGATAACTAAGATCAATAACACTGATTGGAAACTAATTGGGAAATGTGTCCAGACTAGACGTAATCTATTTTATTTTAATATGAATGGTGCTACTTGCCTTATTATAGAATTTAATGATGTACATGGTTATGGCATAAGAGGTTATGTGATATTAATTTTGATATCTTAGTGATTATGAATAACATGAAAAGACTCAAAGGTTTACCCAAATTGAAGAAAATTGACAATATGATATGCAAAAAAATTTAGCTAAGCAAGATGACAAAATCTAGTTTTAAGAGTAAGAAACACACCTCTAAAGAAATTCTTGAGATTGTTCATACTAGTTTGTGTGGACGAATTGATGTCCAAAGCTACAAAGTGAAAAGTACATTATCCTATTTGTTGATAATTATTCTTAGATGATGATAATTATGTTTCTAAAATACAAACTTGATGCTTTCCAAAAGTTTAAGTAGCACTTAGCTAGAGTTGAAAAGGAGATAGGCAAAAGCTTGAAATTTTAGAGATCTTACAGAGGTGGAGAATTTACATCAAATGAGTTTGAGATGTTCTATAATGACAAAAGAAATCAAAAGATAGACATCTACACCTAGGACCCCTCCACAAAATGGGATTATTGGAAGGAGGAACAAATCTATAATGGATTGTGCAAGGACACTCATGATGGAGAGGAATGTTTTTTTGAAATACTCAAGAGAGGTTGTAAGTACATCTATCTATACCTTGAACCATGTGCAAGTTAGGAAAGGTACTCATTCTACACCTTTTGAATTATGGTATGGATACTCACCTAATATAAACTATTTTAAGGTATTTGGAAGAAAGTGCTACATTCTTAAGGATTTTAGGAATGGTAAATTAGATGCTAAAAGTGAAGAAGTTATATTCCTTGGCCATTCCACAAGAAGTAAAGCTTATAAGTATTTAAATACTAACACTAACAAAGTTGTGGAAAGTGCAAATGCAAAATTTGATAAATATAAAGAGCTACATGAAGTTAAAGTTCTGAATGAACCAAAGGAGTAAAATTATTTTCTATACTTTTATAAGGTTATTCTTGCTGATAAAAATTTTGTAAACCAAGTTGCAAATCAGAAACAAGTTTCAGTGACTTCTGAGTCACATACAATGAATGTTGAGTTACATTCAGGAACTAAGCTATTGTTAGGAACCAAATTGTAGACAGAAGTTGAGGCACATTCTTATTATAATATAAGTGTACATGAAAGAGATGTTGTATTAATAGATAGAGAAGTACACAGTGATTTAGAAGTTGACAGACCTAATGAGCAAGGTAGAGAAAAACCAAGATTGTCAAAAAATGTCAAAAGACATCACCCTGCTAAAGAAATTATTGGAGACAAAGATGTTAGACTAATGACAAGAAATAGACTAAGAAGTGATACATGTTTGTTGAGCATGCATGAGCCTAAAAAATTGAAAGATTCCTTAGTGAATGTGGAATAGAGTAAACCAATGAAAGAAGAGATTGAACAAGACATGGACTTTGGTTCCAAGACCAGATGAAAAAAATGTGATTGGAACCAAGTGGGTGTACAAAAAAAGATGAAAATGGTGAAGTGACAAGGAATAAGACAATATTATATTTTAAAGGGTATGCACAAGAATAATGAATAGACTATGGAGAAACATTTTCTCCTATTGCAAGATTGGAAGGAGTAAAAAATCTGCTTGCTTACTCTGCATACAAAGGTTTTAAAGTTTATCAAATGGATGTGAAGTCAGCATTTTTGAATGGCATATTAGAAGAAAAGGTTTATATAGAATAGCCAGAAGGAGTTTTTTAAGCTGACAACAAGAACATGGTATGTAGACTACACAGAGATTTATATGGTTTAAAGCAAGAGCCAAGAACATGGTATAAAAGCTTCACAATTATCTTGTGAAGATTGGATTTGAGAAGACTGATAATAACAACAATATGTACTTGAAGAAAGAAGTAAAGGTATTTTACTAGTTGAAATTTTTGTTGATGATATCATATTTGGATGTCAACATACTTTATATGAGGCATTTGCAAATGAAATAAAGAAAGAATTGGAGATGTCTATGTTTGGAGAGATCAAGTTATTTGAACTATTTTGCAAGTATATAAGATGAAATATGGTATATAAATTACTTAGTTTAAGCATGTTGAGGAAATACTAAAAAATTTTGGATTAGAAAATTCCAAACCAGTTAGCACACCTATGATGATAGGACATAAGTTGTCAAAGAATGATGATTGAACTAATGCGAATCAAATATTGTACAAGTCTATGATTGAAAAATTGCAATATGTAGTGCATAGGAGACTTGACATTGCATTATCTATTGGGATTGTTGCAATATTCTCTACTAATCCTAAGGATAATCATTTCATGGTTGTTAATAGAATAATGAGATATCTAAAAGGAGTAGAAGACTATGGTCTATACTACATGAAAAATGAAAAAATTGAGTTGGGAACCTACACAAATATTTATTGGAATGGAAACATTGATGACAAAACAAGCACAAGTGGTGCATAATTTTTCTTAAGATAGAGGTTGGCTCCTTGGACTAGAAAGAAGAAAAATTGCATATCTGAATTTACTACTAAAGCTGAATATGTGGCTATTGTAGTATATTGTACAAACATTGTATGGATTAGATAACTACTCAAAGGTATGAAGGAGGAAATCACTAAACTTTTAGTACTTTATTTTGATAATAAAAGTGTTATAAATGTATCAAAGGACCTTATGATGCACACAAAGACTAAGCTCATTTCAATCAAGTATCATTACTTGAGAGAGTTAGTTCAAGACAAAGAAATGAGGATGGAATATGTGAATACAAGAGTAGATAGATGATATCTTCACCAAATTTTTACCTAAGGATGCTCATGAGTATCTAAGAGGTAAACTAGGGGTGATACCCCTATCCAAAGCTACTTAAGAAACATAAGTAGTTTCCTTCATCAACTGGTGTTGAATGGTGTAACTTACAACTTAATGCAATGGATATTACTTTAGGAGCTGCCTTAAGTAATGAAGGAACCGAATTAGAAGTTTTACAGTGACATGTAAGGTGACATAGGGATAAATCCAGAATCAATTATATCTACATACAAGAGATGACAAGTCTTTGGCATTATTGTCAAAGAAGGAGATAGTGTACCTGATGTTTACTAAAGGGATATAATGTAAGTAGGAGATGATTTCCACAGCTAGTCAAATTGTGATGTGAATATCAGGATTTAACAGTGTGATTTTGAGTCAAACTCGATGACCCATGTTTCATGAGTAGTGATTGAACATGAATCTATCTCTCATGAGAATAAATGGAACACTTAGCACTCATTGGATCTAGGTGATGCTCACAGGGGTGAAGCACCGGGACTTCCCGGGAGGTCACCCATCCCAGTACTACTCCAGCCTGAGCATGCTTAACTGCGGAGTTTCCTCCACAGTTAAACCCAAAGCTTGCAAACCCATTGTTGGGTGATGCGATGCGCTCCCCTGCCCACAGGTGGTTAATTATGTGGTGTTCCATGTTCACTAACACTCATGGCTTTTAGTGCAACGGAAAATGGGCCCTACAATTGGTATCAGAGCTTGGTTTTGGCTTGGTGATGGTTCAAATCTCCCCGGTGCCTTCCCGACCCGCGTAAGCACCTGGTATGCATGTCGAGGGGGAGATTGTTGGGTCATGCGACGCGCTCTCCTGCCCACAGCTGTTTAATTATGTGGTGTTCCATGTTCACTAATAGTCATGGCTTTTAGTGCAACGACAAATGGGCCCTACACCCATTTGCAAAACCTTCACCAAGTGTTGTGCCTTATGAACCACTCATTAGAAAGCCCCTTAAGCTCATCAATTGATAGGTAATGTACCTGAACATATAAGACAAAGAGAAGAAAGTATAGGGACAACTATAAGTCAAAGGGAGAAGATGTTGTAAAAGAACTTGACAAAGCTCACAATAGCCTACACAGAGGAAGGACATAAAGTACACTGATAGAGGGGTAAGTGCAAGAAGTTGGCTCTAACTTTTGGATAAAAAGTGGAAGTGTTTTTCCTATTTTAAAAATTTCTTGTGAATTGATGTCAAAATTCGATGCATTTAGATATTGAACATAAAAAATTCAGAAATAAAAATTGTAGTGTTTGGAATCTACTTTTTTAATATTTAATTTATTTGTGTACCCATAAGATAGTTTTTTTTGGTATGGATCTTTAAAAACCACTTTTTCAAAATTCCATTTTCAGGACCATACCACACTCGTGTACGAACACCATAATTTGACATAAATAAATGAATTTTTTATATCCTTTTGAATAGAGTTACCAAACAAACCAAAGATTGATGATAATATTTTTTCTTAATTTTTTATTAAGTAAATTTTTTATTATTAATTATTAATTAGCTATAAAGGTAAATTTTAAAACCTGTCGTGTACGGACACCATAATTTAATCAAAATTTCACTTTTTCAAAAAATCATTTTTATTTTTTTAACTTCAAAAAAATTGAATGTAGATTGATGACATATAACTTAATTTAAGACAAAACATAAAATAATAAAGTTATTAAAATTTTAGTGAATACCAATATTTTACATTTAGGTCCCACATTTGATTAAAAATAATACAAAAAATAGTAAATAAAATCATAAAACTATAAAATTTATATTTTTGAAATTAGGATAGTAAGAAATCTAATTGGTGTTTGTTAATAACAAAAATTCATCAAGAAGATCCTCTAAAAATTATGGCAACACCTGAATTTTTTCAATTAAATTCCTTAGCCAAATCTTGAGAGGTCAAGACATAGACTTGGTCTCACCAAGCTTATCCTGATCCAAAAATCTAAGGGAGGAAATGTAAGAAACAAACACCTGTTATTTGAAATTTAGAAAATGGGTACCTATTTTGAAAAATTAATAGCGGCATTCAAAATCTCCTAAAAAATAAAAAATAATTTATTTTTTAGAAATAGGTACCCATTTTTTAAAAGTAAAAAATTGGTACCTAATTTTTTTTACCTTTAAAAAATGTGTACTTGTTTCTAAAAAAATCAATTTTTTTATTTTCTCAAAAATAGGTACCCAATTTTTAAAATGGGTACCCATTTTTTAAATTTAAGATCAAGTACCCAAGCTAAAAATAGGTGCCCATTTTAAAAAATTGAGCAGTCATTTCATAAGAAGTCTCATTCTATGAAATTAACTTCCATGGAATTACGACCCAACTTTATGCATTCACCCAAAGGGAGAAATTTCAAAGATATTATTTTATTTTTGGTATTGTTGTTGGTATTGGTTCACCAACAATACCAAAGAGGGAGATAATTGATATGAAATTATTTTGGAGTGAAGAACCTGTAATGGACCAATCTTTATTTTTTCAATGATGTCAAAGCTACTACCTACTAGTGAGACAATTTCTTTTTGGTCTAAAAGCTATCATTTATTGATTGATGAATAGGATTTGGAAAGAGGAGATAACAAGAGCACCTAGAGAAATGTTGAGTTATTTGGTATGTAAAAGAAGTACTATGACCAAGTAAGGCATTGATACTATAGTTTATTGTTTATCTAATTAAAATCTAAAATGAAATATTACTCAAGTTAAGGCCAGAAGAAGATCAAGAAAAGTGTCTTCCAAGCCTTGCCAAGCAGTTAGTGAAAGCTAAGTGGAAGTTATTAGAAGCCAAGTGAAAAATAAGAGATGTCAAGAAAAGATGAAAATCAATGCAAGATGATTGATTTTTAGCATATTCCAAGTAAATTTTAGTTGATGCTGAGCATTAGTAAACTTTAATGTTCATCGAATAAACTAGTATTGGCTGAGTAGAAGAATAATATAGAAGTTGAGTGACAACATATTGATATCAAGTGCAATATTTATGTTAAATCAAAGATTTGACAAATTTGAGGCAACTATTTTTTTTTCTTGAATTCTGTGAAGTATGTGGAAGATAACTATGATGAGATGATGGCATGGAATTCAAGGTACCCCATTTTGTGGTGTATTCAAGGAAGATTGTAGAAGAATTTTCTAGAAGAACCAAATAGGAAAATTGGTAGATTCATTGTGTCCTACCTAATCTGACCTAATCCTACCTAACCCTAGAATGGATGATTGTGATTAAGTGGAACAAGATCTTAATTCTCTATTTATAGAGATATCTGGTTAGAAGAAAAGGTTTTCATGTGTGAGAACCTAAAGAAGACAAGGAGTCTAGTGTATTGTTTCATTAGTGGCCAAACAAAAGATACTGCAATTAGCATGCAAAGAAAGAAGGATTAAGATTATGAATGCTTGAAGGGTGAACAAGCTATCAAAGCTAAAGTGTGTTAATGCCAAGTAGAATGGAGAACTAAAAAAAAGATATGTAATCTAGAAGTGAGTTGTAATTTGTTATCAAATTAAGCCTTACTGTTACTTTCTAACCGTTGCATCAGTCTAGGGTAAATCATTTGGATTGAGTTTGACCTAAAATTCAGTTGTAAATCCTTTAATTGAGTGACATTCTAATGCAATAGTCTAAAGTTGTCTAACAAGGCTCACTCCTAATAGGGTGATTCAAATCCTTTAACTAGATCACATTTAATAGGGTGTATTGTAACCTTTAATAGGTTTGGCCTTTCACATGGCATTGTAGACACCTAAAAACCTTTAGAAAATAAAGTAATTTTATTTTCTGAAAAATTTCTGATGACATCATCATTAATTAATTAATTAATTATTTAATTAATAAATTGACCAAAAAACCCAAAATAAATTTAAAAATTACTTTTTGCCCAAAACTTGGACAATTTCCTTAAGACCACTAACCTTTTCCAAAATCTTCTATTCCTTCTTTAATTTTGATTAAAGGCTAATCCCATCATTTCCTACCCCTAATCCCAACTCAAAATATTTAACTAAATATTAATCCTCATGTTTATTAAAAAGGTTTTAATAAATATCTCCTCAACCCAAACCCTTGAAATAAATAAAACTTTATTTATTTCCTAAAATCTAATTTATCCTCATCCTAAGAAGTTCTAGACTCTTCTAGAAAGTCTTCATCCTCATCCTAGGAAGTTCTAGACTATTCTATAAAGTCTTTATCCTTATCGAAAGTCTAGACTCTTCTAGAAGATGTCTTTAAACCTAATCCTAATCCCCTCCTAACCTTGTCACATTCCCTAAAAATGGGTTAAAACTTACTAACCCAAGCCAAAGTTAACAAATATCTCCTCCTTCACCCACCCTCATTAAATACCATCCACTTGCCTATCCCTAAACTTATCCTAAACCTTCCTAATCTATCCTCTAATCATTTGCACAATCCTAAGCAAGCTTAAAACCTTCCTAATCAAGCCCAAGTCGAAATTCCTCTCATCTCCTTCAAAATATCCCAACCATAAAACTTTATGAAGCCCACTAGGCCATAAATGACTCTTCTAAGCCCTTTTATTGCTCTTACAAGCCATTATGAGGGTCTTTATGAAGATTTTATCCCTTGAGCCTCCTTTGTTGACTCATCATTCCCCTTTCCTCCATCCTCTCACCCTGTGACATGTGTCACTCCCTGATTGGCTGTAAGAAAGCACAATCCATGTGCTCTCCTCTCATGCAATCTGAGCCCTCCATGAGCTTTTTTCCATCCTTGCATCTTAGCCCTCAATCCCTCAAGCCTCTTGCCTATAAATTGGATCCTTCCCCTTTGCAAAATGACACAATCCATGAAGTAAAGTCATAATGCCATTTTAAGAAGCACTTAACACCCTCTTAGGTGGCTCATATTCTTAATTGAGAGCTCATCTTAGTCTATCTTGAAGTTTATGAATATTGTTTAGTTTGTAGAAGCTTTATTTAAATTTGGTTTCTATTAGCATACTAACATTGCTCATATACCCGGTGGGACCTTGCATGGGTCATGTTCATTAGCTTTTTTAGTCAAGTTTTGTATGTCATTTGCTAATTTTGGCTAATTTTACTTGTTTTTGTGATTGGTAGGATTGTATAAATTGGTTTTGTAGGTCCACATGAGCATGAAGAAGACAAAGGAACCCATAGTCTATCTCATAGTGTTTTCAGATTTTTCAAGCTTATAGGTGGACAAAGAACTTGGAATTCTTCTTCCTCTTCTTGTCTATATTCTTCTTATTCCATCTACTTCTTCTTCTTCTTCTTGTGGGAGATCTTGGCCATTTTTTTTTAAGAAAGCAAAATCATACAAACTTCTTTTTAGTGCTTAAAATGAACCCCCAAATCATACTTAAATCCATTACAAATTAAAAATTTGCAAAATAAAAAATTCTTTTAACAAGTGAAACTAAACCAATCCAATCATTTGCATCCTTGAAACATCAAGGTTTTAGATGCATTCATGCAAAGTTAGGAACACTTAATTTTTGGGAATTTAAAAAGAACTTCAAGTTTCCATTTCAAAAGGTTCAAAATCAACATTAAGTGCACACTAAAATCTAAATCAAACTCAAAGCATCAATCAAGGATAAAATGAACCTCATTTGCAAATATTTTAAAGTTCTTTTAAAAATCTCATGAAAACTAAGAGTCCTAAATGGTTGCCAAAAATTGTCCTAAAAGCTTTGTTATTTGTTCCAAACAAATCTCTTGTTGCAAAATCTTGAATTTTTTTTAGGTTTTTCATGCATCAAAACAACTTAAGAATATCATTTTTGGGCTTAAAACATGCAAACTAGAACTCAAAATCTTGAATGAAAACCAAAGTCCAAAGAGTCATTTTCACTTTTGAGTCCAAAACAATCTTGAATGATCTAAGGTTAAAACAAATCACTTCAAAGTTCTTAAAACAACACACAAAATCTCAATCTTGAATGCTCAAAGGAAAAAACTTGAATGTTTAATCACTTGTCTTTGAATGCATGTTGCTAAAATCACTCCTGAGTGCCATGGATTAAAATCAAGTTTTTTTTTTTATGAATGCATGATTAAAACAACAAATACAATCTTGAATGCCATAGATCAAATAATCATCTTTTGGAGCATAGAAAGAATCTACATTTTTGTAATATTTTAAGCTATAAAAACAAATAAAAACGCTTTGAGTGAGTTTGTCGTTGGACTCACCCTCTTTAATCACCCATCAATTTAACCATTGGTTGCAATCTTAGCACCATATATGGGGATGGGTCCACCTAAGACGGTTTTAAGTGCTCAACTCAAATCAAACTCCACTCACTTGGGTTTTTAGTGGTTTTTCTAAGTTAGAAAATTCCTTGAATGCGCATTAGTCTCGCTAACACTTCATTTGGGCATAAAAATTGAACAACTCTTGACGTGGAGGGCCTCTGAGCGCGCGCTTGACAAATCGAGTTTCACATATCTTTGTTTTGGGCTTAAAACAAACTCACACTCAATCTTTAATGCCTAAAAATTAATGAACATCGCATGGTTTTGACGCATTTTCAATGATGCTTGCATTTCTTATGTTGATGATCTCTCGACTTCCATTATGCTAACTACATTGTCAAATTGGAATGAACATTGTATGCCATAATCACAAGTGTCTTCAATCATAGCTTACAAAATCTAAATCATCAATTGGAATGAACACGTGTCTTTTAAAACCAAGATCATGTATATGGTCTTGTTTTACACTTTTTAGGAGGCTTGCTTGGATATTTCATCACCCCTTGGGATGACCTCAACTCTAGCATTCTGACGGTGTATAAGAATCAGGAGGTGAATCGAAAGACACCTCTCTTGGGATCAAGATTTTGTCCATCGATCTAAGCCTCAAGGAACTTTATACCCTTGAGAAGTGAAAGAGGAGAAGTGGGTTACCGCTCCTCTTGGCTATGTGACATCTTTTTGTTTTCATCTACGGATTTGGGCCTCATGTACCTTGCGTATATCGAGGACTCCCTAGCTAAACCAAATTTCATCCTTGTAGAAAGCTTCCTAGGATGTTGGTGTGTTTGACGTGCTTGCTCCAAACTTTTGTTTGCTTATTTGTTCATAGCTTTTGAATGAATGTTTGCCAACTTTGGTCAAAATCTCAGAAAAGAAAAAATATCCCAACTCTAGGCATACTTAGCGTAGTCACTGCCTCATCAGAATATCATCCAAGCTTCCCCACCACAAATGAATCTATCCAGTTCTTTTCTTTAGAAAAATCCCAAATCCAAAGTCCATCCAAATCATCCCCCTAGCCAGCTAGCAACCCAATCCAAAATCACCCAAGCCTTTAAGGAATTGTTGTTACTCTGCCAGAGTTTGCTATCCAATCAACCAATCTCACCAAGGTTATCCCTTTGACAGAGCATTGTCTAGGGTAATCCAGCTTTGTCACTTGTATCCCTCATCACCTTGAGCTAAAGGTTGGGATCCACAAGTGGTCAATCTCGTGTCATACCCATAGGATCATTAGTCTATCCTCAAGTTGACACAACCACCAATCCTGCACATAGGAAAGCAAAACCCTCGCCTTTTGACAACATGCCCTTGAAGTCTTCCATCCTTAGAAAAGCTTAAAATCCCCATCCAATCCTCCTTAGCTTTGTCATGCAACTTTGACTTTCCCTAGGAAATCTGAGCTTAATCCAAATCCAACCATGAGCTTCTGTGTTCATCCATATTTAAGACCTCATCCCCATCAAACTCACCGTCAAAGCATGAAGTCCCAATCCTATCATGATGAGTTTGGTCACATTGTCCTTGCTCCTGCCACCTCCTATTCCAATGATGATGAAAATCTTTTTGACTATGATGGGTATATTGAAAGCCTTAGAAACATTTCACCAACCATCCCCCAAAATCCAAGAATTCTTCCAAACTATCTACTCATGCCATCTCATATCCCAACTTCTCCTCCATCACTCAATCAACCAAGCTTCCAATCTTCCACCCCCATCACACTAGCTATTCCTATCAATCCACCACCTCCACCTCTGACAGACGAGTCTCCCAGGAATCTCCTAGAGGAAATAAAAGAAAAGCCACCTCCAACAGTCGATAAGCCATGTCATCTAATCCAACCATGTGAAGTAGTCAGTGATGAAGCTTTCCCATCTATAATATCACCTCCATCTCCCAAAGCTATCATCCCCATACCATCCATCAAATTGCTTAAAATCCTTCCACTTCCTGTAAGCATCAAAATCCCACCACCTGTCAAATCCCTCCAAATCCTATCCACATCACCTCCAAGTATTTTCCAAATCTCCCGTAATGACCCTTATGCATCCATCTTCTACTCATCCATCTCCACTACCGAATCTTCCATCTATCCATCCACTGCCTTTGAAGAATACATCCCTTCACTTCCTATCGCACCATCCACTCCAATCCAATCCTATTAAGATCTTACCCAAAAGAATGTTGACATCCCCCAAAGCATAAATGAAGATATCATCATACCATGTCTTCCATCTATATTGCAGTCACCATCCCCTCCATCTCCAAAACCTCAAGTCATACCTCCTCTACTACATGATATCTTTTCATCCCATCAGCTAAATTAAGATCCTATCCTACCATCTCTTCTGCTCCATGCTTCCATCTTACCACCTATCCAAGCTATTCCACCATCTATAATCTACCCTCTTGGTTCACTTACATTCATCCATGGTGGCCCCCTCTCTGCAAAAGAATCAAGAACAGTATCTCCCCATTGCAGTACATCTAATAAAGAACTTCTACCATTTTCTACAAGAAAAAAGTTTCCTCAGCTCGTTCAAATGCTCAATCGATGGCATTATCAAGGTCAAGGTTTAGGACCACAAGAGCAAGGAATCATAAAGCCTATTATTGGACAAAAGAATCCAGGATTTCATGGTCTTGGATATGTATCCAAAGGCTCACCATCTAAAAGTGTTGGTACACGCCATCCCTAAACCAAGCCTATCTCTAGGCCCACCATGCCATCCTCCCATCATTCCTTCAAGAAATCTTGTGTCATCTCCCCTCCACCATCTTTGCAACTAAAAACAACCTACCATATCCCCCCTTCATTCGCTAAATCCATTTTGGGTCCCTATGTACCAAAATCAACCATCAGCCATCCTCCTATCATCTAGCATAAAAATCCCACTCCTTTCATTCCTATTTAGGATCAACAAAGGCACATCTCTCTACCTATCATCCATCATCCTCCCACTATAAGCTCCTACATATCCTCTCCATCTCGCAAAGATTTTCATAACCATCTTCCCAAAGCTTACCACAACAATGTGAATGCCAAATTAAAAATGCATAAAGCTAAAAATCCACATCCTAGGCAATCATATGTCTATTCTAAAAAAAATACTCCAAAAAGGAAAAATCCAATCAAACAATGCAAAACAATGCAAAAGCCTATGAAAAGAAAATCCAAAACCATGTGGATCCCAAAGAAAAAAGTGGAAACCCAATGCATAATGGCATCCACCATTGCTAATCCCCCATCTAGTGACTCATGTTCCCCATCTCCTAACTCTATCTTAGGTGCTTATATCCCCAAGCGCACTTCCACAAATCCTCCATCAAGCCCCCATCTACCATCTATTCTCCATCTGATCTTTTCACACCCGTCCCAACATTTGCCAATGTTGATCCTACAAGCATCTCCATCTCATGCTCCTTTCCAGCCTTTTCATCCCTCCATCTCCTACCATCAATCACATCTAATTTGATCTATTGCATAAATCACACATTCGATGTACCAACAGCTAGAAACAAAATTAAACATTCCAACAGCCAGTGAAAAATCCCAAAAAAGCCAAAAATAGCTGAAGAAAGCCAAAATCATTCCAGCTAAGTCCAAAGTCAAAAAGTCAAAAAGTCAAAAAAATAAAGCGTCCACTGGTGAAAACTTGGCAATTCAAGCGCCTTAGACAAGTACCATGATGAAAACTTGGTAAACAAGCATCATGCATAATCCAACCATCCCCAGCTTAGGCTATCATCCTCATGCTTTTGGTCACATCTTGACATCCAACTCCATCTTCCAATCTATACACCTATCCTCCATCCTCTAGCTTCCATCTCACACCATACACTGATCTTTTGCAGCTTCAGCTAATCATCCCAGCTATCATCCATCTCCCTAGCGCCTTTCGCTTTTCCATCCTAGCTTGAATCCTATCACATCCATCGTAAGACCTCCTTCCACATGTCATCTTCTAACTGGGGGCACTGTATTTGTTGGAGATCTTGTCTTGTCCATCCTCCCTTGTCATTAGTATCTCGCTCTAGGCTATCCTCATGCAAATCCAATGTCATCCTCTCATTAGCCATTCACTCTAGCACCATCTATCTATTCAGCTACCACCAACCTTAGCATTGTCCCCATCATCATCATTGGATGCATCTTGTCAAATCCATATCTTTTGTTATCACCTCATCCTTAGCTTCTGCCTCTTGCACCAAATTGAGCCATCCCACTACCCTCTCATCCTGAGCTTTTTATCCATCTATATCATACCTATCATTGGTCTGTTAGCTTGTACCATATCTTGATTAGCCCGCTTGTAAATATCTTGGTCCGTCAGCTTGTACATCCTCTTTAGCTTAGTACCATTGTATCTATCCAGCTTTCGTGTTAGTTCCTCCTTGATCAGCATCTTGCACACATTGCACAACCCTTGGTTAGCTATTCCAATGCATCCTTTAACTAGATCTTCTATCACCAAAGTGTTATCCTTCTTAGTTTAGCTTGCTAGATGCATCACTCATCTAGATCCATTAGCTTAGGTGCTCTCCAATAGGTCCTTGCAGGATATAGCTTTCCTCATGTCTGATCTTGGTTTGTTGGTACCTTGTCCTACCCATCTTGTTGGCAAACAGTTCTCTTTTGGATTTTCACTTTCTTTCAATTTGGAATCTTCCCTTTTGGGTCTTGAAGTATCTTTTCCAAGCAATCTTTTTGTTCCCTCCTCAAGGTTGCCACGATCTTCCATATCATGGTATACTATGAATGGGGCAATCTAAGCGTAAGGTCTTGATCAGGTCTTTAAGTTGTTTTTCTTTTCTGCTTGTGGGTTACCCAGTGTCGGTTCCATGCTTCCTTTAGGAATCATGTGTGATGCTGGGGCAATCCTTGCGTGTTTGTTTTTAATTAGTTTGTTAGTCCTCTGGATAGTTGGTAAAAACACCTTGATGTTCTTGGTAACCTTGGCAATTAACCAACAGTCTTATAGAAAATCTAGTGCTCAACTACATGGTGGTACTTCTCTTTGAAGTATCCCCCCCACTCAAAAAGCTTCAATTGTTTTCCTTCATCTCCATTATCCCCCATCCATATCTAGCATCCATCTCTCCTACCCCAACTTATGCATCAATATCTCTTTAAATCACTCCTCACCTTTAGCATTAGGGATCCACAATCTTAGTCTTAGGGATCCACCAATCCAAATCAATCCACCAAGCCCCATCTTTCGAGATCCACAATCCTAGTCCTATGGATCTTCAAAACCCATCTTCCACCAATCTATGTCTTTGAAATCCTGTTGCATCAGCTTTTTAATCCCCTCATCCATCTCCCCATCTTGGATTCCTTTTATAGCGCTTCACTCCTTCATCCTCTGCAATCCCTGAGATCTTAAGCTTGCTTCCTCTTGTGCCTCTGATTCTCCCTTTATTATTCTCCCGTAGTGAGAGTTTGAGCTAACTAAACCTCTTCTCTTAAGCCAATTCGAGTCTTCTTGCTCATCTCGAATTCTTGTACTTTTCAAGAAGTTTTCGAGCCTCGCTTTCTCTCCCTGCCCCCTTCTTGAAGGGGCATCTTGCAATCCATTCTCTCCTCTTCTGCTCTAGCCTTGGGCATCTTATTTTCTTATCTTTGATGCCATGCCACTTGTGGCATCACATCAAAGAGGGGCAAAATGTAGACACCTAAAAATGTTTAGAAAATAAAGTATTTTTATTTTTTGAAAAAATTTTGATGACATCATCATTTATTAATTAATTATGTATTTAATTAATTAATTTATTTTTATGCCATTAAATCCCTTTATCTTAATTAAAAATATTTAATTAAGGAATCCCTCCTAAAAATGTTTAAATCATATTTAAACATTATTTCCTTATTTATTAATTATTTAATTAATAAATTGACCAAAAAACCCAAAATAAATAAATAAATATTTTTTTGCCCAAAACTTGGCCAATTTCCTTAAGACCACTAACCTCTTCCAAAATCTTCTAATCCTTCTTTAATTTTGATTAAAGGCTAATCCCATCATTTCCTACCCCTAATCCCAACTAAAAATATTTAATTAAGATTAAATATTAATCCTCATGTTTATTAAAAAAGTTTCAATAAATATCTCCTCAACCCAAACCCTTGAAATAAATAAAACTTTATTTATTTCCTAAAATCTAATTTATCCTCATCCTAAGAAGTTCTAGACTCTTCTAGAAAGTCTTCATCCTCATCCTAGGAAGTTCTGGACTATTCTAGAAAGTCTTTATCCTCATCCAAAGTCTAGACTCTTCTAGAAGATGTCTTTAAACCTAATCCTAATCCCCTCCTAACCTTGTCACATTCCCTAAAAATGGGTTAAGACTTACTAACCCAAGCCAAAGTTAACAAGTATCTCCTCCTTCACCCACCCTCATTAAATGCCATCCACTTTCCTATCCCTAAGCTGGTTCTAAACCATCCTAATCCATCCTCTAATCATTTGCACAATTCTAAGCAAGCTTAAAACCTTCCTAATCAAGCTCAAGTAAAAATTCCTCTCATCTCCTTCAAAATATCCCAGCCATAAAATTTTATGAAGCCCACTAGGCCATAAATGACTCTTCCAAGCCCTTTTATTGCTCTTACAAGCCATTATGAGGGTCTTTATGAAGATTTTATCCCTTGAGCCTCTTTTCTTGACTCATCCTTCCCCTTTCCTCAATCCTCTCACCCTATGACATGTGTCACTCCCTGATTAGCTGTAAGGAAGCACAATCCATGTGCTCTCCTCTCATGTAATCTGAGACCTCCATGAGCTTTTTCCCATCCTTGCATCTTAGCCCTCAATCCCTGAAGCCTCTTGCCTATAAATTGGATCCTTCCCCTTTGCAAAATGACACAATCCATAAAGTAAAGTCATAATACCATTTTAAGAAGCCATTTTACATCAAAAACCATACACTCACACCCAAATTCCAACTCCATTTGAAGCCCTTTTTGAAGCATAAGCTTGAGTATACATCCTATCTATTTGGACAAAGCCACTCAACAAGAGAGCTTCTTATTGAGAGAGCCCATTAGTGGCTCATATTCTTAATTGAGAGCTCATCTTAGTCTATCTTAAAGTTTATGAATTTTCTTTAGTTTGTAGAAGCTTTATTTAAACTTGGTTTCTAATAGCATACTAACATTGCTCATATACAGGCATCACTTGAAAAAAGTGAGAATTAGTACCATGTTACTGGTGCTTTTTTCCAAATTGCATTTTTTCAGATAAAATCCTTGTGTCAAATGTGTTATTGAATATGTTATGTTTCATGTTTACATTTTTGCAAAGTTTTTTTGACCTAGGATAGTAACCTACAAAGTTTAAGATTTGTATGATCTAATGGATGCATGCACAATAAGGTTTTATGGATACGAGTCTACTCAAAATTTATTATTATTATTTGTACATCTAGACCTCAGATAACTGATTCATCCCCCCCCTCCCCCTCTTAGTTATTCTAAAGAATTCCAATAGTCTACATCTCTGTCCAAACTTCTTGACATCATGCTACAACCTTGGGCAATAATGTTGAGATTATGTGTGTTGCACACATTGTATAATATTGTTATATTGTATTTTATTTTATTATGTAATGTTGTGCCTAGGAGTACCTAGATGGAGGTGCAACATGTAAATATTTTCATGAAACATTCTTGATGAGTTGTATTATAACATTGTGATAGTACTTGATGTAATTATTTAATATTGGAGAAAATGATTAATTATATCTAATATTAATTATGGGGTTAATAGATTAGGTTGCAAATAGTTTTAGCACATGGTGAAAATAGATAAATATCCAATATTAATTTTGGGGTCAATGGGTTAGGTAACACATGGTTTTAGATCCTGTTGTTGCAAAAATATCTTTGACATTTGCATGGTGCACTTTTTATCTTCATTGTGTGTGGAGATGGTTGTTCATGGTGTGTGGAGATGGTTTTCTTCATGGTGTGTGAATAATGGTTCATCTTGAGGAAACATAGGGTTCTTGGTAAAGGTGTGGTTTATGCTTTCATTTGACATGTTATCCTTGAGGTTAGGATGGTTTCATTATTATGTCATGGTATACTCTTGATATGCATTTAGAGTTTTGGCATGTCATAGTATGTTCATATGGAGCATGTTATCTCTTTGGTTGAGATGATTTAGATTATGTTGTCATGTTTTTATTCCAAAGGCCATGGTTACAATTGTTGACATTGCTCTTGGTTTAGTTTCTTTGTATTGAGTACGTTGATAATTTTTTGGATACTTCATGATATATTGAAATGTTGTAGTTGGAGTTGGCATGGATTGATTGGTTACAAGTTCTCATGGATGCTTAGAGACAATGGTGATGTTGATTTTCTTAAGGATTAGAGAAGTATTTTTTTGGGACAGTTGATGGTTTCAATAAGGAAGTCTAAGGGGTAGTCACCTAAAATGAACTTTAGAGGATATTTTTCTTAAATGAGTTTTGGTTGGAGACTTTGATAACTTGATGAGAATTCTCATTCCCCACTATCAGTGGTTTATTACTTGAGAGATATAGCCCATTGATTCTCTCAAGTACATTATTTTTATGTTTATCTTTCATGTATATTTATCTTGAGCTAGAGTACATGAGGTAGTTATGGAGGGTTCATTTGAGAGATAGTTTAGCATTGGTTATCTCCATGTTCATTGTTGTTTTGGTTATAAATTTAATATTATCTTTTGTAGTGGGAGCTTCTTGGTATATATGTGGCAAGTATTCTTCTTGAGGCTTATAATTCTAGGTTATAGACTAGATATGTCTTTTTTGTGAGATTCACTTGGTATACCTTTGGAGGTATGGATAGTTGGATGGGTTGGTACTTATTGTGGGTGTTATTTTAGCTATGTATGATCATGTCTATATCACATGTTTGTGCTTCAAATTTCTAGTTGGTACAACATTTTATGATCTTCTTATGTGATAGGTTGGGTGGCTTTATCTTCGGATGACTTCTATGTATGTCCGATGGCAGTGGCATAATAGGAGGTGGCTTCATTCATGTTTAAGATGCTAGATACTTTGATTTTATTTAGGTTAGCAGGATGGAGCACATGATATAATTTGATCCATGATGGTGGATGTACTAGGAGGGATTGTTCCTTACTCATTTATATTGCTATGGATTGACCCTATGCATTGTATACAACAAGTGAGATATTCTTGAGATTATGTGTGTTGCACACATTGCATAATATTGTTATATTGTATTTTATTTTATTATGTAATGTTGTACCTCTGAGCATGTAGATAGATCTGCAATATGTGGAAATTCTCATAGGATATTCTAGATCAATTCTATTGTAACATTGTGATAATACTTGATGTAATTATTTAATAGTGGGTGAAATAATTTAATATTCAATATTAAATAAAGGGTCAATGGGTTAGGTAGGACATGTTTTTAGCACATGATTTATGTAATATCACTTGGTAGTTTTGTGCGACTTTCTACTAATATAAGCAACCAAAAGGGTAGTTGTAGATATAAGAAAAAAAGGGGCAAAGGCAAGAGTTGAGAAATACAAGGCATGACAGATTGGCTAAAAGGAGCATTTTGTAAAGGTTGGAAGCATAACATGGGATTTTTGGATTCATCCTTGTTCAGATGGATTGCTTGGTTGTGTCTATGGCTTTGAAGGCTACCATAGTTATATTGCAATGGTGTTTTTGCTAAATAATATAAGGTGATGGATTCTTTTAGATATTGTGTTTTTTTTTCCCTCAATAAGAATTTCCCAGGGTATATCTCATGTCATATTTTGTGGGCATGTTATATATTCTCTTGCATGTGAATTTCAATTGCATATTTATTTAATATCTATTATGGATTATGTGGAAATAATTATATTTTTATTCGAAGTTTCTTTACAAATAATAATTCTTAGCAACTAAAGAAACAATTTTATCTCTACCAAAGTGTCTAGCCAATTCTCAACTATGCTTCTCCTAGATGAGATTCTCTCTCATAGAAATTCCTGGAATGTGAAATTGACTTCCCTAGAATAGTATACCATCTTGGATTATGAAATACAACTAGTTTTTCCTTTCAAGTGTAACAAATTATGTACAAGCTCTCCAACCTTTACAAAAATAAGGATCCTCTAGATAGAAATTCTTGAGTTCCTTGAATCCAACCACCCTAATCCACTTCTCTCTTAACAGAAACTTTCTTCTACTAAGATCATCTACAACTTTGTTAGACTTCCCATTCTTATCTTTCAAAAACAATGTATGACTCTACAAAAATGCAACCCACTTCAAGTTTCTTTGGTTCATTTTTCTTTGACTATTCAAATTTTGCAAATTTTGATGATCAATATGCAAAAGAAACTTAATAGTAAGATGATACTATCTGTACTTCTTCAAAGCCTGAACTATGGCATAAAATTCTTGATCATAAACAAAATATTTTCTTTTGGAATCATTCTACTTCTTAGTGAAATAAGCTACAAGTCTATCTTCTTGGCTCAAAACAACTCCTATTATATTACCTTTAGCATCATAATATACATGGAACACCTTGTTAAAATCTGGAAGTGCTAAAACAAGATGCTCTATAACTTTTTGTTTTGATATATTAAAACCCTTATCTGATCCTACACTCCACTTAAATTATTTCTTATCCCCTTTGATTGTTTCATTCAAGGGCCCACGAATACTATTAAAAACTTTGATGTTTCTAAAAAAAATAACCATTCCATGAGAAGATCTTACCTCAGTCGTACTCCTTAAAGTATGTCTTTCAATGATAGCCTTCACTTTCTTAGGCTCCATTTTTAGACCTTTTGCTGAAGCTACAAATGCTAGGAACAACAACTCCCTCACAAAACTACACTTCATTAGATTTATCAGCCAATTTTCATCCCACAATTTATTAAAGACCATACAAATATATATCAAATTCTGCTCTTATTTCTTAGTAATGATAAAAATATAATCTAGGTATATAATGGAAAACTTACCTAGAAACTCCTTCAATACCTCATTCATGAACCACATGAAAATTCTTAGTACATTGTTTAGCCTAAAATGCATGGGTAACCACATATAAAATCCTTCCCTTTCCTTGGAGGAAGTATTCAACTCATCCCCTTCTTTGATGTGAATCTGATGGTACCAACTCTTTAGATCTATCTTTGTGAAATACACAACTCTGCTAAAAAAATCCATAAGATCATCTATTTGTGGAAATAGAAATTTGTACTTGATGTTTTGGGAGAAAAGAGAGACACTTTAATAAGATTTTTAGATTTCCCATTTTTTAGGCTACTGAACCTTTCAAATATTTATGTGAGGGAAAGATGAGAATTCCCTAATATGATTCCACTTATAATCCAAATTAGATTAGCTAGAACCCAAAACAAGAAGGGTGCCAATACCAAAATCAAATTATAAAGGAGAATGCAATGGAATAAAATATACTCTTTGGCGCTTATAGGATATTTCTTGAATGCTATAAATTTAGATTATATGTGTGTACAATTACCCCAAATTAATCTATATAGATCTAGGATACATTTTTGAAGTAAATAAAATATGAAATACTTAACTTGAAATACATAGAGGAAGAGGTATTTTAGATCCCAAAATTGAAAATCTCTCTAAGCTAATCATCCATTCAACAAATTTTGATTGATTAATTGTTGTCCTCTTGTTAGCTCCCTTAGAAGTTGCACCATCTCAGGGATTCATTCACCCATCCTTTCTACCAATAAAGATCTTTGTAGCATTCAATGTTACTAATAGGATGAAAAGACCACTAGCTCTAATACCATTATAATATTCCCAAGCTACATATAGAAAAGTCTGGTAGGAGAAGGAACATATTAAAATTTTAATGCATACAACACAAAATGAGAAGTAGTGTATAGTGTAGTTGGAGAGAGGACCGTACAATGTAGAAGTAGATTGGGAGTAGATGGTTGTATGGTGTGGCTATATGCAAAGGAGGTATAGAAGGTATGGAAGGAATGTGCAATGTACCAAAGATGTAAATGAGCATATGATAAGGGGAGGTGACAGAGGGAAGGGGGATGTTTATGATGTAGGAGCATCCTAGGTTGTACTACTATCTTACATGTTTTCAGTTTTCCTAGTTTCTTCTGAGTTGCAATATCTTGCATTACAAAGCACTTAGTGGATGCCAAGCTTCTTGGTTGATGCTAAATTCATAGTTTCTATCGAGTGTTCTTTGGTTTTCGAGACATCCTCTGAATGCTAAGTTTGTGTAGTTTCCAAGTTTATGTGGTTGCCATGTTTGTTTGGTTACCAAGTTTGTTTGGATGTCAAGTGTTAATATTTTGTGGAGCCTTCATTTGCCCAGTTATTTGTGTGTAGTTTTGTATTGAGGCTAAAATTTGCATTTAATTTAGTGTTAGATATTTTTTGCAAGCTAACTTATGGCTCGGCCTAGAATTTAATATGAAAGTTTATTTAGTTTTATTTGCATCAAGCTAACTTGTTGCTATGCATCTATTTAAGATACCTTTGTTAGAGTCTTAGGGGATGACAACTTAGAGAGGAGCATAATGCAAAGTTGGATCATCAAAGATTGTAATCAAAATTGATATATGGCTATAACCCGAAAGGCCTTACATCTAGGCGTGTAATCAATCTTTGCATGAGTATATGAATGAAAACATTTTTTTACTTCTTCTATTCCCCATGTTGTTCATTTTCTTCTTATTTTCACTCTGTTGACTCTATGCAGGTAGTTGAATAATTGGGAGTGCCTTTGGCCCTAGTTTTTTATTCCTCACTAGGCTAGGTGGTATTAGAGTAGAGGTTCATCCTTTTGGAGAATTGATTATGTAGAACCTTAAGTGAATTTGGTTGTGGGGTAGAAAATCTAAGGATTTAACCTATAACTTGTAGATGGTTACAATCTTGCAGGAACCTAATTTGTAAAGATTGTTTGAGGTAGAGGAAATTACAATAATATAATATTGCATACATTGAGACAAATTGTACCTCGATTAGATGCTACAGAGACAACCTAGAGGAGAAGAGCACATCTTGATGATGTAAGTGACAATAAAGCAATAGCACAAGACCCTAATCTAGAACCTAAAGAAGATCAAGATGGGGCAAGATTATTGAGAGTATTGTTGAGGAAAAATTTGAAATGTGTTGTGGAAGATTTTCCCTATGGTGGGAAATTAGATACCAATGATGTGTTGGATTGGATCTCTGTAATGGAAAAGCTCTTTAAGTATGAAAACACTCTTAATAATAGGATGGTGAAGATTGTAGTTACAAGATTGAAAGGTCATGCCTTACTATAGTGGGATCATTTGCAAACTAATAGAAAAAGGAGAGGAAAGAAGAAGATTAGAACTTGGGTGAAAATGGTAAACAAGGTAAAGAAAAAATTCCTTTTTGTTGATTACCAAGTTAGCTTGTTGAGAAACATGTAAAATTTGAGGCAAAGAGACATGAGTATGAAGGCATATATTGAGGAATTCTATAGATTGGACATAAGATCTAGACATGTGGATGATGATGTTGAGAAAATTGCAAGGTACATAAATGAATTGAGATTTGGAATCCAAGATGAGATAAGTTTTGTGAAATTGGAAAGTGTGGAAGAAGCATGCCAATATGCCTTGAAAGATAAGGAGATATTGACAAAGAACCATGAAAAAAGACAAAGAGGTAGAGGTGGTAGATTCTAGAGAGGAAAAGGTACATCTTGTGAAGAAAGTGGTAGATCTAACAATCCTATGCCAAATAAGGGAAAATATAAATGGAAGAATGATGAAAAACTAATACTGAGTGGAAAGGTGGTGATTCTTATCGAGGGGGTGCTGGTTCTTACTGACGAAGAGGCAGTTATTATTCTAGAGGAAGATTTCAAGGTAATTATTTTAGATCTAGTAAAGAAGGGCATAGACCCTTTGAGTGTAGGTCCTATGAAAATGGACAAGGTGATAGAAATTTTGTGATTCAAGGAGAAATTGAGGGTTCATCTAGTGGACCTAAGGCCTGAGAAAATCTAAAGGTGAGAAGAACCTTATGTAATAAGGGAAGTGATGAGGAACCTATCCTAAGGAGAATTCTTTTCAAAACGAGATGTAAGATGGCTAGAAAATGTTGTAGGCTAATCATTGACAGTGGAAGCTCAACAAATTTGACATCAAAAGAGTTGGTTAAAAAGTTGCAATTGCAAAGGATGAAGCATCCTAAACCCTATCATGTTTCATAGATCAAGGATGAGCATAAGATATTGGTAAGTTAGCAATGTATTTTGAAGTTCAAGATTGGACATTATTGTAAGGAAACTTGCAACCAAAATTTATAATTATTTCCACATAACCAAAAATAGATCTAAAATGATATGGAATTAAAAAATCCACATGCAAGGGAATAGAAAACATACCCACAAAAATGTGACACAAGATATACCCTAGGAAACCCTAATTGAGGGAAAAACCAAGCCTCCAAAAGCATCCATCACCATGTATTATTCAACAAAAAAACCATTGCAATACAATCATGGAAGCATTCAATTCCATAGCCACCACCAAGTAATCCTTGTGAACAAGCATGAATCCACACATCCGATGCCATGCATCCAACCTTCACAAATGCTACCTTGGCTAACCTATGAAGCCTTGTCTTGCTCGACTCTTGCCTTTTTTCCTTTTTCTTTTTCTCTACAACTACCCTTGTGGTTGCTTATATAGTATCAAGTCCCACAAAACAACCAAGTGGTATTACATAAACTATGTACTAAAACCATGTGCTACCTATCTAATTGACCCCACATTTAATGTTGAAAATTTAATTATTTTCCCTAATTTTAAATAATTGCATAAAATATTATCACAATGTTACAATACAACTCATCAAGTATATCCCATGGGAATCTTTATATGTTGCACATCCATCTAGGTGCAATATTACATAACAAAATAATTATAATATAACAATATTATGCAATATGTGTAATACCCATTATCTCAAGAATTATTTTGATGAATTTTTATGTGATATTATGCCTATAGATTGTTTTCATATTTGGTTGGGTAGAACTTGGAAATATGATAGATATGCTATACATGATGGAAGGCTAAATCAATATACTCTTTGGGTGAATGTGAGAAATCAAATATTGTCGCCTTTGATTGAGAGTCCAGATGAGGTTAATTGTACTACTATAAGAATTTGCATGGTTAACAAGAAACAATTTGAAAAGGAAATAAAAAGGAACCAAGTTTTTTTTTTCTATAATTCTAAGGAGTTTGAGTTTTGTCAATAGCAACCAAGTTCCAGTCAGTAGTGATTGAGTGGCAGCTGGTATTATTGACCGAGTGCTAGTAGAAATTGTAGAATTATTGAATGAATATAAGAATCTTATTATAGAGGATATATTTGATGGTTTACCTCCAATGAGAAGTATAAGTCATTGTATGGAACTGATTCTTAGATCTAGTTTTCTAAACAAAGCACCATATAGATTGACACCTACAGAGAAAGAAGAATTTAATAGACAAGTGCATGAATTGTTGCAGAAAGGTTTTATCATAGAAATTTTGAGTCCATGTGTTGTACTTGTTGTATTATCACCTAAGAAGAATAAAGAATGGAGAATGTGTACTAATTCTAGAGCTATTAACAAGATCATTGTGAAATATAGATTTCCTATGCCGAAGATGGATGACATAATAGATTGTTTGAGTGGAGCAAAGTATTTTACCAAGATTTAATTGAGGAGTGGCTATCATTAGCTCAGAATTAGAGAAGGAGATGAATGGAAGACTACTTTTAAAACAAAAGATGGTTTTTATGAATGATTGGTTATGCCTTTTGGTTCAACTAATGTACCTAGTACTTTCGTGAGGTTGATGAATGAAGTTCTAAAAAGATTCTTGGGTAACTTTGTGATTATTTATTTGGATGATATTTTGATATTTTGTAAGACTAACAAAGAATATCTTGAGAATGTTAGACAAGTATTGTAGAGATTGAAAGAGGAGAAATTTATTATTAATCTCAAAAAAGTGTTCTTTTATGCAAAAGGAGATTGTGTATTTGGGATTTGTGATCTCAGATAATGGTTTGAAGATGGATCCTAAGAAGGTTAAAGAAATTTTGGAATGGCTTGCACCTAAGAATGTGGGTGAACTAAGATCATTTCATGGTTTGGCTAGTTTCTAGAGAAAGTTTATAAGGAATTTTAGTTTTATTTGTAATGCTATAACTGAGATGATGGGAGGAGATAAAAAGGAATTAAAGTGGACACATAGAGCTGATAAGAGTCTTGAGAATTTGAAATAGAAGGTTCTTGAGTTACCTATATTGGCTTTGTTCAATAAGGTATTTTAAGTTGAATGTGATGCAAGTGGTAGTGCAATAGGAGATGCATTGATACAAGAAGGTAAACATGTTTTTATGTTTAGTGAGAAAGTGAATGATACTAAAAGGAAATATTCTATGTATGATCAAGAGTTTTATGCTATTGTTCAAGACTTGAAGAAGTGGATGCATCATTTAATTCCTAAGGAGTTTGTGTTGTATACTAATCATAAAGATATATAGTAATTCAGAAGTCAACATAAATTGAATTAGAGACATATGAAGTTGGTTGAGTATTTGCAGAGTTTTACACTTGTTATTAAGCATAAGAGTGGAGTTGCTAATAGAGTTATTGATGCATTGAGAAGAAGATGTTCTTTGTTGACTAGAATGAAGGTTTAATTTCTTGGTTTTGATGAAATGAAAGATTTGTATGATTGTGATATTGCTATCAAGATTTAACTATGTGATTTTGAGTCAAACTTATTGACCCATGTTTCATGAGTAGTGATTCAACAAGAATCCATCTTTCATGAGAATAAATGGAGCACTTAGAACTCATTAGATCTCCATTTATTCTCATGAGAGATGGATTCATGTTGAATCACTACTCATGAAACATGGGTCAATGAGTTTGACTCAAAATCACATAGTTAAATTTTAGTAGCAATATCACAATTTGACTTGTGGAAATTATCTCCTACTTATGAGTTGTATGATATTGATCCTAATTTTTCTTAGGCCTAGAGAGAGCATAGAGCATCAAATCTAATAGATCTCATAAGTAAGTATGATGAATATTTCATTCAAGAAGGTATGTTGTTCAATGGAATTCAGTTGTGTATCCCTAGAAGTTCCATGAGAGTTAATTTGATTAAGGAAAAGTATAGTGGTGGATTGGCTGGACATTTTAGAATTGATAAGATGTTGAGTTTGCTGAAGGATAAGTATTACTAGCCACAAATGTATAAGGACGTTCAGAAATTTATAAGGAGTTGTGGAGTTTGTCAAGTTGCAAAATGAGTAAGTCAAAATCTAGGTTTGTATACACCTATTACTATTCCTAAGAAACCTTGGAGTGATATCAGTATGGATTTTGTTCTTGGATTTCCTAAGATAGTGAAGGGGTATGATTATATATTTGTTGCTATTGACAGATTTTCTATGATGGCTCATCTTATACCTTGTAAGAAGACATCATATGTTGAGCATGTTGTTAAACTTTTCTTCTAATAAATTATAAGATTGCATGGATTACCAAGAAGTATTAATTTTGACAGAGATAGTAATTTTGTTGGTTATTTTTGGAAGACTTTTTGGAATAAGATGGGTATTGAGTTGAAGCTTAGTTCTACATTCCATCTATAGATAGATTGGTAGACATAGGTCATGAGTAGAAGCTTGGGTAACGTATTAAGATGTTTAGTTGGAGATAAGCTAGGTAATTGGGAAGTAGTATAACTCAATCTAAGTTTTCATAGATTAATTTTGCGAATAAGAGTATAGGAAAGACACCTTTTGAGATTGTTACATGAATGTAGCCCAAAGGAGTATTAGATTTGAGGGATGTTGCTGGTGAAGAGAAGTGTTGCAAGGGAAGAATTTGCTGATTTTATGGAGTCTTTGCTTAAGGAAGTAAAATTAAGAATGAAACAAAGTAATCAGAAGTATAAGGAGAATGTTGAAAAGTCTAGAAGACATCATGCTTTTGACATTGATGATGAGGTGATGGTTCATTTGAAGAAAGCCAGATTTCCTATTGAAACATATACTAAGCTAAAAATGAAGAAGTTTGTACCTTGTAAGATACTAAAGAAGTTTGACAATGGTAATGCATACAAAGTTGAGTTACTTGATGACATGGATATATCTTCTATATTCAATATTTTTTATTTATACAAATATCATGAGTCTAAAGATGAAGTGGATATGTCAGATGATTATCCTAAGAAGAAGATTAAAGAATTTGAACAAATACTAGAGCAGATAGTTGGTAAGAGCACATGAGTAGAATGGAAAAATAGACCTAGTGAAGATGCTACATGGATTTCTCAATCTGAGTTGGATTCAACTTGGGTTGAGACACTTGCATGATTTAAGAGAATCATCTCTTTCTACATTGAGCTTCCTAGTTGATGCCAACCTCAAATTTTTTGTAGATTGTTATTTGGTAGCCGAGGCATCCTTTGGATGTCGAGTTCATATGGTTGTTGAGTTTATGTGGTTTCTAAATTTGTTTCGATGCCAAGTGTCAATATTTCATGGAGCCTCTATTTGTTGAGTTGTCTCTTTGTAATTTCCTATTGAGGTTGACCTTTACATTTAATCTAGCGTTAGATATCTATTGCAAGCCAACTTATGGCTTAGCCTAGCATTTAATATAAGATTTTATTTAGTTATATTTGAATTACGCCAACTTGTGGCTATGCATGTATTTAAGAGACCTTGGTTAGAGTCTTAGGGGATGGCAACTTAGAGAGGAGCAGAATGTGAAGTTGGATCACTGAAGATTGTAAGCAAAATTGATATATGGTTGTAACCGAAAAGGCCTTACAATTGGGCATGTAATTGATCTTTGGATGAATATATGAATAAAAGTATTTGTGTACTTCATATATTTCTTGAGTTGTTCATCTTTTTGTTATTTCCATTTTGTTGACTCTATGCAGGTGGTTTGAATAGCTAGGTGTGCCTTTGGCCCCAGTTCTCTGTTCCTCCCTATGTTAGTTTCTATATGGAGGTAAGGTCACAAGTGATGGACAATGAAGCTTATAGGAATTTTGGTTGGAAGGCTGTATGAGCTTAGGTGATCGAATTGTCAAGAAAGTATGGGTTTGAAAAGAAATATAAAATTGGATATGAATCACCCAAATATGCACAAAATATTCATAGAACTCATGATTTTTGAAAACAAAGAGAAGAAAAAATTTATCACCAAATCACAACATTATATTGGTAGATCAAGATGGCACCTAGATTCAATAGATCAAAGCAAAGTAGTACAAGAGACTGAGTAGACGAAGGGTTGAATCCCACTAAAACCAAAAGAGCCAAGTGGGGAAGATCTTACAGTTCTAAAATGATGAGATGAACAAAACCGCAACAAAATTCACAATATAGAGAAAATAACCCAAATCACATGCCTACAAGAACCTACAAGCTAACGTTATAAAAGGATTTTGAGAAGGATTTCAAAAAAACACATCGCTAGATTGACAAGATACAAAGAATTAAAATAAAGAGTGGGCCTAAGAGATAATATGTTAGTTATCAACCATAAAGAAAAAAATATTACTTATTAGTATTTGGGACACCATATTTCTTTGTGTTTATTCAATTATTCTATTGTATTTTTAGTAAGTTTCTACTCATGTGTATTGCTTTGATGTAAAATATTCAACAAAATTAATTTGGAAACAATACAAAGGATATATCATTATTCTTCGTCATTTAGATGGCAATCAAATGATTATATTATTTTCATATTTTAAGTAGATGTTTTGAGTCTGATAGTCCTATGTTTCTTAGAAGGCTTACACTTTGTACTGTTGTATATTGTGCTAGATATTTTGTTAATGATGATGTAGTTGTCACTTGCACTATCAAATGGGTCCATCTAATTAAAAATCACACTTTTTTAGACTCCAAGTTTAGGTTCTCAACAACTCAAAATATGTCTTAGTAACAATAAATATAAACTTGTGGAATCTAAAAAGTTTTGGATAAGCTATCACTTGAATATCATGTTATATTTCTGACAAATTTGTCTCCCTTTCTTGTTTGTACATTAT
This sequence comes from Cupressus sempervirens, assembly GCA_028749045.1. Lineage (NCBI taxonomy): Eukaryota > Viridiplantae > Streptophyta > Pinopsida > Cupressales > Cupressaceae > Cupressus > Cupressus sempervirens. The sequence continues at coordinate 24,142,112 of CM053786.1, forward strand.
TTATTTAAAATGTGGTTGTTGTTGAATCAAAAGAAGCAATTGAATTGGTGTAAGAATGTGTTCTTTTTTAGAGCATACGTGGTCTTACCTAGGTACTCTTACATTATATGCTAGAAGTAGGATCAATGTTTAGTTGATGGAAGGAATTGAGTTGGAGTACATTTTGGATCATTCAAGAGTTCACAAAAGATGTTAAAATAGCTCAACTATAATGAGAAAGAATTCCTGCAAAAGCTTGTGATGTACACTATGTGTTGCATTACAAGACAAAAAAAATTATCTATTCACTTATTACATGTTGTTAGATAATAGCCATTTACAATCTATTTTAGATAATAGTTTCACCCATTAACTGATTGCCTTCTTTAAGTTGCGGGATATATTTGTGATTTATGGACAATCAACTGCATGAATGATTTAATCTTATATGGAATTATTTTAGAATTAATTGAAGCCTTTCCATGTCATGTGGTGGTTCACTCAATTCCTACCAAATTTCAACTATCTATCTTTGTTTTGACAAATGTTTGCAAGTATGCTTTACAAATTCTCATTTCAATTGATTTTTTGTCTCTAGTATAAGGCTTTCCATGAGTACATAATGCCTATATCAATTTTGACTCCAAATGAACTTTGTATGTAGCATGTGCCTTCTTCATAATGCCTATATAGAAAAGATGAATGTGAAATATTAATAGAATACATAGACAAAAATTAAAATCATTATTAATAATATAGATAATATTCTGTAAAATGTTTCTATATAAATCAGATTGAAATTTTACAAGATATATTTTCAACTACTATTACACATAGCAATGAGCAAATACTAGTCGAGGTAATGTGAAATTATCTTTATATTTATATCTTGAATAAAACCTAAGAACATGAGTTCTATAGGGTTACATTGACAGAAATTCAACAAATAAAATAGAACACTCTAAGGCAATCAACCAAGATTGTTGTTGCATCAAATTGAACTTATATTCTACATGCCAAATATATTCTAAATGTCAAATAAATTAATTCCACCGACCAAGATGCTTCCAGAAGCATGTCCGACCATCCCTCCAACTGCCAACCACTCACATTGATAATATACCAAAAACCACTTCTAGAGAATTTTGCACATTTATTACAATTGTTGTTATAAATAGACTTGTTGGGCCTAGAGTTTTCAACGCTCATTTTCCTGAGTTTTTTGTTATGAGTTTTTGTTGTGTTATGATTAAGATTTTGTTCATGGTATCAGAGCCATGAGGGAATGAGTAAAGATTGTTGCATTCTTCTAAAGTGATTTGTGGATGACGGGATTGAAGAAGATTACTGTGAGAAGACTGCCCCCTATTCTAAAGCAAGATTCAAGAAATATGTCAGTTTGAAGAAAGAAAGAAGTGTTGTTAAGAAGCTGCTACACAAGCCAGTGATACCATTGTGGATCAAAAGCATGAATAGTGCTGAAGGTAAGTTTCAGCTACATATTTTCTTTATTAAGTAAGATATCACATGTAGTGGTGTTGATGAAGAGCTATTTAAAATATTGAAGGATTAAGTTGTTGTGTGGGACAGAATTGAGTGCCATTTATATTGTTATGGTTATCTATCTTACCGTGATTTTTGAAGTACAATTGAAGTACTGAATGCTCTTGTGATTTAGAAGATGCACTAATCCTTTGTTTGTTTAGATATGTTTGTATGATTGAGAAGTGAGAGTATCTTTTGGAAGATACAAATTGTGTGTGCTTCAAGGTGTGTGGATGTATTTCACGTGATTAAGAAGTGTTATTAAAGATTTATTGTGAAGATATTGATAAGAATAAAAAGTGGGTAACTTTGTGTGGAAGTCTTTGTTTGATTGGTTCATAAGGAGGCCAATATCAAGGGTGGTCTTCGCTAGATGCTTGACGCTTATGTGATTGTGTGCATGTGTGTTGGTATTTGATTGAAAATTAACTATGGCTGGTGAGATGTCTAATCTTGTGGTTAGTGAAAAATTGGATGGTTCAAATTATGCTAATTGGAAATGTGTGATGGAGATAATTTTACAAATGAAAGATTTATGGGAACTAGTCACAGAAAAGGAACCTGAGGATCAAGATAAACTTAATAAATGGAATAAAAGGGATATGAATGCACGTGCTACACTTTTGTGGAAAATTAGTCCAGGGATTAGGCCTCATGTTCAAGGTTTAAAAACAACAAAGGCAATATGGGAAACTTTACAAACAATGTATGAAAGAACAAGTTAAAAGCAATGGATATTAAGAGGCAATTAACTCATTTGAAAATGAAAGAAGGAGATAGCATGAATGATCATATTGCTAGATTGAAAAACTTAAGAAATCAGCTTTCAATGATGAAGGTTGAGTACGAAGATGATGAAATCATAGAATTTTTAATTGAAAGTCTTCCAGAGGAGTATAATAATTTCATTCGCACTTTAGAATTAACTGACAAATTTGAAAATATAAAATTGCAAGAAGTCTATGGTTCTTTGTTAAATGAAGAAGAAAGGCTTCACAAGTTTACAAGTGAGTCTAGAAAGAGTCAAGCATTTGTAGCTAGAGGAAAATACAAGTATTATAATCAAGAAAGAACATATCAAAATCAAAGACCTAATCAAGGGAATCAATATAGAAATAATCAAAGACAATGGTCTCAACAAAGAGATAATCAAAATAGGAAAAATTATCAAAGGCCACAAAATGAAGGGAGAAATTATAATAATAATCTCAAAGGAGCAAATACTATCGAATGTTTCAAGTCTGGAAAAGAAGGACATAAAAGTGATCAATGTTTTAAGAAATGGCAAAAGAGATTTAATCAAAGAAGGCAATCAAATTTTGGTCAAGAAGAGGGTGATCATCATATAATGATAGCTTCTTTGGCTGCTCAAGGTGATTCAAGTAATGCATGGTATATTGATTCGGGAGCTAGCCAACATCTAACTCACAACAAAAATATCTTTAGCTCTTTAGAAGCAACAAAAGGTGCAAAAATATTTCTTGGTGATGATAGTTCACATCACATAGAAAGAATAGGTACAATTTCAATGAAAAGTAATGATGGTAAAAATTTGGAAATAACTAATGTGAATTTTGTACCTAGGTTGGCCAAAAATCTTCTATTAGTGAGTCAAATAACTCAACATGGATATAAGGTGGAGTTTTATTCAGATAAGTGTTTAATCAAGAATATTAATGATGGATACAAAATAGTTGCTAGAGGAGTTGAGAATGATGGATTATATAAATTTCAAGCTAGTGTTGCTAAGAAGGCTTATATCACTACAAGATCATCCTTAAGTGAGTTATGGCATCAAAGGTATGGTCATTTAAATTATCAAAGTTTTACTATGCTTTCAAAGATGAATATGATTGATGGATTACCTTGGATAAAATTAAATAGAAATGTGTGTGAAGGATGCATGGTTGGTAAACAACATAGAGACACTTTTGAGAGGTCTACATGGAGAGCAAAAAGAAGTCTAGAACTTATCCATAGTGATTTGTGTGGTCCTATGAATCCAACATCAAAGGGAGGAGCTAGGTATATCTTGACATTTATTGATGATTTTTCAAGGAAAATTTGGGTTTATTTCTTGAAAAAAAAGGATGAAGTGTTTAACAAATTTGAAATATTTAAAGCTCTTGTGAAAAATGAAAGTGGAAATAAGATCAAGAGAATTAGAACTGACAATGGTGGAGAATATGTAAACAATAGGTTCAAATCATTTTGTGATCATCATGGGATCAAAAGAGAGATGACTATTAGATATACTCCTCAACAAAATGGTATTGCTGAAAGGAAGAATAAGACTTTAGTGGAAGTGGCACGTTGTATGCTACAATCTAAGAATCTTCCTTTGTTTCTATGGGCTGAAGCTATTAATACCGCATCTCATGTTTTGAATAGATCTCCTACAAATGTTTTGCAAAACATTACTCCTGAAGAAGCTTGGAGTGGAAGAAAACCTAATGTTAATTATTTTAGAGTGTTTGGATGTGAAGCCTATGCCCATGTGCCAGATGAGATTAGAGAAAAGAAATTTGATAAGAAAAGCATTAAGTGCATCTTTGTGGGGTATGATGACCAAAGGAAAGGATATAGGTTATATGATTCTAGTGTGGAAGATGTGTTTACAAGTAGGGATGTCAAGTTTAATGAAGGGTTTGATGATATGCCAATATCCACTCCTATTCCACATGTGGCCATTGAGAATCATGAAGATCCTAATAATTTTGAAACTGGTGAAAGTTCTAAGGAACCCTTTGACATGAATGAAGAATCTAGTCCTTCTCCAAAGATCAAGAGTATTCAAGAAATTTATCAAAGGACTCACCAAATTAATTATGCTTTGATGACCACCATAATGAAGACTAATGATCCTCAAACATATGAAGAGGCCAAAGGAAAAAATGAATGGGAAGAAGCTATGAAAAATGAGTATGATTCATTGATAAAGAACAACACTTGGGAATTGGTAGAGTTGCCAAAAGGTAAGAATGTGGTTAACAATAAGTGGGTATATAAGACCAAGTTCAAGTCAGATGGGAGTATTGAAAAACATAAGGCAAGACTAGTAGCCAAAGGGTATTCACAAAAAGAAGGGATTGATTACACAGAAACTTTTGCCCCAGTAGCAAAGATTAGTACTGTCAGAGTTATTATAGCATTAGCAGCTCATTTTAAGTGGCCTTTACACCAAATGGATGTTACAAATGCATTTTTGAATGGTGAAATAGATGAAGAGATTTATATGACTCAGCCACAAGGATTTGAAATACAAGGGAAAGAACATTTGGTTTGCAAATTAAGGAAGTCTTTATATGGTCTCAAACAGGCTCCAAGGGCTTGGTATGCTAGAATTGATGAATATTTTCAAATTCAAGGCTTCCATAATAGTCCACATGATCCAAATTTGTATGTGAAAGAATTTGCTAGTGGTGATATCATAATTATTATGCTTTATGTTGATGATCTTATTATCACAAGGCATAGCATGGATAAAATTAGTAACATAAAGTTAAGCTTGCAAAATACATTTGAGATGAAGGATCTTGGTTTTCTACACTATTTTCTTGGTATACAGGTATGGAAAAAAGATGATGGATTTTATCTTTCTCAAACTAAGTATGCCCTAGACATATTGAAGAGGTTTCAAATCATAGATTGTAAAAGTGTATCTACTCCAATTGCTTTGAGGTTGAAATTAAGCAAGGACATGGAATGTGAAGATGTTGATCCTACCTTATATAGGCAATTGGTTGGTAGTCTTGTATATTTAACACACACTCGTCCTGATATTTCTTTTACAGTTAGTGTGGTTTCCAGATTTTTGAGCTCACCTAAAGTCCCACATTGGATAGCTGCTAAAAGAATACTAAGATATGTGAAAGGGACTTTAACGATGGGCATCTATTATTCATTTCATGGAGATATTTCACTTATTGGCTATTCAGATTTTGATTGGGCAGGATGCATGGATGATCGTAAGTCCACTACAGGTTATGTTGTCTATCTTGGTGCAGGTCCCATTTTTTGGTGCAGTAAAAAGCAGTCTACCATAGCTCTATCCACTACAGAAGCTAAATATATTGCAGCAAATGAAGCAACAAAAGACATCACTTGGCTACGAGCTATCTTATTAGTCCTCAGGCAACATCATACAGGGCCTTCTCTACTTCATTGTGATAATCAAAGTGCCATATCATTGTCTAAGAATCTAGTGTTCCATGCTCACACCAAACATATTGAAGTCTATCATTATTATATCAGGCATCTTTTCCAGCAATAGGTGATTCATCTTCAATATTGCAAGATAGAGGACCAGATTGCTGACTTATTCACCAAGGCTTTAAGTGAACCCAAGTTTGTATCTCTTTGACATCTTTTGGGCTTAAGAGCAGTGACATAATTGTCTCATGGTCGTCATTCAGGGGGGATTCTTATGAATTCCAACCATTGTATTTAGGAGATAACAGATTGTAAATGGGTACCTAACAAGGTGTTAGGCTAGGACCCATCATATGTAGATTATGAGGGGATATTTAGATAGTAGATATTTAGTATAGCTATTGTAATCAATTTAGGGGGGATGTCAACATAAACTAATTCCACCGACCAAGATGCTTCCAGAAGCATGTGCGGCCATCCCTCCAACTACCAACCACTCACATTATAATACACCAAAAACCACTTCTAGAGATTTCTACACATTTATTACAGTTGTTGTTATAAATAGACTTGTTGGGCCTAGAGTTTTCAGCGCTCATTTTCCTGAGTTTTCTGCTATGAGTTTTTGCTGTGTTATGATTAAGATTTTGTTCACTAAATAGTTAAAAGGGTGTTAAATTTATTGGCCATGTTTTCCATTCAGTAGGAAAATTGTTAATTCAACTTTCCCACTTCTTTAAAACGAGGTTCCTTTTCTTCATATTTCTGCTCAGAGTAAATCTTCATGTAGTCACCAAATGTGTACTTTGGATAAGCAGCATTCCCATTGGTTTTAACAAGGATCTTAGGTGCAGGGCTCACTACCCCATTGTATGAGGGATTATAGAAGGATGTCAATGATAATCGGTTTCCATCCTTTGTTGGGAGAATTCTATGCCATGCACTCTTATACTTTCCGTTACTCACTGCTTCTAACTGATCACCAATGTTCACAACTATCAAGTGTTGCATTGGTTGCACATCAATCCAGCTGCCATTGCTGAGCACTTGAAGGCTAGGAACCTCATCATCTTGGTACAAGAGAATGAGGCCACCCGCATCTGTATGAGCACGGATGCCCTTTATCAGATCTAGCCTTGGGCATGGAGGATAATGGCTCACCTTTGTGCCCAAAGAATGGCTTCTCCTTCTTCTCTCCACCTGCAAATACCCATTTTAGATATCCTATGTCTAGCCCCAAGCTTTCACTTATTATTTCCAACAATTTCTCTGTCAGATTGAATATTTGGCTGCAGAAATCCTCCATTATATCCCTGTATAGAATGCAAAAGTTAATGTGGTAGATATTTGGCGTTGAGTTGAATCAAATGAGTTACAAAGTTTACTCTAAGACAAATCAATTACTGGAAAATAATATGTACTGAAGTTCAATTATTTGAATTGATTCTACTCATTGTGTTAATTAGTTGCTAATAGAATATATATAGAAAAATCAAATATAATAATGTGCAGCGGTATAGATTAACATTTATTGAATATTGTACGTACTTGAAATCTTTGGGTTCTGAAGGCCAAGAATTTCTCTCTTTCATCTCGTGGACTTGAAAAACATCTTCCCAGTCCAAATTCTCAATATTCTCAACATAATTTCCCTTTGATTCAGCTTGAATGACCTTGTTCAGTGCCCTTACTGGTGAAGAATCAATGAAGTGTTGCTCTCTGTTAATCTTGTATTGCTGTGAGCATACCTCTTTAAGATGGTCCAGAAGACAATGGTCAATGCCATGGTTTGTAACCTGAAAAATTTAAACCAGTTCAGTCAATTTGAGCTTAACAATCAAACAAGTTTGCAATGAAAAATTAATGGTTTAATTTGGACCTAAACTTAAAAGTATCTGGGATGTGGGAATTTATATTCAACTTTTCATGAAGTAAACGTCACTCATTTAAATTAAATAGATTTTGATGAATGCTTAAAGCATCGTTTATGGCATGACTGGTTAATCATGGCAATAAAATTAATAATAAAATTATAGCGTAACAATAGCAAAATGATTGTAAGAAAGAACTCCCGACACCAACTAGAACTCTTTCAAAACTTAGTTCTTTTCTATATAAGTAAAACTGACTCTTTTTATCACTTTTTATCTCATAACAATCATTTTACTGATTGTGTTTTTAATCTCGCTGGACCTGAGATTGTAGCATAACAATGATAAAATGATGGTAAGAGCTTCACTCCGAACTCCACTAATACAGATTCCTCATAAACTTGTTTTACGCATATAAATACCTGAAAAAATCTGGGAGACTCACAAGCCTGTGCGATTTGGGCCATTATGGCCTTCCTCTCTCCTCCATCAATCTTCTTTACATCAATCACTGGAATACCCATTTCAAATATGCTCGAAATCCAAAAGCCAATAAAATGCTAAACAAACTTTCACAACTGGAAAGATAGATGGTTGTAACACTAATGTTTGCTAATGTTTGTATCCCTGGGACCCTATTTATATGCCAAAAATAATTTCACCGCCACTGACATATTCTATTCACGTGTAAAAATACTTATCTAATTAAACCACGTTACTTTGAAATGAATTTACTGTTCAAAATATGGTTGAGGATTGGACCAGAGAGCTATATTGTTGTGCATATCATTTTTAATTCAAATCACGCAGCTTAATTTTCTACACCCAAATCTAATTGTTGTTTGATTAGGATTCTTAATTTTCTACAGCTGAATTCGTATGTAGACGTACTGGAATTAAAGATCTATTTGTTTTGGGACATCATGATCTGTCTGTGAATGTGATGGAAGAATTTCTTTCTCTGAGCAAGTTAAGCTCTCATTTTTCACGTGCCCATTTTTTTAGTCGTCTCCCAATTTTAATCTCTCTTCTATGGAGGGAACTTTCATTTGAATCTCTATCCAAACACGCTCAATATCGCTCACCAAGCGTTTCCAATATTGAATTGTGAACGAAAGAATCATTTATTTTAAGTCTTGCTCTTAACCTAAATAGAACGTTGCAACGCAACTAAACGATGGAGAGAGAATGTTATGTTGCACACAATATTTAGATGTACTAATTTTCTACGGGCGAGTGCTCTAGTAATTTTCTCTACATGAGACCAAAACGAACTTGTCGAACTAATGAATAGTAATACACACAAGATCTACATGAACAGACAATAAGTTTATGGGAAAGGATGATACTTATACAATTCTCTTGCATTTATATTTTGATAATATGGATACAAAAGTTTGTGAGAAATATTATAAAATCAAACTTCAACTCACAATCTTAAACTTAAAATTTTGCTCGGCACTTAAAAGTTGCTTGGCACATGAAGGTGCCAAGTGCTAGTTTTACTTGGCACTTGAAGGTGCCGAGTGACAGATTGCTCGACACTTGATGGTGCCGAGTGGCAGGTTGCTCAGCACTTGATGGTGCTGAGTGACAGGCAACACGTGCCGAGTTGGCTTGGCACAAGAAGAGCTCCGCACACAAATAATGCTTGGCACCAATGGATGTCAAGTGAGTTTGGTTTACAAAGGAAATGCTCGACACTTACAACAAAGTGAAGAGGATGCCGAGTGTTCTGTTCCAAACTGAAAAATTATAACTTATAAAATTTCAACATGAATGCTTTCACCTTTAAAAACAAAAAGCCAAAGCTTGACATTTCAAAAAAACTTGACAAATGCAATGAATAGAAGAGAAAGAACAATAGATTCAAGTATGTCTGCTTGCTTTTCTATTCAACTAAGATTTAAACTATTACAAAATTAGGGAGCATTCGGCTTCAACCAGAAAAAACCTAAAATAACCTTAAACTGATAATACTTCAAATCTCAATAAACTTTAAATCTGCAACTCTAATGGCTACATACAATGGTGCCTGGAGCAATCACTGCTTCAACAAAAGAAGTTCAACAATAACAAACTTACAGAGAGAATAGAAGAAACACGTGCAACTGCAGGCACAAACTTCTTTTCTTCTTCCTTCTTCTTCTCTGCTCTGCAACTAATGATTTGCTTGATATGCTTGAACTCTACTTGAACACACTAAATGAATGAATAAACATTCCTTTTGTCACATTCCATTTCTCCCCTCTTTTTTGATTTCTAAAGATGTCACCCACTGTATTTATGTTTCTGTCTGTTCTGGGCGTTAGAGGTGGTAGATGAGCATTTGGCTCAAGGGGTAAATGTCAACTGTCGTATTAAATATTTCAACACTCCCCCTTTGTCTCGAGCCAAAATAATAAGGATCAATGCTAATCCAAATCAACCACACCAAGACACTCTGTTAGGTGTACAAAAGGTCCAATGCCTAAAGGCTTAGTAAAGATGTCTGCTAGCTACTGCTCAGACCTACAAAATTCCATCTTGATATCTCCATTCTCCACCAACTCTCTGATGAAGTGATATCTGATCTCTATATGTTTTCTTCTCCCATGGAAGACTCGATTCTCTGACAATGCAATTGATGAGATGTTGTCACAATAAATTGTGCTTCCATCCTCTTTTCTTTCATTCAAATCTATCAAGATCCTCCTTAACCAAATAGCTTGACATGATGCTACATTTACTGCTATGTATTCAGTCTCTACTGTAGATTGAGCAACAATAGGTTGCTTCTTGGAAGCCCATGAAATTGCACCCGATCACATATGAAACATGTACTTGAAAGTGCTCTTCCTATCATCTAAACTTCTAGCCCAATCACTATCAGTGTAACCAACCAACTTGAAATCATCATTTGTAGTGTATAAAATCTCAAATCCTTTGGTACCTTTCACATACCTTAGGATCCTCTTTCCCGCTTGCCAATGGAAATCCTTTGGTGTTTCCATAAATCTAGAAATTAGACTTACTGCATGCATTAGGTCTAGCCAAGTTGTAGTCTAATACATTAGACTTCCAACCATACTCTTGTATAATATTGGATCCACTCTCTTGCTAGAGTCTTCCTTGCTCAACTTCAAACCTACTACTATTGGTGTGGGGGCTGCCTTACTGTTCTGCATTTTAAATCTCTCTAAGATCTTCCTTGCATACTTTTCTTGAGAGATGAAGATGCCATCATGCATTTGTTTTACTTCTATGCCTAGAAAGTATTTCAAGAGACCTAGATCTATCATTTAAAATTCACTTTTCATGGCCTCTTTAAACTCACCAATTTGAGCCTTATCATTACTAGTAAAAATCAAGTCATCTACATACAAGACAACAATCAATACATTACCATCTGCTGCCTTGATGTAAAGAGTGAGCTAACCATTGCTTTTGCTAAAGCCATTGCTCATCAAATTTGAATCAATCCTACTGTACCATGCCATTGGAGCTTGCTTGAGCCCATAAAGAGCTCTCTTCAATCTATATACTTTATTCTCTTCACCTGCAACTTCATAACCAGGTGGCTACTCCACATACACTTCTTCTTTCAATACACCATTTAGGAAGGCGAACTTCACATCCATTTGAAATAGCTTCCACTTGTGTTGGACTGCAATCATTATGACAACACACACGATTTTCATTCTTGCAATAGGGGCATATGTCTCATCATAATCTATTCCATAATGTTGTTTGTAGCCCTTGACTACTAGTCTTGCCTTATGCTTATCAATCTTGCCTTTAGCATTGTATTTGGTCTTATAGATCCATTTCACTCCAATCACATGCTTCTTGGGAGGCAATTTAGTTAGCTCTCATGTTTTATTTCTTTCTATAGCATCTATTTCTTCATCCATGGCCTTTTACCATTTCTTCACTTTGATTGCTTCTTCAAAATATATTGGATCACTATGAGAAAATAATGCAAAATTAACACTCTCATCATAATCTTCATACCTTTCATCTTGGTATATATCTCTAAGAATCTTTGTCTTTCTTGGTAACAGGGAGGAGAGTGTGGGATCAGAATCTTCACTGTTGTTGCTTTGCCGACTAACTTGGTCTTCACTGGTACTTAGCACTAACACTTGGTCATGCCTAGAGGAGCTCGACAATGTCTAAATCTGTGATGTGAATATCAGGATTTAACTGTGTGATTTTGAGTCAAACTCGATGACCCATATTTCATGAGTAGTGATTCAACATGAATCCATCTCTCATGAGAATAAATGGAACACTTAGCACTCATTGGATCTAGGTGATGCTCATAGGGGTGAAGCACTGGGACTTCCCGAGAGGTCACCCATCCCAGTACTACTCCAGCCTGAGCGCGCTTAACTACGGAGTTTCCTCCACAGTTAAACCCAAAGCTTGCAACCCCATTTGCAAAACCTTCACCAAGTGTTGTGCCTTATGAACCATTCATTAGAAAGCCCCTTAAGCTCATCAATTGATAAGTAGGACATGATTTCCACAGCTAGTCAAATTGTGATGTGAATATCAGGATTTAACTGTGTGATTTTGAGTCAAACTCGATGACCCATGTTTCATGAGTAGTGATTCAACATGAATCCATCTCTCATGAGAATAAATGGAACACTTAGCACTCATTGGATCTAGGTGATGCTCACAGAGGTGAAGCACCGGGACTTCCCGGGAGGTCACCCATCCCAGTACTACTCCAGCCTGAGCGCGCTTAACTACGGAGCTTCCTCCACAGTTAAACCCAAAGCTTGCAACCCCATTTGCAAAACCTTCACCAAGTGTTGTGCCTTATGAACCATTCATTAGAAAGCCCCTTAAGCTCATCAATTGATAAGTAGGACATGATTTCCACAGCTAGTCAAATTGTGATGTGAATATCAGGATTAAACTGTGTGATTTTGAGTCAAACTCGATGACCCATGTTTCATGAGTAGTGATTCAACATGAATCCATCTCTCATGAGAATAAATGGAACACTTAGCACTCATTGGATCTAGGTGATGCTCACAGGGGTGAAGCACCGGGACTTCCCGGGAGGTCACCCATCCCAGTACTACTCCAGCCTGAGCGCGCTTAACTACGGAGCTTCCTCCACAGTTAAACCCAAAGCTTGCAACCCCATTTGCAAAACCTTCACCAAGTGTTGTGCCTTATGAACCATTCATTAGAAAGCCCCTTAAGCTCATCAATTGATAAATAGGACATGATTTCCATAGCTAGTCAAATTGTGATGTGAATATCAGGATTTAACTGTGTGATTTTGAGTCAAACTCGAAGACCCATGTTTCATGAGTAGTGATTCAACATGAATCCATCTCTCATGAGAATAAATGGAACACTTAGCACTCATTGGATCTAGGTGATGCTCACAGGGGTGAAGCACCGGGACTTCCTGGGAGGTCACCCATCCCAGTACTACTCCAGCTTGAGCGCGCTTAACTACGGAGTTTCCTCCACAGTTAAACCCAAAGCTTGCAACCCCATTTGCAAAACCTTCACCAAGTGTTGTGCCTTATGAACCATTCATTAGAAAGCCCCTTAAGCTCATAAGTTGATAAGTAGGACATGATTTCCACAGCTAGTCAAATTGTGATGTGAATATCAGGATTTAACTGTGTGATTTTGAGTCAAACTCGATGACCCATGTTTCATGAGTAGTGATTCAACATGAATCCATCTCTCATGAGAATAAATGGAACACTTAGCACTCATTGGATCTAGGTGATGCTCACAGGGGTGAAGCACCGAGACTTCCCGGGAGGTCACCCATCCCAGTACTACTCCAGCCTGAGCGCGCTTAACTACGGAGTTTCCTCCACAGTTAAACCCAAAGCTTGCAACCCCATTTGCAAAACCTTCACCAAGTGTTGTGCCTTATGAACCATTCATTAGAAAGCCCCTTAAGCTCATCAATTGATAAGAATAATCTTCATACCTTTCATGCTTATCAATTGGTCTTCACTGGTACTTAGCACTAACACTTGGTCATGCCTAGAGGAGCTCGACAATGTCTAAATCTGCTTGCCTTTTCTTTTATTTGCTCCTTCTTTTTGTTGTTCATCAGTGTCTTCTTCACTCATAATTGGCACTTTACTTGAAGTGCTTGGTGACTCATTAGTTTGACCATACCAAGACTGATTTTCAAGAAATTCTATATCTCTTGAAAGAGTCATCTTGTTGTTCAATGAGTCATACAATATGTATGCCTTTGATTCTGAGTTGTACCCTATGAAGGTGCGCTTCACACCTTTGTCATCCAATTTCTACCTTTTCTCTTTAGGCACATGTGCATATGCAACACATCCAAACACCCTTAGGTGTTCAACTGTCCATCTTCTTCGTGACCATGCTTCCATTGGAATTTTATCACAAACTGCCTTTGTAGGACACCTATTAATTAGGTAAACTGTTGTTTCCATAGCCTCTTCCTAAAATTCAGTTGGGAGACCTTTCTCTTTCATCATGCTCCTTGCCATCTCAATGATGGTCCTATTCTTTCTTTCAGCCACTTCATTTTTCTGTGGTGTATAGCTTGCTGTGAGCTTTTTCTTTATGTCATGTTTCCTACAAAAATTTACAAAAGAATTGGAGGTATACTCCCCTCCTCTATCTAATCTAAGGATCTTGATATAGTGTCCACATTCTTTTTCAGCCTAGGCTTTAAATTCTACAAATTTATCAAATGCTTCAAATTTATTCTTTGAGAAATACACCCATGTCCTATGACTGAAATCATCAATGAATGTCATGAAATAAGTACTCCACCTAATGGAAGTAACTTGCATAGGACCGACTAGGTCAGTATGCACTAATTCTAATGGATATCTAGCCCTCCTAGAATTTTCAGAATTAAAGGGAAGCCTATGTTGCTTACCCAAAATACAAGCTTCACACTTGTCACAAGAATTTCTTACACGTGGCAAACCATCTACCATTCTTTTATTTGACAATAAATTTAAACCAGCATAGCCAAGATAACCATACCTGAGATGCCACAACCGTGAAGGGTCTTCAATCACACTCCTTAGAGCTGATTGTGTGTGAGGTGCAGCACAAACTTGAGATGAGAAACATGTCTCTATCCTCCAGGGAAACATTCTATTCTTTGTCATTTGAACTGCTACAAGTAAGTTCTTGCTTCCATCCTTTTCATAGATGACACACCTGTCATTTTCCATCAGCACTTTGTATCTATTTTGAATGAGTACACCAATGCTCATCAAATTGTGCTTCATACTAGGGGCGAAATACACATTTTTTATTTTTTTTCTCACCTTTCTTGGTGCAGACCATAATAGATCCTTTGCCAACAACTAGTAGGATTCCATTGTTACCTATCTTAATTTCTGATTTGAAACTCTTGCCAATGAATGAAAACAATGTCTCATTGCCACTCATGTGGTTGCTACATCCATTGTCGAGGTACCAAACCTCAGGGCTTCCTTATTCACCAACATTACACATGATGAAGGTAGTGTTTTCACTTCCCATATTCACGTCAGCCACATTTGATTGTCCTGACTAATCTTTCTGCTTCTTCCAACATTCATTTGCATAATGCCCATATTTATGATAGTAGTAGCATTCTACATTACTCTTATTTGAGTTGTAGTTTTTCTTACCTCCTCTTGAGGTATTTTGTGAGCTAATTGCTCCATCTGCTCTTCTTGAGCTTTCTGCTGCAACATTTCTTTGTCCTCCATTACCTCGGCCCTTGCCTCTGGAGTTTCTTCCTGAGCCATTTTTTCCTCTGCCCCTTCCTCTTGGATTTTTCTGAGCCTTGAATGCTTGCTCTTAGGAAGATGAAGAAGTAGATTTGTTGATCCTATGCTCATGGGTTTGAAGTGTACCCATCAACTCATCCATTGTCAAAACAGTAAGGTCTTTTGCCTCTTCTATGGTCATGACCAAATTGTCATATTTATGAGGTAAACTCCTCAATATCTTTTCCACTATCCTCTGCTCTTGATAGTCTCCTCCATTTGACTTCAGTTGGTTAATCTCATTGGAGGTCCTTGAATTGAAGTCTACAACTGATTCATTCTCCTTCATTTGAAGGTTCTCAAACTCCCTCCTGATGTTTTGTAGCTTTACAGTACGCACTTTATCAGTCCCCTTGACGTTTGTCTAAAGGATATCCCATGCTTCCTTTGCATAATTTTCTACTGCAATCTTGGAGAATATAGTCTTTGTCATTGCTGCTTCAATCAAACTTAATCCCTTAGCATCCTTCCTCCTTGACTCTTTCAAATGACTCTTCTATGCATTTGTGAGAGTAGCATACTAAGTTGGGTCTGTCACATCATTGAACCCATTAACTACAAACATCCACGAATCATTTGCAACCATTATGGTCTTCATCTTCTTTGCCCATGTATCATAATTTTGCCCATTAAAAGATGGTGGCTGCTGCCATATCTTTCCTGCATCTCCTGCCATGTCAAATACCCCAAGAAAACAAATGCCCTAACTCACTGTAGATGTGGGGCCTCAAGGCTCTGATACCATGTGAGAAATATTATAAAATCAAACTTAAACTGACAACCCTAAACCTAAAAAAAATTTGGCACTTAAAAGTTGCTCGGCACATGAAGGTGTCGAGTGCCAGTTTTACTCGGCACTTGAAGGTGTCGAGTGACAGATTGCTCAACACTTGATGGTGCCGAGTGGTAGGTTGCTCGGTACTTGATGGTGCTAAGTAATAGGAAATAGGTGCCGAGTTAGCTCAGCACAAGAAGAGCTCGGCACACAAATAATGCTCGGCATCAATGGAAGCCGAGTGAGCTCAGTTCACAAAAGAAATACTCAGCACTTACAATAAAGTGAAGAGGATGCCGAGTGTTCTGTTCCAAACTAAAAACTTATAACTTATAAAATTTCAACGTCAATGCTTTCACCATTAAAACCAGAAAGCCAAAGCTTTAACATTTCAAACAAACTTGTCAAATGCAATGAATAGAAGAGGAAGAACAATATATTCAAGTTATGCCTGCTTGATTTTCTATTCAACTAAGGTTTAAACTATTACAAAATCAGGGAGCGTTCGGCTTCAACCCAAAAAAATCTAAAATAACCCTAAACTAATAATACTTCAAACTTCAATAAACTTTAAACCTGCAACTCTAATGGCTGCATACAATGGTGCCTAGAGCAATCATTGCTTCAACAGAACAAGTTCAACAATAACAAACTTACAGAGAGAACAGGGGAAACACGTGCAACTGTAGGCACAAACTTCTTTTCTGCTTCCTTCTTCTGCTCTATTCTGCAACTAATGATTTGCTTGATTTGCTTGAACTCTACTTGAACACACTGAATGAATGAATAAACATTCCTTTTGTCACATTCCATTTCCCCCCTCTTTTCTGATTTCAAAAGATTTCACCCACCGTATTTATGTTTCTATCTGTTCTGGGAGTCAGAGGTGGTAGGTGAGCGTTTGGCTCAAGGGGCAAACGTCAACTGCCATATTAAATATTCTGACATTTAAGAATATGTAGAAAAACTTAAAGGGTATGTTCTATGTTATGAAGTTTTTCAATTTGTATTTGCTAATTATAAGAGTGATTAAGATCAATAATCAGAACTAAAATATTGAATATTATATAATTATTTTTATAAAAATAACTTGGATTTCTGAATGAGAACTAAATGCTTCAACCAATTAAACTCAACCCCTTGAACTATATTAAAAATTGGTCACAACGTAAACATCATTTATATATCATGAATATTGAATAAATGTCAATGAATGCTTAAGATATCTCTAGCATATGCTCAATATTAAATACTATGTAATGACTGATTAAAACTTAAGTTATAAACAATGAACATAAACTGGCATGTCTAGCTAGTTAACAAGTTCTTTATATGTAATGGATATTATATTGACTATCATAAATAAACAAAGTATCATTTATATGCATTGGATAATACTTAAAGATATTTGAGTTTGGTTATATTAAATGAACTGTCATAAATATACAAGATGATTTCTTGCAAACTATTAATCATTAATTATAGGTAAATAATAAATTCTTTAAAAAATTAAATACCTTAAATTATCATATAACTTCTAAATTTTAATATTTAAAAATTAACATAATTAAGAAATAAGAGTGAATTGTCTGCATATTTCAAAGAGTTCAAAATCATGGTAGAAAAACTAAGAGCTCACAATGTCTTTAGAAAATTTATCAAATTTTACAAATATAATGAAATTTTTAAGCAATATACAATTTTCCATAATTTAAAAAAAAATTGTATAGTTGAAAGAAAAAATAGATCAGTTATTGAGTGTGTTAGGAGTATGCTAAAACAAGAAACCCTCTCTCATGATTTTTGGGTTGAAGCAATCAATATGGCTATTTACTTATTAAATAGAACACGTACCAAGTATCTTGAAAATAAAACTCCTTATGAAACATATCATTGACACCAAAAATGTTCTTAGCCATTTGAGAATCTTTGGAAGTAAGACATGCTATCATATTCTAAACGAGAATGGAATTTTTGACTTGATGCAAAGTTAATGAAATATACTTTGTTCATTATATTATTGATCATAATCCTTGCATGATGGATAATCCTACTACTCATAAAGTTTTCACTAAAAAAGATATTATATTCCATGAATTTACAAATAATTTTCAAGTGCTAGAAAAGGTAGACAACACCATTTCATGTAAATAATTTGAAGAATGCAATGAAAAATTAGTTATTGTAGATTGTAAACTCATGATCAAAGTGGGAAGGAATCAAGCCAAGGTAAAGATACTCAATCAATAAGGATAAAGAAAGAAGATAAACAAGGAAAATCAAGGCAGCATTCTAGTATAATGATTATGATTCAATCAATGACCTAAGTAATGAGTGTAGATGACCTTTAAATTTCTTAAGAAGCTAAGAATTGAATAATGAATGTATGAGTAGAATTTAGGAAGAGTATGACACTTGAAAATTAACTAAACTACATACAATTAAAATCTATATAGATGCTAAATGGTTGTTCAAAAAAATGCTTAATGTTGATAGCACTATTGATAGATCCATGCTAGATTAGTTAACAAATGGTACTCAACAAACAAAGGACTAGATTTTGAAGACACTTTTGCACTAGTAGCTAAATGAGCACTATTAGACTGATGATTAGAATTTCTACTAAGTTTTACTATGATATTTAATTAGGATATTCTACAAATGGACGTTAAGTAAATATTTTTCAAATGATAATTTAAAATAAGTAATCTATCTTGTTCAAGCTAAAATATTTGTGAAGAATGAAAATGAACATTTGGTGGGATAGTTTATAAAGGAAATATATGGTCTTAAACAAGCACCATGATCATGGCATGATAAAATTGATAAATTTATTTTTGCAGCAAGGGTGTATCAATGGTAAAAATGATACAAATCTCTAGATAAAGAATGATGAACATTGACTTATATTTAATTTAAGTTTCTTTATATCTAAACTATTTATTCATAATAAGAGTTTATATATTTGATTCATGAAATCAAATAATAGTTATCACAAGCATTTGAAAAGAAGGACCTTAAAAAAATGCATTATTTTTTAGGAATTAAAATATGGAGACAAAATGGTAAGACTTTGATCATTCAAACTAATTATAGAAGGAATTTGATTCAAAGGTTTATTATGCAAGATTGTGAAAACCCATGTACTCCATTAAAAGGAAAATTTAGTTTCTCTTGTGATAGTGATACTGTACAAGACAATGAGACTTTTCATAAGTATATGGGAGGAAGTTTAAACTAATTGACAACTGAAAGATGTAGTACTTCATACTCTATCAACATACTTAGCTAGTTCATGGATAATTCTCTTGAGGGTCATTGGAAAGTAGAAAAAAGAGTCATTCAATATCTAAAATGTACCATTAAGTTTTGCATTGAATATACTAACTATTTAAATGTTGAGTTCTTGAATTAAAATTCACCATGTGAAGTAAGACTTTATTGCAAACACATCCTAGTGCTGACTAAAAGTCTCCATATCCTACCACTTGTCAACTTAACATGCATTCAAGCCACCTCCTTCACTTTGATCTATCAAAGTCTATATTTGTGTCTCATACCCTAGGTGCTACAATGGTAGGCCTAATTTTTTTTTTGACAACTGATCATTTTATGGGTGATTGAGGATGTTTCAATTTTATTTGGGAAATAACTCCCCACTTGGGAGCCTAGTGTATATCTTATCACTAAGTATCTCCTTTTCTAATTAACCTGGATGGTTATGAAAGATAGTATATGCACACCCTATAGTAATTTATTATCAAAAAAATCATTCCAAAGTGAAACTAGCACACAAGTTTGCTACATGTCTTTCAAGCTATGATTAACTTTGTGCATGCTTCCCCACTTGAGGATATTTTTAAAGAGATGGATAGAGTCTTTAACTTGAGACACTTCTAGAGGAACCTCCTTAAACATTAGCAAATGGTGGTAACTCAAATTAATGAAAAAAAACCATTTTTACCTACAAAAATAAGGATTTGGTCATTTTTTTGGGTAGTGATATGATCCTTGAGTCATGCAAAAGGAACAAACTATACACCAATAAATTATAACTTCTTATAAGGGTTTCTTAGAAGGCATTGCCTATAAATTGAGAGCCTTATAGAAGGAGATATACAGATATAGATAGAAAAATCAATTACACAAAAAAAGGGACTTCTGTCATTCTATAAAAGGCTATAGAGGATAATATGTAACTATTTGTTTTAACTTAAATAAAAAAGCATGAACATTACTTTGGTAGATGGAAAATGTTTGAGACATTAACTAATCACAAGAAATATGATTGATGTTGATCCCTCCAAATTTAACTTCAAATATTGTGAACCTAATTTGACATCTACAAGTAGATCTACAATATATTAAAAAATATTGTGTAGAGATATATTTGAGGAGATTGTGAGTTCAATTAGTGAATAGATTATCCTATTCCAAACCCATTGTTAGAAACAATAAATGAAGTGGTATATTGAAGATAATATTTGGAAATTTGTATAAATGCTCTATATGATGTGATATATTTTAATCATTTTTTTTTTTAAAAATTGACATTTCATATAATTATTCTTCTATATGATCCTTACATTCCCATTTAGTGTGCATTTAATAGCATAATGGATGTATTTAAATATACAGTTTGGCATAGGACACATCACATGTTATATATGTGCTAGGATGACTTACAATAGCTATTGAATGGTGATAGATTTGTAAAATGTGAGTTATTTCTAAACCAACTCTCAAAATCATACTTGGCTGGTTGTCTATAACCATTAAACTCAAACTAAGAGAAGGGTAACAAGATATATTTTGAATAAATAAGGGTGATGAAAGAATAATTTTAGGGTCATACATAGAATAAGGACATGCATAATTTTAATTCAATCTCTATAAAACCTATGAGTGTGATTTTTAAGACTATAGCTTGGCTTTATATAAAGGTGAGACTTTGAAATTGATTAACTATGAATTACAAAATTTATTAAAAGATCCAAAATACATCATTTAAAATAAACCTAAAACTAGATTACATATTTAATAAAGATATAAAATGAATCATATCACATAATAAGTGTCTCTTGAATAATTCATATAAAATAGAATGACCAAAACCTTAGTCCTTATATGCCTTAGCTTAGACTCAATCATATCACAAAACTTTAATTGAACTTGGGCTCTCTATTTTTTTATTTTGATAACCATGAACCTAATTTTAAATGTAAAAGTATATTTCTACAACATAGACCTAATATATTGAACAATGTGGTTTGGAGATGTGTTTCAGGAACTTGGTGAGCTCGATTAGTGAATAGATTATCCTATCCCAAAACTATTGTTAGAAAAAATTAATGAAGAGGTATATATTGAAGATAAAAATTGGAAGTGGAGGTAAATTCTCCTTATGATGGCACATATTTGAATCATTTATTTTCTTTAAGAATTGATAGCTTGTGTAATTAATCTTCTATATGATCCTTGCATTCCTTTTTGGAGTGCATTTAAAAGCATAATGGATGTCTTTAAATCATACAATTTTACATAGCGCATGCCACATGATATGTATTTGCTAGGATGACTTGTAACAAAAAGTGAATGGTGATAGATTTGTAAAAGATGGGTTATTCCTAAACTAGCTCTCAAAATTATACTCAACCTCTCCTCTAGAACCATTACTCAAACTAAGACAAGCGGTACAAGATAGCTTATGAATAGACAAGGGTACATCAACAAGGAGAGAATAATTTTGAGGTCATTCATAGGATAAGGAGAGATAATTTTTTATTCAATTTATATAGGACATATGAGTGTGATCCTTCAGACTATAACTATAATTTATATAATGATGAAAATATTAAATTGATTAACTTTGAATTATAGAAGTTGTAAATGAATCCAAAATACATCATATAAGGTAAACTAAAAACTAGATTACATATTTATCTTTCATATTACATAATATGCATTCCTTTAATATTTCATATTTAAAATATGAAAGTGAAGAACATTCTTTCTAGGCCTTCAAAGAGAAGGTGTCTTCGAGAGAGAAATAAATATCCATAACATATCTTGGATGATCAAGGGCTACAATAAGAGTGGAAAAACTATCATAATCTCTAGGCTCATATTAAATATCATAGAGATCTCCATTATGGCTTTAACATTACACACTAAAGCTTTATTCCTAAGTTAAAAGTGTTAAATAGTCAAAATTGATTTAAATTTCAAAGCTTAATTTAAATTATAAAAATTATCACTTAATGACATTTGCAATTAGCTAATTAAAAATAGTATAAGAATAAAGCTTATGAGGAATATGTAATCATTGAGAATACTTCGTCGAAAGCTTCGTGGCTATTTTGACAGAAGAGGCAAAACAAAATTCTAAGGCGAAACAGACAGAAACGTGGAAATCAAAATCTTAACTTGTTGAGACAGTGAAATTTTGATGTCACAGTCACAGACAGATTATGATATCCCTCTCTATGTCAATATACAAATTCTATTGGAGTATAGTCTGAGAAATCAAGAATCATAATCAAACAGCAATTAGGTTTAACTTGTTGAGAAACATGTGTCTCAACCTTGCAATCTTTTCTTGGAAAATTCCAGAATTAGTTTGTGGGAGTTTTCCGCTTATTTATGCATTGGAAAGTGGTTAGTGAGTTGTTAAATGAGTCTTGTCCTTAGTAGAATATAGGTAGGCTATTTTTAGAGCCTTGATGACTCATTTTGTGAATTTTATGGGGGTCTAGACTAAGAGACAAAATTGTGGATGGGATTACTATTTTAACCTGGCTGTTTTTCCATAATGGAAATGTAAATGTCAAAAATGGGTAAAATTTGGCATGGTAGTTTTGCCCATGGTTTTGTAAAACCATACATGGTTTCCAAGTTGTAAAATCACTATAAAAGGAGGGCTTGGGGAGGTGTTTTTATAATTGAGTTCAGTTTGCAAGATTGGTGCTAGAAGGAGTCTCTCCAAGTTCAAGTTGTGGTGATGCGCTCCAGTAAGAACTTGTATTGCTAATGTATTGTAATCATCTTGGTTTGATAATACATTGTGCGAGTTTTGGAGGGTGGGGTTTTTCTCCTGGAAGGGTTTCCCCACAGTAATCACTGTTTTATGTGTTCTTTGTTATTTTGATGCATTTCTTGAGATCTTTGCAATAGTTACTTTGATTTGCATAATCATTCTCTCAAAGATTAGCGTAGGTAGCGATTTCATGCACCTTTGCTTTCTTACAAGTGGTATCAGAGCCTAGCCAATTTTGGTTCTATTTGTTGGGTACATGCTTGTTTGAGCTAATCAAGGTTTGAGTGGGATCTTGTGCAGAGCATTTCATTTCTGTGTTGCAAGATTGAAAAGATGGCAAGCATGTCAGGGAGAATTGATGTTGAAAATTTTTCTGGCACAAACTTTGAGATTTGGGAGCTGAAGATTTGAAGATCTATTGATTGATCAGAATCTATGGGATGCGATTGATGAGAACAAGCTGAGGCCCATAGATCCAACATTAGCTGCACAATATGATGTGAATGATAGAAAAGCTAAAGGTCTCATCAGATTGTGTCTTGCAGACTCGATTCTGATTAATTTCCATGAAGAACCTACCGTGAAGAAGCTTTGGAAAAAGCTTAGTGAGATCTATCAAAGGTTTAATATGTTGGTGACTCAGTTGACCTCAGTAGGGGTGCCAATGGATGAAGAAGAAAGGTGTCAAATCTTGTTATGTTCATTGCCAAACTCATGGGATACTCTTGTGATGGCTATAGGGATCACTTTAGTTGTCTTGAAGATGGAGGATGTTGTTGGTTCTCTACTTTCTAAGGAGATGAGAAGGATGGTCTCTCTGAATGCCAAAGAGGCTTTGAGTGTTCGCGGAAGACCAAAAGAAAGAGGCAAGAACGAAAAGCAGCATGGCCATTCTAAGTCCAAAAATAAGGGGAGATCGAAATCCCCTAGTAAGTCCAAGGAAATCTACTAGAATTGTGGTAAACCTGGACACTTTCGAAAGGACTGCAAAGAGGAGAAGAAAAAGAAGAAGAAGAAGCAAGATTTTGATTCTGAGTTCGAGAAGGAAGATGGAGATGCTTTCATTGCAGCCTTGGCCACTCATGTAGGTGAAAATGCATGGTTAATAGATTTAGGTGCATCTTTCCACATGACTCCTAATAGGAACTGGTTTAGTAAGTATGAAAATTTTTATGGTGGTAAGGTGTATTCGGGTGATAATTCAGTACTTGATATTGTTGGTCGTGGAAGTATTCATGTGAAATTTTCTGATGGTAGAATTAGAAGATTTGATAGTGTCTTGCATATCCCTGGACTAGCAAGGAATTTGTTATATGTTAGTAAGCTAATAGATGCGGATGTACATGTACAATTTTTTGAAGCAGGTGTAAAAATGGTGAGAGGCACTATGGTAATAGCAAGAGGAAGTAGATTGGGTACATTGTACCAACTTGATGCATGCACAGTCGAGTGCAATAGTACTTCTGATAAGATTGTGGAAAAGACTACTCAGTTGAAGAAGGAGAGCATTTCTCTTTCAATAGATGGTCATGGTTTTTGGGTACCCAAGGGTGCTCTTTCTACCGAATCAAAGTTGCCTACAGAGAAGACTATGTTATGGCACTAGAGACTTGGCCACATAGGTGAGAAGGGTCTACAGACCTTGAAAAATAAGAACCTTGTTGATGGGTTGAATGACTGCAATCTTGAGTTTGATTTTTGTGAGCATTATATCTATGGTAAACAAAACTACATCCTGTTTTACTCGAGTTCTCATAAGTCTTCATGTATTTTGGATCTAATTCATTCAGATGTATTTGGTCCAGTTAATGTTCCTTCTATTGGTAGATTAGTTTATTATGTTTCTTTCATTGATGATTTTAGTAGAAGAACATGGGTTTATTTCCTTAGGAGTAAAGCTGAAGTTTTCAGTCATTTCAAAGAATTTAAAGCAATGGTTGAATTGCAAATTGGAAAGAAAATAAAATGCTTGAGAACTGATAATGGTGGTGAATTTTGCTCCAATATTTTTGACACATTTTGTAAATATTTTGATATTAAAAGAGAGAAGACAACTCCATATTCTCCATAGCACAATGGAGTTGTAGAAAGAATGAATAAGACCTTGATGGAGAAGGCTAGGAGTATGTTGAGTGGTGCTGGACTAGAACAAAAGTTCTAAGCTGAAGCTATAGCCACTGCCTGCTACCTAATAAACAGGCCTCCTACATCAGCTCTTGTTGATAAGATGCTAATGGAAGTGTGGTTGGGCCACAAGCCTTCACTTAGACATCTGAGAGTGTTTGGTTGTGAGGCATATGCTCATGTGCCAAAGGAGAAGCGAACAAAATTGGACAACAAAGCTATCAAATGTATCTTCATTGGATATAGTTATGGTGTGAAAGGATACAAGCTTTGGGATCCTATTGCACAAAAGGTATTTTATTCCAGAAGTGTTATTTTTAGAGAACTAAGCCTTCTTCTATTATAGTGCAGCCAGAACAAATTAAAGAAAAGAAAGATGTGATTCAACTTCCTGCTACACCTGAGAAAGTTGAATCAAGGCCCTTAGTAAGATAAGATGTTGAAGAGAACTCTACAAGTTTTGAATCATCAAAGGAAGAGGGAGAACCTAATCACGAACCTGAACCTCCTAAACCTGAACCAGATCTTGTACGAAGATCTACTAGACAAAGAAAACCACCTGAAAGGTATGGGTATTCTCCTGATGATTGGAGGTGCATATTTGCATTGAATGCTAACATTGATGAACCAAGATCTGTAGAAGAGGCTCCTGGTATGAATGATTTAGAGTCCTAGAAAATAGCCATGGATGAAGAAATGGCAGCTCTTAAGAGGAATCGAACGTGGGACCTTGTACCATTGCCTGAAGGATGGAAGCTTGTTGGTTGTAAATGGGTGTTCAAAAAGAAGATGGGTTCAGATGGAAGTATTGAGAAGTACAAAGCACGTTTGGTTGCAAAAGGTTACTCTCAGGTTGAGGGAGTAGATTATGGTGAGATTTTTTCTCCAGTAGCCAAAATGACATCCATTAGATTTTTGCTTTCTATTGCAGTAGCTTATGATCTAGAGATCGAGCAAATGGATGTGAAAACTGCTTTCCTTCATGGAGATTTGGAGGAAGAAATTTACATGTCACAGCTAGAGCACTATGTGGTGAAAGGTAAAAGTCATTTGGTCTATAAATTGAAGAAATCCTTGTATGGTTTAAAACAAAGTCCTAGGATGTGGTACCAGAAGTTTGATACATATGTGTTGAGTTTGGGATTTGTGTGATCTAAATTTGATCATTGTATATATTTCAAATCTAATGGTGATGGTTTTTTGGTTATTCCTTGTATGTCAATGATATGTTGTTTATTGGCAAAGGAAAAAGTTTGATTATAGAGTTAAAATCTCAACTCTTAATAAAGTTTGAAATGAAAGATCTTGGTGCAGCTAGGCACATTCTGGGAATGGAGATTATAAGAGATAGACAGAATAGAAAGCTTTGGCTAGGCCAAAGTAAGTATGTTGGTACTATTTTGAAAAGATTCAATATGCAAGATTCAAGACCATTGAGTGTTCCGTTTACTATGGGAACAGAGCTTTCTAGCTCACAGTGTCCTACATCCCCATTGGAGATGGAAGAGATGAGTCGAGTACCATATCAGAGTGTTGTTGGAAGTTTGGTGTATGCTATGGTTTATACAAGACCAGACATTGCTCAAGCAGTGGGAGTACTTTCCCGTTATATGTCTAATCTAGGAAGAGCACATTGGGATGCAGTAAAAAGAGTTTTCAGATACTTGCGGGGTACCTCAGAGTACTCAATATGTTTTCATGGAATAGGAAGTGAGCATTCCTTGGATATTCAAGGCTATGTGGATTCAGACTGGGCTAGTCATGTTGATAGAAGAAAATCCACCAATGCATATGTTTTTACATTATTTGGTGGTGCAATCAGTTGGATGAGTAAGCGACAGGCTTTGGTCGCTTTGTCCACTACTAAGGTAGAGTATATGGAAGCTACTCATGCCTACAAAGAAGCCATCTGGCTAAAGAGATTGTGTTCAGATATAGAGTTCAAACAGGGTGCAGTGATAATTTATAGTGATAGCCAGAGTGCAATTTGCCTAGCAAAGAACCTGACTTTTCATGCAAGGAGCAAGCACATTGATGTACAATATCATTTTGTGAGAGATATGATCAAGGATGGCAAGGTAAAGCTAGAAAAGGTAGAGACTTTGGCGAATGTTGTTGATGCATTAACTAAGCCCCTGAGCACAAAGAAATTCAAATGGTGTTCAGAGTCTATGGGCCTCTCGGCCCCTAGCAATTAAGTCCATGATATTTCAGATCCCCTGACTCTTGCAAGGTGTTTGACAAGTGGGAGAATGTTGAAAAACATGTGTCTCAACCTTGCAATCTTTTCTTGGAAAATTCCAGAATTAGTTTGTGGGAGTTTTCCACTTGTTGATGCACTGGAAAGTGGTTAGTGAGTTGTTAAATGAGTCTTGTCCTTAGTAGAATATAGGTAGGCTATTTTTAGAGCCTTGATGACTCATTTTGTGACTTTTATGGGGGTCTATACTAAGACAAAATTGTGGACAGGATTACTATTTTAACCTAGTTGTTTTTCCATATTGGAAATGTAAATGTCAAAAATGGGTAACATGTGGCATGGTATATTTGCCTATGGTTTTGTAAAACCATAAGTGGTTTCCATGTTGTAAAATCACTATAAAAGGAGGGCTTGAGGAGGTGTTTGTGTAATTGAGTTCAGTTTGCAACACTGGTGCTAGAAGGAGTCTCTCCAAGTTCAAGTTGTGGTGATGCACTCCTGTAAGAACTTGTATTGCAAGTGTATCGTAATCATCTTGGTTTGATAATACATTGTGCGAGTTTTGGAGGGTGGGGTTTTTCTCCTGGAAGGGTTTCCCCATAGTAATCACTGTGTTGTGTGTTCTTTGCTATTTTGATGCATTTCTTGAAATCTTTGCAATAGTTACTTTGATTTGCATAATTGTTCTCTCAAAGATTAGCGTAGGGAGCAATTCCGTGCACCTTTGCTTCCTTACATAACTGTATAAAAAATTTAAGCCCTGTGATTTGAATTTTAAATGATATGCACAACGATATAGATTTCCGGTCTAATCCTCAACCACACCTTGAACTATAAATTTGTTTCTCATGTGAATTGAATTCTTTCTACCATATAAATAGGTTCTTAGTGTTACAAACATTAGTAAGTCTTCGTCAATCTGAACAGTTGTGAAACTTTATTTAGCTTTTGATTGTCTTTTGGATTTCGAGTATTTTAGAAATGAGTATTCCAGTGATTGATGTAAAGAACATTGATGGGGGAGACAGGAAGACCATTATGGCTCAAATCGCAAAGGTTTGTGAATCTCCTAGATTTTTTCAGGTATTTATGCTTGTTTCATATCAAACTATAAATCATTCATTACAATTATGTGATTGGTATGGTGAAATTGACTGAAGTGGTTAAATTGTTTCAGACTAGAAACCATGGTATTGATCATGGTCTTTTCGACCGTGTGAAGGAGGCATGTTCACAGCAATATAAGATTAACAGAGAGATAAAATTCAAAAATTCTTCACCAGTAAGGGCACTTAACAAAGCCATTGAGGCTGAGGCTGAAGCAAAGGGAAATAATGTTGTGAAGATTGAGAATTTGGACTGGGAAGATGTTTTTCAAGTCCATGAGATGAAAGAAATAAATTCTTGGCCTTCAGAACCCAAATATTTCAAGTACGTACAACATTCAACGACATACTAATCTATACTGCTGGACATTAAGTTATATTAAATATTTCTATATAATTTCCATTAGCAATTTTCAAACAAAATTAGTAGAATCAATTCATGTAATTTTACTTTAGCATATATTATTTTCCTGTAATCTAGGGTAGTAGAATCAGATTAGGCTTTTTAATTCAATTGATACAACTCAATGCAAAGAACTAAAACTTTAATATTTGCAATCTGTACAGAGAAATAATTGAGGAGTTTCGCAGCCAAATATTCAATTTGACAGAGAAATTGTTGGAAATAATAAGTGAAAGGTTGGGACTAGAAAGAGAATATCTGAAAAGGATATTTGCAGGACAAGAGAAGAAGGAGAAGCCATTCTTTGGCACAAAGGTGAGCCATTATCCTCCCTACCCAAGGCCAGATCTGATAAAGGGCATCCATGCTCATACAGATGCAGGTGGACTCATTCTTTTATACCAAGATGATGAGGTTTTTGGCCTTCAAGTGCTCAGCAATGGTAGCTGGATTGATGTGCAACCAATGCAAACACTCAATAGTTGTGAACATTGGTGATCAGTTAGAAGCAGTGAGTAACGGAAAGTATAAGAGTGCATGGCATAGAATTCTCCCAGCAAAGGATGGAAATTGGTTATCTGTGGCATCCTTCTATAATCCCTCATACAATGCAGTGGTGAGCCCTGCACCTCAGCTAGTAGTGCAAGCCAATGGGAATGCTGCTTATCCAAAGTACTCATTTGGTGACTATATGAAGATTTACTCTCACTAGAAATATGAAGAAAAGGAGCCTCGTTTCAAAGAAGTGGGAAGGTTGAGGGAACAAATCTCATACTGAATGGAGAACACGGTCACTATATTTATCCCTAGTATGTCACTCTCTTTTAACTATTTAGAATATTTCTGTCCTGTAGAATATAGGTTCAATTTAACAATCATCTTGGTCGATGTGGTAGGGTCATGTTTCATTCATGTACTGAATTATTGTTGCTTCAATGTAATCCTTGGTATAACCCATGGTTTTAGTTCTTATAAAGGATAAATTGGCATTAATTCGTCGAGTAATTGCTTATTATTATTTGTAATAATACTTAGAAATATATACTACTATTTGTATCTTTTACATTATGTTATTATGTTAGGGTATTATTTTTGTAGAAAGTTTTTCTTAATATTTTTATTTTATATTAAAATATCTTATAGAATAATATCATTTTTAATATTCTAAATGTACTAAGCGTTTTTATTATATTTGAAGCACCCTAATTAAATTTCATAAAATCTTCCTTTTTGATATTGAAGAAAATTGATTTCATTGAAACAAATAAAACATTATTAATTTTTTATGACAAGGTCGATTGAAAAGAATGCTAAAAATAAGAGATACACAATAATCAAAAGATGGGAAAGATTGTGATAATGTTTTTATAAACTATTTCATTCTTCTATAGAAAAATAAATAAAATAAAACAATACATTTACCATTTATAGAAGCAAGCACAAGTCTCCATGAAGTGCATGTGAGGGTCCCTCCAAATATAAAATTGCATTAACATTAATTATCTTATTTAATATAATATATGTTAGTTTGTGGTGATTGATCAGGAAAGTACTGTACATACTTCATAAATTCTTTCAAAAAAATATTTCGGCCCTACTTTATCAAGATTTTGGGTTGACATGTAATTATTAATTATAACCCTAAAATGGCTTAATACTTATATAAAAAGGGTTTAAGGTTAGGGATTGTTTCATAAGATGATGCAAAAATTGGTTCATGCAACGATATTGAGTTGTAAGGGATTACAGATTGTAATCAAGTTGTAATCACTAGATCGTAAAATATTGGACTTGCTATTTGGTGGATGTAGCCTGGGGTTTGGGTGAACCACGTCAAATCTTGGTGTCTTGTGTTCTTTTTTGTGTGATCTATTATTTTCTAATATTGGTTATATTTGCATGTAATTGTTATTTCTGTCTGTGGCTTAAGTTCTAACAATATATATCACCATTCTCTTTTATTTGTCTAATGAAAAATATTTGGGGAGAGAAAGAATAAAAATAAGAATTTCATAATTTCTTTTCTTCTCAATATGTCAAAAGAATAGACATCTTTGAGTGTTATTGAACTAAGTATCTAAATTTATTTGAAGATAATGAGTTTGATAGTAAGCATGTTACAATTGTACTTGAAAGAGTAGTTTGTGGGGACAAATAGAACAAAGCACAAATGAAAATAGAGTTGAAAATCTATTTTCTCTATATATTTAGATACTTTTAAACATAATAAAAGTGAAAGTAGAGAAGATATAAACTAGAATAGATAGACATTTTATTCAGAAGTTGATGCCTTGATAGAAAGCATATCAATAACTTTATAAGCCATTTATTGTTACATAAGTTACTTACGGGAAGCAACTTCCGACTAACCAAAACCAAATCAAATTAATTAATGTGAAATATCCAACATTCTCTCCTTTAATAAATTAATCAAATCAAGAGTAAAAGTTGCAAGGGTTTTAACCCAACTCTCTAGAAACTTTGATTAAGTGTCTTTGTCAATCCTCCTCACTCACTCAAGAAACACCAAACCGATTGTATTTCTAGATCTCCTCCTGATCATAAAACTTGAAGTTTTCTTCATAATGTGAGTGTTCCTACCTACTGTACATAGTGACCTCAAAAACACGACATCTTCTTTGAGTGTGTCTAATACCTCTTCTAGTGTTGCACATGAGGTGACTTTCCTCCGAAAGTCCACATATCCTCCAAGTGTGTCCTCTAGTGTTATGGAAACAAACACATTAACATGTCTACACATGACACATCTTTTCTTTGAAAGTCCACATCTCTAATGAGAGTGTCTAATGCCTCCTCAAGTGGTAGAAAAATCATACTCATGCAACTATCAAATCTAAGTGAGAAGCTAGCTCAAGATGACAAATGTCCTCTAACCCCAGTTGCTCCAACCTCCTATAAGATATTATAATATATTAAGTACAAATAATATATCAATTCCTAGAATGTGAGGTGGATATTCATCATCATATTGGTCAGGTTTATGTACTCAAATCTACAAAATTGTGTTTCATCTTCAGTTGCAAAAATAGTTGTATTTTTTTCAAATTTTCATTAATGAGGTCTTTATCCCATTGAATATAATCCATATGTACATGTCCATTTTTCTGACAATAAAACCATTTAATTTCACTTTTGGTTCTACTTCCTTATTAGTTCTACTCAGTTCATCAATTAGAGAGGAAATCACCTTTCTAAGGTAAGATTCATTTTGTTCAAAGTAAAAACAACATGATTAAATCTCAAATGCATATTGTTAAGTAGAATTACATTCTCATCATCATCAACAACTTTACAATTTAAAAGTACAAGTTGATTAAGAAATAAATTAAAAGGATTGATATGTTGAACACTATTTTCACCTTCATTCATCTTAAACCCAAACACTTTTATTTTTATGGACATTTTTGCACTAGAACCTTGTCAGTCAAACAAGGTGTTAAGCCCATCCCATATTTCTTTTGAAGTTTTTGATAAATCAAAATGATGCAAGTATACATCTAATAGACCAAGTCCAATCAAGGTTCTAGCCCTATGATCTTTAGCCACCAACTTTGTTATTTCATCTACATCTTGGGATTTACTAATAGTTCCATTAAAATATTTTGAAGATATTTCTTGATCAAAATTAATTGTATTTTAATTTTCAATGTAAAATTCAGACCCTTTAAACATTGGCAATCCTAGTTAATTTTTCCATTGTCCTTATTTCTTAAAAATAAAATTATCTCATAATAATTCTTGATACCACCTTAAATTATCGATACCTCTAAAGTATAATATTCAAATGTGATTAATTAAAGCTTTCAAGCCAAAAAAAAAAGTTTGTGTAAACCTTTTGTCATTCAACTTAAAAATACATTATTTAACAACTCATAAAAATTTAAAATATGGTTAATATTTGAACTATAATGATACTCTTTATAGCTCAAAATGGCCTTTGACAAAGGTTTTTTCCCAATATATCCAAGTTACTTTTGGAAGATCTTTTCTAACTCTAGATTACTCTTACCTCTTCTAGAAAATGCAAGTCTTCATTGAAACCTTTACTAGTACAAAAAAAATGTTGAAAAAATATCTCTTTTATAGGTACCATCAATCAAACACTTCTATAAATTATTTATTGGATACTTTCATGCAAGGTATCTATATGGAAAGAGTGTTTATACTTCTAAGAAGATGTTTCTATCCTTTGAAATTATCTTTTTTTTTCATGGTAGATTTTGAATAGGTACTTCAACATCTATGAAAATATTTGGGGTTATACCCACCCTTGTAAACATTTTCAAACTATAGACACATAGACAAGTGTTGTGAACTTTTTCTAGAATACCTTCAAGAAATTTTAGATAGAGCGCAATCATTATAGAGCATAAAAAATGTGGAAACATAGAAAAGGCACCTTAATTATTAGATAAAATGCCTCAAATAAATGTACTTTTGTGATTGACTAAATTTTATGATATTAGAGAAAGATGTTTCTTGAAAAGACTTTACAAATTTCTAACTAAATACCATCATCTTCCTTGCCTATGTGAAATGGGAGTTTTGGAATGTGAAATTTGTCTAGAGGTAATTTTAATTGTTGGAATATGTATGCAAAAAAAAAAAAAAAAATTGATGAGAAATTGGTTATGGAAATTTTGTAAATAACTTAAAAACTTTTTCAGCCGCACCTATGTAAAAGTCTTCTTTCCTTTAGAAATGTCATAATTTTTTCAAATAGATAATCCTTTGACTCATGCATTATGAAAAGTAGAAGAAAATAAAGTGTTGAAGTTGATGAAAGATCAACCCCACAACTCCTAAGAGTTACATGAATGCAAACACCCGTCACAGAAAGAGAGAAGCAAAATATGGAGGTTGGAATTCCCAGATCCATAGATGAGACATTCTAGATGAGAAAAATGAGTAATTGCTATGATCAAAAGTGAATGAACAATTACAAAGAGATCAATCCTTATAAAGGAGATCAAACCCCAAACAGGTAACTAACCTAGGTTACATGATAATAATTAATAAAAGAATTTATTAAATTATATGCCCAAAGTTTAGCTTAATTCAACTAGAGATAATAAGTGACTTAGTAATTCAATCAACATGATTTAATTAATTAGAAAATAATTTATTAATATAACACCCCCCTTAAGATAAACTTAGGGAGTAGCTAAAAAGCTTGAAAATAATATTGAAAGAATAAATTTGGGTCTCAAAAACAAAGCTTGATAAGGTACCCAAGCACAACCAAATCTATAAAAAGAGGATAAATAGAGAAAACCACTTAGGAAAAATCCTACTCCAAAAATGTGTGGAAATAATGATGAAAATATATATAGAAGGATTGAAGAAGCCTACAAGCTAAGGAACATCCCAAAAGATAGGAACAAAAGATGATCATGAAGAACACCAATGAATCATGTAGAAGTTACAAGCTTTGTCAAAATTAACTAATGATACGAAGAACATCCAATAAACTAGAACCTAACTAGGTAGAGAAGACTATAATCTATATGAATACTCTTAAAAGATACTACTTGAATCAGGAGGCACACAAAAGAAAACAACTCAACTCAAAGATTTAGATGACATAAAACTCCAAAGCCTAAAGAGATGATCAATCGAACATGGGAGGCTACAACCAAAGTAGGAATCAAAATAAGAGTGTCTATATGGTAAATTATCCATCTCACCAAAATGCATAGGTACCCAGCCACTGCATCTTCCTAGTACATAGGAACAAATACTAACTAGATCTATCTCACTCCATCAAACCAAGGAAGCATGAGAAAAATCAAAAGAAACTTGTTAATGCGAAGAAGGATGAGGTGACAAGTAACTATAAAAGTAGGCCACTAGAAATTCATATCAAGGACCATGATCAAGATCCATAAAAGAATACATAAATTTATACTAAGGTGATTGATCATAGATACGTCATGACGAAAATGTCATTGAAGGGAAACTTACTAAACAAAGGAAGATGATAAACAAAGGCAAAAACATTAACCATTCACGAAACTTTAATTAGAGTAGTGCATGTACAATAAGGTATAAGGTATAATGAATTGCAAGAATACAATAATTTACATGAGTTTCCCCAGATGACATTGCTTGAATTAGAAGGCAAAACAAGGAAAAACTACTAAAATAAAAATAGATATAGAATATGTTACTTTATCTCATTACGTTTGCAAGAAAGAATACAAATTATGTCTACATAAACTAGAAGGGATAATAAATCATCTAAAGCAGAAAAAATGATCTTCAAACTTGAACTAACCAAGATATCCACAATAATGCAAAAATGCAAAAAAAATTAATACAATGGATCTAGAATTTTTTTTGGAAAATTTACTACTATCCATTAAACGATTTTAGAAAAACCTCTCCAACAATATAAAGAATTTCCAAATTGAATATCAAATTCTTAATATATGTCTTCTAGCATACACATAGAAGGCCCTCACTTCAATAACAAAAGAAGGTACCATTGTAGAATATTATACTAGTAAAACCTTCACCAATTTTTCTGGCTTGGAATCTATTTTTTTGTGATATTTTCTTTGCAAAAAATAGAGTTTATATGCCCTAGATATGAGTAAAAATGTGAAGGTAGGTTCAAATAAAGTTAGAATAGAAAGCAGAGGTAAAATACCTTGGTTTCTATGCCAACATGTCTCAATTCTTATGCCAAAGTGCATCGGTTTCCATGATAAAGTGCCTTAATTCATGTGCCAAGCATGCCTTGATTTTCATACCAATTTGCCTCAATTTCTATGTAAATGTGATTCAATTTCTTCCCCAATATGCACAAATTACCTGAATTTTCATGCCAACTCACATCAATTTTTTTGCAGACATGTCTTTAATTCTACACATACATGCACACGTTGGCTTTATTTTCATTCCAAAAATCTCAATTTATGTGCAAACATGTCTTGATTTCTATGCCAATATACATTGATCACCTCAATTTTCATGCCAAAAATCTTGATTTTCTTACCAAAATAATCTCAACTTTTGTGCCAAAATGCACAAATTTCCTCGATGTGTGTGATGAAGCCTTGGGGAGGTAAAATCTTCCTCAAATGTAATTGTGTCCAAATTGAACGTGTCTTATATGGAGGTATAGGATTTTGGTCACTCTGATCTCAATGGCAATGTTCATTGGGCTCAAAGTGACCTGAAAATTAGTGAACCTTCAGATTCAAAAAAAATATTCTGAAGAACCAAAACCCTCTGAGAAAAAAAGAAAAGATCTAAAAGTCAAACCAAACCTCTCATAAAAAGTTTATTTGGGTAAAAATTGGCCAATTTATTTTAAAAACTCAACATAATTTAGGAACCTAAAACAAACCACTAAAATTTAATTTAAAATATGCTTCTTTTGTAAATTTTCATGATAAGATACATTTAATAAGGTAATTAAATAGAACACAAAAGAAACAAGCATAGTTTAGATATATATAAATACATAGTGGGTACAAAATCAGATTCTCATAAGGAATGCTACTGACAAGAAGGAAAATCGTAAATAGTTTCTATTAAACTAGAAATTTAGACTTGTAAATTATAAATAGTAAATTACTAAATACATCAACAACCACATATTCCTCTTTCCATCCCTACTAGTAGAAAATAGAGGGGGCTACTCCTCGAAAAGGTGCCCTGCACTAGGGCTGGGCATGAATTTTGTGACGTTTGAAGTCTATGGTTGTGCCTCCTCAATTGACATCCCCACTGACTAGCTCTACATCCTATTAGTGGATATATCTCCTCTATATGTGGAACTAGTGATGTCTCCTCCTTTGAGTCTAAATCCTCATCATCCTCATCCTCAATGCCATCCATTATGAAATGACTATTTGTTCTTGCATCCTTTCTATGGCTTCCCTTTCCAAGTCAACAACCTCCTCTACTAGAAAAAAATGGACATGGCTCTTGTTTTGTCTAGTCAAAATAATGATCTATCTCATCTAAATCAAGTGGACCAGGTACTCCTCAACTGCATGGAATTTTTATGTGTAACTTAAGATTATAGTGCACATAAATAAAGCCATTGAATATTTTTGAGTGAATACATTTCTTTTCTTTGAGTAAATGGACTCAATTAAGCTCCAATTGCACTCACAATGGGATGCGCTACAAGGTTGGCACAAGACTCTAAGAGAATAATTTTTTTAATTGGGAGTATTTCCAGCCCAAATTTACCACCAATTATCCATAACACAAAATATGATAAGTTATAAAGCAATGAAATGAGATAATCAAAAAATACAACTTATCAATTTTCAAAAGTTTTTAAGTTTCAACTTTGACAGTTTACTTGGGGCTTGAGTTCCTCTTCCTTTCTTTGCTAGCATAGAAGAGAATGAATTACCCCTTGATTCTAAATAGACTTGTTGTTTGGTCACAACAAGGTCTCTCTCCACTTAATAAAATATCATCCTCTAAATGCATCTAGAGAGACCTTCCATGACCTCTCCATTAGCATCTGAAGAGGAATCATCTACCCTAAATAAAAATAAAAATGAAACCAAGTCTTAGTAAACAACCTTAGAAAAAAAAGTGAAATGAAATCTTAGTAAAATCTCAAGAAGAATCACAGTACCTGAATTCGGGGTTGAGAAAGTAGCCTATTGCAAGAATGGGTTGGTGGAGCATATTGTTCGACCTCCTATTAATTGTTTTTCAAACCATGTCAAATTTGAGTCTAACCATATGGTAGTAATTTCTAATAGTCTCTTTTTCTTTATCCATGACCTCATAAAGATGTCCCATTGGGGATTGTTTCCCATCACATATGCACAAGACTTAACCAAAGACATAGACATCTAGATTTGAAATTTGAAAACTAAAAATTAGTTACTAACATAGTAAGTTACAAATTAATAATAAAAATTGAATCAACTAAAAAAATAATGTTTTTATTCTTAAAGTTGCCTCCAAAATCTCAAAAGCCTTTTTGAAAAAGCCTATCATCAAATACTATTTGTTTCATAGTCTCTCGTTTAGGGTTCTTTGGATATAATGAAGCAAAGAAATTAGCATGTTATTTCCCAAAACCATAGATTAGAATCCTACAATTCTTTCCAATGAGATGCTAGGATATCCAACTAGTTATGTCCAACTCAACAAAACTGAATAATGTAATCTAAGTTCCCCACACTTTTCGCTCTATAAGGTGAAGGGGATTATAACTATCTTGAACAAATCAATCAAGTCCAAGATAATTGTAATAGATCAATTTGAATATGAATGTAATGAAAGTTTCCCAAATGGAAATAATTATAGGAAACTTTAAACTTATATGAAAATGTGAAAATTGCTTAAATTATGAATTGAAAATAATAGTGAACGATTATATGAATATGATAGTGTTAATTATAAATTAGTGAAACAAATGAATATATCAATTCTTCAAGGGAAACATATGAAATAATTGCTATCATATGAATTATGAATCATGAATAATATAAGGATTGGTGTCTAATTAAATGGGTGAAGAAAGTCAATATTATAAGTTGAAAAGTACAACTTTATGAAGTTCAATGTACTTCTACAATAAAAAAAATTAATAATCCAAACATGACAGATCAATTATACAAACACAATTTTAAAATAGTCTAGAATGTGTTTAACTCCTATAACATAAATACAGAAATAATTAAATATTTCAAAATATCTATGTTTATCAAGTTTAAAATGCAATATCTATTCAACCCACTTATCCAAATTTTAAATTGTTTATAAAAATTTAAAAATGTTTATAATGGAAAAACTCAATAATATTTTTTACTCTGATTTTAATATGCAAATAAATAAAATAAGTACACTTACTGGTTATGTAGAAAATTTAAATACAATAAAGGCAGTTATTACTGATGATTGGTCCACTACAATTTGATTCCAAAATCGCATATATAAAATTCTATTCAATGATCCAAAATTCGTGAGCTTAGTTCAAAAATCCATTTCTTTACAAATGCAAGGATAATATATCAAAGTGTAATCACCTGAATATATAATTTTTTTGTAGCAAAATATATATTGTATCTTTTGTATGAATTAACATCCTCTATTTATAATATAAGAAATGGCATGGGGGTGCCTCTTTAGAAGATCACATCCCTTTAAAAAAACTAACTAGCCCACATTAATAAAGCTATGAATCCCAATACCAAATAGCTAATTTGGTTAATATTTTCTATTGTATCCAAACATGATGTATATGAATATCGTAAACACCATCTTAAACCTCAAGGATCTTGCTAGTTCTCATCAAGGAAATTTAAACTATAACTTTTTACTCTTAATCCACACTTAAAGAAAGAATGATTGTATTTCATCACACAAGGGAAATGATTGTTCTGGATGAATCTAGAGAATTCCTATTCTTCCATGCATGTTCAAAAATCTTAGACATCTCCAAGTATGCCACTTCTCTCTATTATGTATCTCAAAAATGTTTGCCAAATTTTCTAATGTGAAACAAAGGCATAGTCTGCCACTCTTTAGGTGTAGTTCAAGGATTATTTATGCTTTGCTAATTCCAATTGCTTCTTCAAAATCATGATTATAAACTTTTAATCTTTACTAGACATATACATCCATATTAAAATTAGCATGATTTCTTCCATGACTTATTCCTTTTCCTTGCTTAGTGCTGCTACAATCAAATCTACATCATCTACGGACAAAGAAAAAGACAAAGGAAAAAAGTAAACAGTGAACAATTTTTTTTGTTTTGGAATATTTATTTCTATATGAATCACATTTAGGAGACAATGATGCTTTTGCCATGTCCTATGACAAGTAGTCTTTGTCATCATGCAGATTACTTAAATCCTTTATTACGAATATTACCTTTTAAAAAATTGTTAGTGAAAATATTTTCACTTCAAAAAGATCAACACAGAATGAATCATGATGCCTAGACATAAGTAGAAATACTAATAATAGTCAAAGAAGTTATGATTAATAAATTTCCTCTTAATTATTTGAGTAGAGCTCCCCATGCAAAATTTGCAATGAATTTTCCTAGATACAAACTGTAAATCTTTTTACCAGAAAGAAAGAAGGGTAATTTGATACCTACACATAGCTATGATGAAGATGCTGACATTAAATTGTTAAAGTAAACCTAGAGTGAAGAAGACAAAAAGAAAAGAAGAAACTTACACAAAGTCAGCTCCTCTAACCCCTTTATTGCAAGAAAAAGGAAATTAGATTAAATATTCCACTTCGAGCGACCACAGTTACATGAAAACTTAGATTTTTTCATGAAAACAAAAACATAACAACATACCAACATTAAAAACAACCAAAGGACTCAAAGTTCAATTTAATCTAAAGAAGAATTCTTGAACAAAAAGTTTCAATATGCTCTACTTTAACTCTTTCAATGCAAAACCAAAGCTACAAAGAACAAAAGTTGACTGAACATGGACCCTAGAAAATAAAACATTTCATCTATCTCCCTTCTCTTTACAATGAAGTTCTGAAAAACACTTTCATAGATCCCTTTTTGTTATTTTCAGTCGTTTCTATAGCAAAAATTCTATAGAAAATCCCCTCAGTTGGAACCCCTTTCTCCTCATCTATTTATAATATATAGTTTTGTTGGGTGGTTATTCAGTTTAATAATTGATTCTTGGAAGGATTATACAATTTATCTACATATTTTTTTATCTCTTGATAACTATCACTTTTATATATTAATATCATTATAAAATCTTGATTTAAATTTTTTATAAGAATATAATTCTAAATATTAGATTATATTTGGATAAATGATTTAGTTCAAAGTGTAATATTCTTGATTCTACACAAATTTAGAATAACTTTGATAGCTTAAATAGTTCTAGGTATGAGAGGTATAACAAATTAAATCCCACTATTGGATCTCCTTAATTTTTGGATATGTTGGTGCTATCCTAGTTGTCAATATTCCCAACAAAGCTATTTGTGAAATTATCTCTGAGTACAACATTACAGGTACTATTTGGAGGTATATAAAACTATCATTTAAAATTGTTGAACCATCAAACCCATTGAACTAGTCTCAACCATGTCATACACTATTGAACCATCATGAACCAAATGAACTAGAAGGAACCCAATTGTACCTACATCAGCCTACTTGAACCATTCAAACCAAATGAACCATTGAACTTGGCCTTAAAACTTGATCTCTAAACCACCAAACTTGATCCTTTGAAGTGGGTCCACACTTTTGAATTAGTGAACTTACTCTTTGAATCAGATTGAACCTGTGGGAACCATGTTGAAACTAGCAAGAACTTTCTGAACCAAGGTAAATTATTATGTACTAGTTGAAGCCATCTGAATTATTCTAAACCGCCATAAACCATTATTAAATTTAATGCAAATATCCATACTCATATGAACTTGTGAGGAGTCTATCAAGCCATTTTGACCATAACTTTAAATGTTCCTCTAAAATAATATACTATGACTTGAATTTTGAATTTCTAAAACTAGTAATAGTTTGTACCCGTGGAACCACTTTGAACCCATGCTATAAATCTTGAACCTATTTGTATTGGTTGAACCAATTGAACTCTTTAAACTGTAAAAGTCATTTGAACCTTCAAGATGAACTGCTTTGAACCACTCTGTACCACTTTGAACTGAATTCAAAGGAGTTCAAGAACCTAAACTGAACATTTTATACTAGGGTCTATATGGGTACCAACATGGGCTCTAACTGTGTGATTATTTTTGGAACAAAAATAGACAACACCGAAAACCTTTGAAGAAAGAGAAGTTCCTTGTCCATTGGGATATAGAGTCATGAAGAAGGATATGAGCATTGAGTTTCTTGCAAAGTGGGTGGAGGAGAATAGGGAAACACCCAAAAACACCTAAACTACCAGCATGGAAGAACAAACAACTACCCTAAACAACACCAAAAGCTTAGAGAACAAGATATTTACAAGTGCGTATAGGTGAGAAGAACTCACCGAAGTGTTGAAATCAAGAAATTATTTAAACAAATCCATTTATTAGTTATGAAAATAAAGAGCCTTTCTAGACTAATGGGTTGCATTAGAATGCGTTAATTAAAGACTAATTGTGTATAGGGGCTTTATGAACCAACTTTCTTGTCCAAAGAGCCACATTTCATCTGAAACCTCTTCTCCTGCTTGAGTTCCCAACATGGAAGTCTCAAGATCATCTTTAGCTAATTATAGAATTATTTTAGTTCATACATTGTTGATGAGAAGATCAAGCAATTGACCCGATCATCACTCACAAAATTCCAATCATGTGAACTATTTTCAACATCAGACATATGCTTTAAATAGGAATACACTTCACCCAACATAGGGTCAACATATAAAGGATAGAATTCATCAAAAAAAATTGTAACCACCTTAGAAAATACTTGATCCAAGATAAATGTATCAATGAAATTGACATTTAGATCTTTACCTTAAGAATATTCATATTTGATTGTTGATAAAAACTTTATGATAATCCCTTCCCCATTCAAAGAATCATCACCCGAATGATCTACCCATGATTGAGATTGCCTAACTTTCTTATCACCATGGATTGATGTATACATCCCAAACTTTTTCTCTATTTTCAAATTTTTAAAATCTGAAAAAATCTCATTAAGTGAAAATACATTTTCACTTTCAGCATAAGAGATTTTATGTAAGGAAATTAATTCTAAAATAATTTGATTTAAAAAGAAATAATTGTTCTCATGCCAAGTAGGATGGAAAGCACTATTTTCAAATTGCACATGTGGCTGAAAGTATTTACTTTTGAGTTGGTGAGAGCAAAAACAAATACCAACACTTTTATCTTTAGGAAGAAGAATGGACTTGGGAGGGTTTTCTTCTCTTATATATTCCAACCTTGTTGATGTTTGATATTCATGAGGCTGCACCATCCAAGGAAGAAAAAAATAAGAGAGCTCCTTTGTAATCTAACCTTTACAAGGAAAGATATCCTCTTGGTTGTCTGATGATGGTTGAGGCTACAATGCTTCTAATAAGACATCATTATCTTGTTTCATATTTTTTCTAGAGTCTCCTCCTCCAAGTGGACTTTAAGAATCAAAGGAAACCTAGCTTGAGCATGATTTTGTTGTGTACTCATCAAAATCTTTGTTATGAAAATGTGGAGTGGCTTCATCTTGAAAAGTGAAATATTCTAGTATACAACCATCAACTTCATTCATGGAATTAAAAACTTGATATTCAAGTTACAGATGAATTTAAAATTTTTTACCATTTGTATTAATAGCAATAGGTTAATCCTTTAAAGTTTTATAACTAGAGGTTTCAATGTTTGAGAGAAAAGTAAAATCAAACTTATCATTTTCTTTCTTTGTGTTAACTATGATATCTTCTTGCCCAAGTAAATCTTTGGAGTTGCAAAACTCTATCTTATAGTAAGCTTCCATTTTATTTTTAGCATATGCATCATCAGATAAACATGGAACAAAATTATCTTGGCAATGGAAAGACTCAAGAGAAT
Organism: Cupressus sempervirens; assembly: GCA_028749045.1. NCBI lineage: Eukaryota > Viridiplantae > Streptophyta > Pinopsida > Cupressales > Cupressaceae > Cupressus > Cupressus sempervirens. The sequence continues at coordinate 24,185,622 of CM053786.1, forward strand.
GATTTTTACATTCATTAAGGCAAAGAGAACTTTTAGTTACTAGTATCAACTTAAAGTTTTCATACATTGGAAGCATAGAAATTTGAAAAATTTCATTCTCTAGCCTTGTTACAACAAGATGATCTTTTGAAGTCTCAAAACCAAAGATTTCAAAATTTGGAAGGGAAGCAAAAACATGTATTACATTTTCTTCTCAGCGTACCATGTTTTCAAAACCTTCTTGTTTCAGGCTCACTAATGCATGCTCTTTGTGAGACTATAAGGTTTCCTTTTGAACTTCTTTTTCACTCATGATAGAGTAAGAGATGGAAGAGAGTGTTGTGATGTGGGGCCTAATCAGAGTCAGAGCTTTATTTGGCATAGTTTTTTCCCCTTATTATTTCTATGCAAGTTTGGAGGCAACACCCCGAAGATGGGGTCAAGAGGGAACGCTCCTATGGGGTCCTAGGGCAGCACCCTAGATGTGCTCCCTATCATAGTATAGGGTGGGGTCAAGGGGAAATGCCCCTGTGGGGTTTTTTCGGGGTAGCACCCTTGAAGCCAAAAATGCCCTTATATTGTAAAAGACATTAGCTGCTATTTTTCCTATTGCATGACTTATTCTAGCCCTAACTTTGTAAGTATCAAAAGCTTGTATAAAAGGGATTAGGGTTAGGGATTTCTTGATGTAATGGTTATATTGTAGCTTTGTGCAGTGGTATTGAGTTGTAAGGCATTGCAAACTGTAATCAGGTTGTAATCACTAGATAATAATAATATTGGACTTGTTGTTGGTGGACGTAGCCTAAGAATTGGGTGAACCATGTTAAATCTTGGTTTCTTGTGCTCTATTCTATGCGATCTATTATTTTTTGATATTGGTTATATTTGCATGTAAATATTATTTCTATCTGAGGTTAATCCTAATAGAGAGTGCAATATCTAGAGGTTCTTTGTCATCAATTCCAAACTCTTTTTAAGTTGTTGTGCCCTTTTTCTATGTTCATGGAGGTCTTTCAACTTGTGAAACTTGACACAAAGGCTTCTGCACAGTAGGGTAAAGTTATTGACATCTTCAAGACTAATATTTTCTCTCATAGCCTAAGAGACACTTTCTTTTAAATAATCCATGAACTCATGCAACACTTTATCATTTTTTTGATAAATTTCCATAATATATGGATTCACCCTGGTCCTTTTCACAATCTTTCCCTTCAACATGATGAAAAAATTAGAGTCGCCAATCTTGAAAAACCAAAGAAACTTTCACAAAATAACTAAGGAAATTAATATGACATTAATATTTCATTCAAAAATCCAGAGTAGAGTTGCCAAAAATTTGTTAGTGAGTAAATTTTCACTTCAAAAAAATCAATGCACAATGACTCACAATGCCAAGACAGAAGTACAATGCTACTAAAAGTTAGAGAAGTTATCATTGAATTAATAACTTTCCTCTTAATTATATAGGTACAAACCCCCACACAAGATTTAAAATGAATTTTCTTAAGATACAAATTGTAATACTTTTAGTCACAAAGTAAGAAAGGTAATTTGACACCTATGCATAGCTATGATGTAGATGTTGACATTACATTGGTAAAGTTGACAAAGAGAGAAGAATAAAAAAATAAAAGAAGAGATTACACAAAGTTATCCCCTCTAACCCCTCTATTTTAAGAAAAAGATAATTGGATTAAATATTCTCCCTCTAGGACTATGGTTACATGAAAACTAGGATTTTTTAATGACAACAAAAATCTATTAACATAACAGCATTGAAAACAACCAAAGGACTCAAAGTTCCCTTTAATCTAAAGAAGAATACTTAAACACAAAGTTTCAATATTCTCCACTTTACTATTTCAATGCTCAACCAAACTTGTACAAAGAACAAAAGATGACTAAACATGGACCCTAGAAAAATAAAAACATTTCATCTATCTCCCTTCTTTTTATAATGAAGTTATGAAAACCATTTATGTTGATCTCTCTTTTTTATTTTTAGTCCTTTCTATAGAACTAACTCTATAGAAAAGCCCCTCAACTGGAACCCCTTTCTCCTCATCTTTTTAATATATATATTTTTGCTGGGTGGGTATTCAATTTTATAATTGAATCTTGGAAGGAATATATACTTTATCTACATATTTCTTTTTATCTCTTGATAACTCTTACCTTTATATTTTAATATCATTATAAAATATTTATTTAGAAGTTTATAAGAATATATTTCAGCATATTAAATTATATTTAGATAAATAATTTGGTCCAAAATGAAATATTCTTGATGTTGGGTGGATTTAAAATAACTTTGACAAAAAAATAGGTCCAAGTACAAGAGGGATAACTAATTATCCCACCAATGGACCTCCTTAATTTTTTGATATGGTGATGTTATCTATTTTTTCTATATTTCCACTAGGGTAATTTGTAAAATTATGCCTGACTAAAAAGGTATAGGTCACCGTTTGCAATTATATAAAACTATCATTTTAAACTATCAAAACATCAAACCCATTGAACCTATCTCAAGCATGTCATACCCTGCTAAACCATCATGAACCAAATGAACTAGAATGAACCCAATTGTACCTATATGAACCACTAAACATGGCCTTCGAGCTTGATCTCTAAACCACTAGAGACCATTATTAACTACTTTCATGCAAATATCTATACTAATCTAAACTTGCAAGGAGTTTATAAAGTCATTTTGAACCTAACATAAAATTTTCCTCTAAAATAATAAACTAACATGAATTCTAAATTTCTAAACATGGTGAACCTATGAATCCTTTGTACCTATTGAATCATCTTGAACCCATATTGTAAATCTCAAACCTATTTGTATTGGTTGAACCAATTGAACTCTTTAAGCTATCAGACTCATTTGAACCTACAAGGTTGACCACTTTGAATCAGGTTCAAAGAAGTCTAAGACCCTAAAATAAAAGTTTTATTACTAGGGTCTATATGGGTACCAACATGTGCTCTAATTGTGGAACTATTTATGGCATACAAATAAAGAACACCATAAACCTTTGGAAAAAGAAAAATTCCATATGCATTGGGCTATAGAGTCATGAGGGAGATGAACACAAAGTTAGTTGCAAATCAGGTGGAGGAGAGAAGGGAAATAGTCAAAAACACCTAAACAATTGGCAACAAAGAATAAACAACTACACTACACACCATTAAACCTCAAAGAGAAAAAAATATAATTACAAGTATGTAGAGGTGAGAAGAACTCACCAAAGAGCTAAAATAGAGAAATATTTACACAAATCCATTTACTAGTTGTAAAAAGAAAGACCCTTTTCTGGACCAATGGGTTGCATTTGAATGAGTTAATTAAAGACAAGCTCCTTAGCTCTATAATTTAAACTAATTGTGTGCAAGGACTTTATAAGATAGGTGTCTTGTCAAAAGAGACATAATTCATCTCAAACCTCTTCCCCTACTTGAGTTCCCAACATGGAAATCTCAAGATCATCTTTAGCTAATGAGTGAATTTTGTTTAGCTCATACATTATGGATGAGAAGATCAAGCCATTGACTCGATCAATACTCACTAGATTCCAATCATGGGAGATATTTTCAACATAAGAGATATGCTTAAAACAAGAATACACTTCATCCAACATAGCATCAACATAGAAAGGATATAATTCATAAAAAGAAAATTCTGCAACCACCTTAGAAAACACTTTATCCAAGCCAAATGTATCAATCAAATCAACATTTAAATATTTAGCTTCAGAATATTCATATTTGATTGCTGATAAAAACTTTATGAGAATCTCTTCCTCATTCAAAGAATCATCACTAAAGTGAGCTGTCCATAATTAAGATTTTCCAACCTTCTTATCACCATGGAGTGCTACATACGTCCTATCCTTTTTCTCTATTTTCAAGATTTTAAAATCTGAAAAATTCTAAGTGATTTTATTCAAGGAACTTATTTCTAAAATAGTTTGATTTAAAAAGAAACAATTTTTATCATACCAAGTAAGATGGAAAGTGTCATTTTTAGATTGCATATGTGGCTAAAAGTATTTACTTTTGAGTTGGCAAGAGGAAAAAGAAATACCAACACTTTTATCGTTAGGAAGATGAATGGTCTTGGGAGGGTTTTCTTCACTTATATATTCCAACCTTACTAAGTTTTGATATTCATGAGGCTGAACCATCCAAGGAAGAGAAAAATAAGAGAGTTCCTTTGTAATCTAACCTATGCAAGGAAAGGTATCCTCTTGGTTGTCTGACAATGTTTGAGGTTGCAATGCTTCTAATGAACTATCATTATCTTGTTCAATAATTTCTTGAGAGTCTTTTTCTCCAAGTGGGCTTGTAGAATCAAAGAGACCCTTCCTTGAGAATTATTTTTTTGTGTCCTCATCACAATATTTGTTAGAAAAATGTGGAGTTCCTTCATTCTAAAAAGTGAAAGATTCTAGTACAGGACCATCAACTCCATGCATGAAATTAAAAACTTGATATTCAGGTTGCATATGAATTTGAAAATGTTCATTCTCTATATTCATAGTGGTAGGGTGATCCTTTAGATCTTTTAAAACCAAATCTTTCAATTTTTGGAACAAAAGTAAAATCAAACTTATCATTTCCTTGATTTGTATTAACTATGATATCTTCTTGTCCAAGTGAATTACGAGACTTACAAAACTCTATCTTATAGTAACCTCCCTTTTATTTTCAGCATATACATCATTAGATAGACATGGAACAAAACTATCTTGGTAATGGAAAGACTCAAGAGAATGATTTTTGTACTCAATAAGGAAAAGAGAACTTTTAGCTATGAGTATCAACTTAAAGTTTTCATACTTTGGAACCATAGAAATATGAAAATTTTTCATTCTCTATCCTTGTTATAGAAAGATGATCTTTTGAAGTCTCAAAACAAAATATTTCAAAATTTGGAAGGGAATCAAAAACATGTATTAAATTTTCTTGTTCGCTTACCATGTTTGAAAAACCTTCTTGTTTTGAAGGCTCAACAGTGCTTTCTAATTGTGAGGCTCTGAGGTTTCTTGTTGAACTTCTTTCCCACTCATGATAGAGTAATTCCATTAGATGGAAGATAGTAGAATAACTAGAGGCTCTTTGTCATCAACTGCGAACTCATCTTCAAGTTGTTGTGCCCTTTTTATGTGTTCATCATGGAGGTCTTTCAACTTGTGAAACTTGACACACAGGCTTCTTCATAGTAGAGTAGAGTTGTAGTAATCTTCAAGACAAATATTTGCTCTCTCAGCCCAAGAGAATTTTTTTAAAAATATTCCATGAACTCATGCAACACTTTATCATTTGTTTGATAAATTTCTATGAAGGATGGATTCAGCTTGGTCTTCTTCACAACCTTTCCCTTCAACATGATGAAAAAATTAGAGTCACCAATCCTGCAAATACAAAGGTACTTTTATAGAATACCTAAGGAAATTAATATGATACTTATCTTTTATTTTGAAATCCCTAATAGAGTCACCAAATGTAAGGAAACTTGCAACAAATAATATAATTGTTTACACATAACCCATAATAGATCATAAATTAATATGCAATTAAAATCCACATGTAAGAGAATAGACAACATACCCAAAAAATGTGACACAAGATATACCTTGGAAAACCCTCATTGAGGAAAAAATCTAGCCTCCAAAAGCATCCATCACCATGTATCATCCAACATTTAAAACACCATTACAATACAACCATGAAATCCTTCAAAGCCATAGTCACCACCAAGAAATCTATGTGAACAAGGATGAACCCACACATCCCATGCCATGCTTCCAACCTACACAAATGTTCTGTTAGCTAACCTTTCAAGCTTTGTCTCACTTGACTCTTGCTTTTCCCCTTTTGTCTTTTATCTTTTTTCATGTATCTCTACAACTACCCTCATGGCTCCTTATATAGTAGCAATTCCCACAAAACCACAAAGTGGTATTACATAAACCATGTGCTACCTAACCCTTTGACCCCACATTTAATATTGGAAATTTAATTCTTTTTGTTAGTATTAAATAATTACATAAAGTTTTATCACAATGTTACAATAAAACTCATTGAGTATATCCCATGGGAATCTTTACATGTTCCACAACAATCTAGGTGCTCCTAGATAAAACTTTAGATAATAAAACATAACAATATTATGCAATGTGTGCAACACCCATTATCTCAGCAGTCTCCCACTTGGTGTATACATTGCATAGAATTAATCTGTAGCCACATAAATGAACAAGGGAACAATCCCTCTCAACACATCCACCATCATGAATCAAAGTGCACCATGTGATCCATCTTGGTACTCACAATAAAATCAAAAGCATCTAGCATCTCAAATATTAATGACTCCACCTCCTATTATGCCATTGCCACCAAACATACATAGAAGTTGTCCAAAGATAAAGCCACCCAACTTATCACATTAGAAGATCATAAAATCCTACATATCAGCTGAAATGCCAAGCACAAAAACCTTATCCAAAGGTAATCACATGTATTCATAGTTGTCAAAATATCCATAGCTGAAATAACACCCACAACAAGTTCCAATCCATCCAACTATCCATACCTTCAAAGGTATAACAAGTGAATCTCACATCACCAACATATCCAATCTACAACCTGCAATCACAATCCTCAAGAGCAATACCTACCACATATTTATCATGAATCTCCCATTGCAAAAGATAATGTTAAATCTATAACCAATCCACTCGAAACATATCAAAGAAGTGAATCCATGTGTTTTCAAGACCATCCACAAAACATAAAATGATAACCTACAAGAACAACTCTCATAAAAAGTCTCCAACACTCTCCCAAGTTTTCCATAACCAACAAAGGAAAGAGATAAAGTAATAAAAATTTCATCTCTCACATGACATATGTAAGCACAAACCAATAATCACAATATCTAACCAATCTCAAATCCAATGTAAGAAAAACCAAACATCTAGGAAGATAATCAAGACCGAAGAGAAACCATGCAAATTATAACCTATATCATATCCTTCTACACACACCACTAGATGTAAACTATGCAAGTATGTTCTCCTCCATAAATCCCCAACCAAGAAGCCTCAACAACACCCAAACCATACCATATAACTAATTATGGATATAATCCTCTCACAAGAAGACCAAACTCATAGACCATTCCTAGCTCAAGGAATAACCATTCCTAAACCAAGGAATATGCCTAATATAAAACTATCTCCCAAACTTAACCAACATTACAATATATGCACATGGAGATAACCAATGCTAATCCATCTCTCAAATAAACCCTTGACAACTAACTCATGTACCATAGCTCAAGATCTATATCCATGAAAGACAAGCATTAAAAAAATGCACCTAAGAGAAATAATGCGCTATACCTCGCAAGCAGTAAACCATTGAGTAGACCAAGAGTGGGGAATGAGAATGCTCCTTAAGATATCCAAGTCTAGAACCAAGAATCATCTAAGAATAATCTCCTCTCAAGTCCATATCAAGTGAATACCCCTCAGATTTTCTATTGAAACCATCAATTGTTCCAACAAATACTTCTCTAATCATAAAAGAGATCATCATCACCACCATCTCTAAGTATCCATGAGCACCTATAACCAATCAATAAATACCAACTCCAAATGCAACATAATAATATCATGAAGTATCTAGCTTATGATCAATGTACTCAATACCAAGAAAGTAAATGAAGATCAATGCCAAAGTTCCTACCATGGCCTCAAGAACATAAACATGACAACATGATCTTACCATCTCAACCAAAGAGATAACATGCTCCATATGAAAATATTATAACATATCACAACTCTAAATGTGTATCAACAGTATACCATGAAATAATAATGAAACCATCCTAACTCCAAGGATAACATGTCAAATGAAAGAATAAAGCACACCTATACCAAGAACCCCATGAGTCCTCAAGATGCAACCATCTCCACAAACCACTAAGAAAACCATCACCATATATCATTAAGAACCATCTCTAGACACCATAAAAATAATGAGTGCACCATGCAAATATCAAAGACAGTTTTGCAGCCACAAGATCTAAGACAAACCTCTAATATCTACAAAAACTCAATCATTATATTAATACCAAAAAATTCCACTCAACCATGGTACCAAGTTACCTATGGAATTATAAATCCATCTCCTATATGAAGATCCTCTAGGTCTAAACTCACATAACCAAAGCATTAGTACCAAGTGAAACCAAGATCTCCAATCCAAAGAAGATATAAACCAAACTAGGAAATAACCTCGCACTATCACCCCATCACTTCCACAAGTTCTCACAAAATCGTGTATCCAAGCTTTCTATGACACCACGATGAAAACACATCCTCTAACCATGAGAATCAAAAAAGGCATCAAACTATTAAAGAACTTAAAGTTCACATCATGAGCTCCACAAAAGAAACTAAATAACCATGATCCTCAACCAAGAAGATATACCACCATTACCAAATGAGGAATCCAAAAAAATAAACATCAAGGATGTACTTATATATCCAATCATATCATGCCAAAATCCATGGCACCATGATCACATCCATGAACTAAGCAACTAACTCTCAATGTGTGCAACTTGTCAGCATAAAATAGTCAACCACAATCCTCCACCATGACTATAACTAGTAACAACATCTCATCCCTTCTACATGAAGAAAAATTAGCAAATCATGTGACTTATGGCATAGACAACCCAAATTCATGTCACCAATCTAGATATGCATGAATAATGAAAGGCCAACGGGAAAAGACAACTCATATCCAAGCCATAAATGCAACCTACAAGTATAGACGACTTGCAACACTGCACAACTTGTAGACCCAACAAGTCATCATAGATATCAAACCAAACACTGATAACCATATCATCATAACACTAATCTAGAATATGAATTGGGTATAAAATGACATCAAATCTAAAATCTCCAAATATACAATATCATAAATTCACAATGTTATCACAATCAATATATATCATAAACTATTTAGATCAATAAATCACCAAATAAACCATGCCAAACCTACACCAAATCTAAATAAATTTGTAGAGCTCTTTAAGAGCTTTCTACTAACTACTTGAAGTCCAACTTCTAACTATCTATGCCCAAGTTGTGCTCTAATTTGTGCTCAAAATAAACAACATTTAACTTTTGGGCTCTTACAACCTGACAATATAGTAAAATCACATAACCAAACATACACCAAGTTGTAGTACTTTGAATTACATTTCCAATGCCTATATGAAGTTTGAAATTCGATATCCTAAGACAAAGTTGTAGTCATTTTAATAAGATAGTATATTTACCATTTTCGTTGCAATTTTTTTGTGACAAAAATTCTAATGGGATTAATTTTGACAGTCATCATGGGCTTAAACCTAAAACTCTTTCATTTCCTCTCAACATGGCCAAACTAGGGCATATTATATATTAAAATTTATAGAAACATCAACCCAAATCCAATTTTGAGGTCTTTTTTTACCCAGGAGGTCATTTCTGCAAGCTTTCTCCTAAAGCCCTCATTTAGATGAAACATCCAAAAAATTGATTCATCTAACAATTTAACATGCCCAAACTCTACCAGCATCCCATCATAAAAACAAACCCCAAACTTCTAGATTTACAATAAAAACTCATATACCTTGCCCTTTCTTTTATCCTCTCATACATTTTGACAGATTCAATCTAAGGTTACAACAACAAAACCATAGCTCTAATACCACTTGTAAGGAAACTTGTAACAAAGAATATAACTGCTTCCATGTAACCAATTATAGATCTAAAATAAATGTGCAATTAAAACCCACATGCTAGAGAATAGACAATATATTGAAAAAATGTGACACAAAATATACGTTGGAAAACCCTCATTGAGGGAAAAACTAGCCTCTAAAAGCATACATCACCATGTATTATTTAGCAAAAATACTAGATTGCAATACAACCATGTAAGTCTTCAAAGTCATAGCCACCATCAAGAAATCTATGTGAACAAGCATGAATCTACACATCTCATGCCATGCTTCCAAACTACACAAATTCTCCCTTGGATGACTTGTCAAGCCTTGTCTCGCTTGACTCTTGTTGTTTCCCTTTTGTCTTTTGCCTTTTTTCACTTATCTCTACAACTACCTTCATGATTGCTTATATATTAGCAAGCTCCACAAAATCACAAAGTGGTATTACATAAACCTTGTGCTACCTAATCCATTCACCCCACATTTAATATTGGAAATTTAATTCTTTTCCCTGATATTCAATAAATATATGAAATATTATCATAATGTTACAATACAACTCATCAAGTATATCCCATGGGAATCTTTATATGTTGTACATCCATCTAGTTGCTCCTAAATAAAACATCACATAATAAAATAAAATAATTAAATATAACAATATTATGCAATGTGTTCAACAACCATTATATCAAAACCAAAAATCTATTAATGAATTAATTTTCACTTCAAAAAGATGAACACAAAATGAGTCACCATGCCTAGAGAGAAGAACAAATGCTACTTATAGTTGGAGAATGTTAGAATTCTTTAGAATAACAAGGAGGGGGGGTGGTGAATCAGTTATCCAAGGTCTAAATGCCCTAATAATACTTTTTCTCAAATTATTGTGAATCCATAAACTTTTCATCCATCCAAGCTTAAATCAATCATCTTAGCAAGTTACAGTAAATCAATATGCAGGGATAAAACATTCAAGATCAACACATGACATATTGATTTACGTGGAAACCCAATTTGGGAAAAACCACCAGTAACATGCTACTTAATTCTTACTCTTCTAAAGTGATGCCCTGTTAAAAGCATGCCTTGTTAAAGGCTTAAAACACACTGTCAAATGTGAGCTTGTTAGAGGATTTCACCATACTCTTGAGAATGGGCTTGATCAAAGGACTTTAGAACATTCACTTGGAATGTCACCCTATTAAAAGATTTACAACATGGCTATTAAACCAAACTAAGTCTATAGGATTTAAACTATCTGTTACAATTGCTAGAGAGTAACAATAATGGCTTTTTGATCTGATACAACTTACAACATATTTTGTAGATTTCATATGACTCTTCAGTTTAGTCCTTTTGCTTGGCTTTAATCACTTCAGCTCTGATAGCTTGTCATCTCAAGCTTTGTCTCCTTAAGTCTTCTTACTCATCATACCAATGCAACCATATCTGTGGTCATCTGTTGAAGCAGAGTAACTATGCTCTCATACTCCTTAGCACCTCCTTCAGCACTTTATGCTTTCATGCTTGACCTCCTCTCTTCTACTTCATGACCTTATGAATCCTTAAATAGAATTCTGGTTTGCCTTTGCCACTCGATTCTCCTTCTCCAACTTTAGGGTTTCAAATGGATTAGGTAGGATACAATGTATCTACCCCATATCTTGCTCTTATCTAGAAACTTCATCTAGAGTATAGTTGTATTCTCCAAAAATGTACTACATGGTGTTCTGTGCCACTAGCTCATCACTTTTATCTTCTATTTAATTCACAAAATTCTAGATAACAACCTTGTCAGCTTAGATCTGACGAATCTTCAAATTTTGAAATAATGCAGTAACTTGGCACTATTGGTTTAATGATGCTCGGCATCTCTATTTTACTCGGCACTTGTATCCTGCTCGGCACCTATATCTGCTTGGCACTTTTTTCTTGACTTGGAACTTGTATATGCTCGGCACTTGAAGATCACTTGGCATCTGAAGTTCACTCGGCATCTGAAGTTGAACTTGCTCAGCTTCAACTAGGAATCTATTCGGCACTTACTAGCTTGCTCAGCTCTCTCTCTCTCCAATGAACTTAGTTAGGCTTTACAAATGACTTAGCTAAAACTTTACATCTTTGATATGTTTCAGTGTGCCCATTCTCTGTGTCTTAGAGTATGTCATCAATACACTTTTTCATCAATGACTTAGCTGATCCTTGTACTTCATTACAACATCATAACTTCAACCTTTCTCTAGGTGTACTAGTTACATCTTATTGATTGCCTCCTCTTGTCAATCAACCAATTGATATTATTTGGATCATTAAAGCAATTGTCATTCTTGCAACTAGCAATTTTGACATCAATGACAAAACAATGATTGAGAACATTCTTTACTAGTTCCATTACTTTTTATGTATGATCATTTCCAATAATCTCCCTCATGATCTTTTCAGTCATTTCCAATAGGAGAAGTTATCATTAGATTAATAAATTTCCTTTGAATTATTTAGGTACAACTCCCCGTGTAATATTTGAATGAATTTTCCTAAGCTACAAACTATAATGCTTTTAATTGAAAAGAAAGAGAGCTAATTTGACACCTACACATAGCTATGATGTAGATGTTGACATTAAATTGGTAAAGTGGACAAAGAGAGAAGCAAACAAAAATAAAAGAAGAGATTGTACAAAGTCAACCCCTTCATTGCAAGAAAAAGATAATTAGATTAAATATTCTGCTTCCAAGACCATAGTTACATAAAAATTTATAGTATTTCATGACAGTAAAAAACTATGAATATAACAAGATTGAAAACAACCAAAGAACTCAAAGTTCCATTTAATCTAAAGAAGAATGCTTGAACAGAAAGTTTCAATATTGTAAGCTACAAAGAATTAAAGTTGAGTGAACATGAACACTGGAAAAACAAAAACATTTCATCTATCTCCCTTCTCTTTAAAATTATGTTGTGAAAAATATTTCCACTGATCTCTCTTTGTTATTTAAAGTCCTTTCTATATAGCACTCACTCTATAGAAAAGCCCCTCAACTAGAACCACTTTCTCCTCATCTTTTTACAATATATATTTTTGATCTATGGTTATTTAATTTTATAATTGAATCTTGAAAGGATTGAATACTTTATCTACATATTTATTTTCATCACTTGATAACTCCTACCTTTATATTTTGATATTATTATAAACTCTTGATTTAAAATTTTATAAGAATATATTTCAGCATATTAAATTATATTTGGAAAATAATTTAGTCCAAAATGAAATATTTTTTATGCTAGCTGGATTTAGAGTAACTCTGATAAAAAAATAGATTTAGGTACAGGAGGCATAACTAATTATCCCATTGTTGGATCTGTTTAAATTTTGGGTATGTTAGTGCTATCCTAGTTGTCTATATTCCCACTAGAGAAATTTTTGAAATAATTCCTAGGCAAAAAGTTATAGGTCACTATTTGCAGGTATATAAAATTGTCATTTTAAATTGCCAAACCATTGAACCTATTGAACTAGTCTCAACCATGAGATACCCTACTGAACCATTGTGAACAAAATGAACTCGAATGAATCTACAATTTTACCTATATGAATCTCCCTAAACCATTCAAACCAAATGAACCACTGAACTTGGCCTTGGAACTTGATCTTTGAACCACTAAACTTGATCCTTTGAAGAGGTTCCACACTTTTGAATTAGTGAACTTACTCTTTGAATTGGATACCTGTGGGAACCATGCTGAAACTAGCAAGAACTTTCTAAACCAAGGTAAATTATTATGGATTGGTTCAAGCCATACAAGTTATTTTGAACCACCAGAGACCATTATTAACTTTAATTCAAATATTGAAATTAATATGTACTTGAGAGGATTTTATCAAGTCATTTTGAACCTAACTTGAAATGTTCCTTTGAAATAATAAACTCTGACTTGAATTCTAAATTTCTAAACCTAGTGAACCTATGAATGCTTTGTACCTATTGAACCACTTTGAACCCATACTATATATCTTGAACTTATTTGTATTGGTCAAACTAATTGAAGTCTTTAAATCATCAATCTTATTTCAACCTGCAAGATAAACTACTTTGAACCACCTTGAACCAAGTTCAAAGGAGTTCAAGACCCTAAGCTGAATTTTTTTATTATAGAGTCTATATGGGTATGAACAAGAATAATATTTTATGTATCTATTCATCGTCCCAAAAAAAGGATTAGCAGACTCTATTCAAGCTAGTAGGCATAGCCATCTACTTGATGTTGCAACTTTATTTGTCACGAGGAGTGAAGGTGTTGCTATATATTACATGTTCCTATTTCTTTGCATTAGCTTCCTTTATTATAAATTGAAAAAATAATGACGTTTTTTTTTCCGATGTAAAAGCATACTTTATAGTCTCTAGTTCATGATCAACCTCATGTTAAAACAACTGAACAAAGAAGAAATGCCTAGGCTTCAAATGATTAAATAATGATAATCTTTCATGCCTAAATGAAAAGGGCTCATTCTAAATTGCACAACTTTATCGAAATCCTTGTAAGAAATATAAATTAACAAATTAAGACTCACAAACCTAAAAACCAATTTTCACAACCCTAAAAACTGCTCAGCACATAATGGTGTTGAGTGCCAGTTTTACTTAGCATGTGAAGGTGTCGAGGGACAGGTAATAGGTGCCGAGTTAACTGGGCACAAAGAGGAGCTTGGCACTTGAACAAAAATGCTCGGGACAAGAACAGCTTGGCACCCAAAGGAAAAAGCTGGCAATCACAACAACATGATCCAAGAGGATGTCGAGTGTTCTATTTCAAATTGAATAAATATAACTTAAAGAATATTTCAATATGAATGCTTTCACCATTAAAATAGAGAGCCAATGCTTGAAACTTCCAAAAAAACTTGTCAAATGCAATAAACAAGGGAAGAGAAATGGATTCAAGTATGCCTAGTTGCTTTTCTATTCAACTGAGATTAAACTATAACAAAATCTAGGAGCATTCGGCTTCAACCAGAAAAAACCTAAAATAACCCTAAACTGGTAAATATTCAAACTTCAATAAACTTTAAACTTGCAACACTAATGGCTACATACAATGGTGCTTGGAGCAATCACTGCTACAATAGGTCAAATCCAATAATGACAAACTTACAGAGTAAATAGGGGAAACATGTGCAACTGCAGGCACAAACTTCTTTCCTTCTTCCTTCTCTACTTTGCTCTACAACAACTGATCTGCTAAATAATCTGACTAAACTAAAATAAATGTAGAAACATTCCCTTTTGTCACATTTCATTTTCTCCCTCATTTTTTATTTCAAAAATCTCACCCACCGTATTTATGTTTCTATCTGTTCTGAATGTCAAAGGTGGTAGGTGAGCATTTGGCTCCAGGGAGAAATGACCACTGCATTTAATTTTCCAACACTTCCCCTTTGTCCCAAGAAAAACAAACAAGGATCAGTGTTGATCCAAATCAATTACACCAAGACTCTCTCTTAGGTGTACAAAAGTTCGAATGCCTAATGGCTTGGTAAATATGTCTGCTAGCTACTGGTTAGACTTACAAAATTTCATCTTGATATCCTCATTCTCCACCAACTCTTTGATGAAGTGATATCTAATCTCTATGTGTTTGCTTCTCCCATGGAAGACTGGATTCTTGGACAATGCAATTGATGAGATGTTGTCACAATAAATTGTGGTTCCATCCTCTTGCCTTTCATTCAAATATGTCAAGATCCTCCTTAGCCAAATTTCTTGACATGCTATTGTATTTTCTGCTATGTATTCAACCTCTACTATAGATTGAGCAACAATAGGTTGTTTTTTCGATGCCCATGAAATTGAACCTGATCCCATATGAAACATATATCCGAAAGTGCTCTTCCTACCATCTAAATTTCTAGCCCAATCACTATCTATGTATCCCACCAACTTGAAATCATCATTTGTAGTATACAAAATTCCAAATCCCTTGGTACCTTTCACATACCTTAGGATCCTCTTTCCTACTTTCCAATGGGAATCCTTTCATGTTTCCATAAATCTAAAAATCAGACTTACTGCATGCATTAGGTCTGGCTGAGTTGTAGTCAAATACATTAAATTTCCAACCACACTCTTGTATAATGTTGGATCCACTCTCTTGCTAGAGTCTTCTTTTCTCAACTTCAAACCTATTGTTGTTGGTGTGGGGGCTGCCTTACTGTTCTGCATTTTAAATCTCTCCAAGATCTGCCCTGCATATTTTTCTTGAGAGATAAATATGCCATCATGCATCTGTTTTACTTCTATGCCTAGAAATTATTTCAAGAGGCCAAGGTCTGTCATTTCAAACTCATTTTTCATGGTCTCTTTGAACTCACCAATTAAAGTCTTGTCATTACTAGTAAAAATCAAGTCATCTACATACAAGACAACAATCAACACATCTCCATTTTCTACCTTGATGTAGAGAGTAGGCTCACCATTTATTTTGCTAAAGCCATTGCTCATTAAATATGAGTCAATCCTACTGTACCATGCCCTTGGAGCTTGCTTGAGCCCATAAAGAGCTCTCTTCAATCTATATACTTTATTCTCTTCACCTACAACTTCATAACAAGGTGGCTACTCCACATAGACTTCTTCTTTCAATACACCATTTAGGAAGGCAAACTTCACATACATTTGATATAGCTTCCATTTGTGTTGAGCTACAATTGCTATGATAGCACACAAAATTTTCATTCTTGCAACCAAGGCATATGTCTCATCATAATCTCTACCATACTATTGTTTGTAGCCCTTGACTACTAGCCTTGCCTTATGCCTATCAATTTTGCCTTCAGAATTGCATTTGGTCTTGTAGACCCATTTCACTCCAATCACTTGCTTCTTGGGAGTCAAATTAGTTAGCTCCCATTTCTCATTTCTTTCTATAGCATCTATTTCCTCATCCATGGCCTTACACCATTTCTTCTCCTTAATAGCTTCTTCAAAACATATTGGATCATTATGAGAAAATAATGCAGAATTAACACTCTCATCATAATCTTCA
This sequence comes from Cupressus sempervirens, assembly GCA_028749045.1. NCBI lineage: Eukaryota > Viridiplantae > Streptophyta > Pinopsida > Cupressales > Cupressaceae > Cupressus > Cupressus sempervirens. The sequence continues at coordinate 24,202,453 of CM053786.1, forward strand.
TACCTACCATCTTGGTATAGCTCGTTAAGACTCTTAGTCTTTCTTGGTAATAGGGGGGGGAGTGTGGGATCAGAGTCTTCACTGTTGTTTCTTTGATGACTAGTATAGTTTTCACTGGTACTCGACATTGACACTCGATCATGCCTAGAGGAGCTCGGCAATGACTGAACCTACTTGCCTTTTCTTCTATTTGCTCCTTCTTCTTGTTGTTCATCAACATCTTCTTCACTCATAATTGGCACTTTACTTGAAGTGCTCAATGACTCATCAGTTGGACCATACCAAGATTGATTTTCAAGAAATTCCACATCTTTTGAAAGAGTCATCTTGTTGTTCAATGGGTTATACAATTGTATGCCTTTGATTTTGAGCTATACCCTATGAAGATGCACTTCACACCTTTGTCATCCACTTTCTGCCTTTTCTCTTTAGGAACATGTGCATATGCAACACATCCAAATACCCTTAGGTGTTCAACTATCCATCTTCCTCGTGACCATGCTTCCATTGGAATCCTATCATAGATTGCCTTTGTAGGACACCTATTAATTAAGTAAATTGTTGTTTCCACAACCTCTCCTCAAAATTTAGTTGGGAGACCTTTCTCTTTCGTCATGCTCCTTGCCATTTCAACAATGGTTCTATTCTTTCTTTCAGCCACTCCATTCTATTATGGTGTATAACTAGTTGTGAGCTCTTTCTTTATACCATGTTTCCTGCAACAATTTACAAAAGAATTGGAGGTATACTCCCCTCCTCTATCTGCTCTTAGGACCTTGATATAGTGTCTACATTCTCTTTTAGCCTGGGCTTTACATTCTACAAATTTATCAAATTCTTTAGATTTGTTCTTTAAGAAATACACCCATGTCCTACGATTGAAATCATTAATAAATGTCATGAAATAAGTACTCCCTCCAATGGAACTAACTTGCATAGGACTGACTAGGTTAGTATGCACTAACTCTAATGGATATCTAGCCCTCCTAGAATTTTTAGAATTAAAGGGAAGCCTATGTTGCTTACCCAAAATACAAGCCTCACACTTGCACATGAATTTCCTATATGTGGAAAACTTTCTACCATTCTTTTATTTGACAACAAATTTAAACTAGCATAGCCAAGATGACCATACTTGAGGTGCCATAGCCATGAGGGGTCTTCAATCACACTCCTTAGAGTTGATTGTGTGGGAGGTGCAACACCAACTTGAGATGAGAAACATGTCTCTATCCTAAAAGGAAACATTCTGTTCTTTGTCATTTGAACTGTTGCAAGTAAGTTCTTGCTCTCATCTTTTTCTTAAATGATATACCTATCATTCTCCATCAGCACTTTGTATCCATTTTGAATGAGCTAACCAATGCTCATCAAATTTCTCTTCATACTAGGGGTGGAATACACATTTTGTATTTCTTTCTTGTCACCTTTCTTGGTGCAGACCATAATAGATCCTTTGCCAACAACTGGTAGGGTTCCATTGTTACCCATCTTAATCTCATATTTGAAACTCTTGTCAATGAATGAAAACAAGGTTTCATTACCAATCATGTGGTTGCTACATCCACTGTCAAGGTACCAAACCTCAAGGCTTCCTTCTTCACCAACATTACACATGATGAAGGCAATGGCATTGTTTCCACTTCCCATGTTCACATCAGCCACATTTGCTTGTCCTAACTAATCATTTTGCTTCTTCTAGCATTCACTTGCATAATGCCCATATTTATGAAAGTAGTAGCATTCTACATTACTCTTATTTGAGTTGTAATTTTTTTTACCTCCTCTTGAAGTATTATGTGAGCTACTTGCTCCATCTGCTCTTCCTGAGCTTTCTGCTGCAGCATTTCTTTGTCCTCCATTTCCTCAGCCTCTACCTCTAGAGTTTCTGCCTGAGCCATTTCTTCCTCTCCCCCTTCCTCTTGGATTTGATTGAGCCTTGAATGCTTGCTCTTGGGAAGTAGAATATGTAGATCTATTGATCCTATGCTCATGGGTTTGAAAAGTACCCATCAACTCATCCATTATCAAAACAATGAGGTCTTTTTCCTCTTCTATGGTCATGACCAAATTGTCATATTTATGAGTTAAACTCTTCAATATCTTTTCCACTATCCTCTGTTCTTGATAGTTTTCTCCATTTGACTTCAGTTGGTTAATAACATTAGAGATCCTTAAACTAAAGTTTGCAACTGATTCATTTTCCTTCATCTGAAGGTTCTCAAACTCCCTCCTTATATTCTGTAGCTTTACTGTATGGACTTTATCAGTCCCCTTGAAGTTTTTCTCAAGGATATCCCATGCTTCTTTTGCATAATTTGCTGCTGCAATCTTTGGAAAAATTGCCTCTGTCATAGATGCCTCAATCAAACTTAATGCTTTAGCATCCTTTCTCCTTGACTCTTTCAAATAAGTCTTTTGTGCATTTGTGAGAGTAGCATACTGAGTTGGGTCTATCACATCATTGAACTCATTAACTACATACTCTCATAAATCATTTGCAACCATAATGATTTTCATTTTCTTTGCCCATGTATCATAATTTTGTCCATTGAAGGATGGTGGTTGTTGCCATATCTTTCCTGCTTCTCTTGCCATGATAAATATCACAACAAACAAATGCCCTAACTCACTATGGATGTGGGGCCTCAAAGCTCTGATACCATATAAGAAATATAAATTAACAAATTAAGACTCACAAACTTAAAAACCAATTTTCACAACCCTAAAAATTGCTTAGCACATAAAGGTGTCGAGTGCCAATTTTACTCGGCATGTGAAGGTGCCAAGTGACAGGTTGCTCGACACGTGAAGGTGTCGAGTGACAGGTAATAGGTGTCAAGTGAACTCGGCACGAAGATGAGCTCGTCACTTGAAGAAAAATGCCTGGCACAAGAAGAGCTCGACACCAAAAGGAAAAAGCTGAGCAATTACAACAACGTGATACAAGAGGATGCTGAGTGTTTTGTTTCAAACTGAATAAATATAATTTAAAGAATATTTCAACGTGAATTCTTTCACCATTAAAAACAGAGAGCCAATGCTTGAAACATTCAAAAAAACTTGTCAAATGCAATAAACAAGGGAAGAGCAATGGATTCAAGTATGCCTACTTTCTTTTTTATTCAACTGAGATTAAACTATTACAAAATCTAGGAGCATTCGGCTTCAACTAGAAAAAACTTAAAATAACCCTAAACTAGTAAATCTTCAAACTTCAATAAACTTGCAACACTAATGGCTACATACAATAGTGCCTAGAGCAATCACTGCTGCAACAGGTCAAATCCAAAAATGACAAACTTATAGAGTAAACAGGGGAAACATGTACAACTGCAAGCACAAACTTCTTTCCTTCTTCCTTCTCTGCTCTGCTCTGCAACAACTGATCTGCTAAATAATGTGACTGAACTAAAATGAATGTAGAAACATTCCCTTTTGTCACATTCCATTTTCCCCCTTATTTTTTATTTCAAAAATCTCACCCACCATATTTATGTTTCTATCTATTCTGAATATCAGAGGTGGTAGGTGAGTGTTTGGCTCCAGGGAGAAATGGCCACTGCATTTAATTTTCCAACACTCCTTAGGCACTAAATTTTGATACTATACAATGGTCAGAGAAAATAAATTTGTAATTATATCAGAAATAGAGCATATCTCTTATCTGTATTTTGTTACCAGATAGTGACATTCAAACTAGACCACAATATCTCCTCCAGAATATAAATGGTTCTTTATTTATGAAGAAAAGCTTTGTGTGATAGTGTTGGTGTTCATGTATACCTTTTACCATCAAGCATTCAACTGCTTCAATAACGGTGACCATGTCCATTTTCTTTATAGTAAATAGAATCACAGACATCAGACTCTACTCTGAATAATCCTAGTAAAGTGTTTGGTATTAATGTTATAATAAATTTCATGTATATTGTTTGGAAATATTTAAACTCCAATATTTATTTCTAGATCATGAAACAACACTAGGAACATCCTTATAGAAAAATGAGGAGGTTTATTCTCAAGAAATATTCAAAAGAATTGGTAACATGTTTTCTTATATGTGGTCTTCATCATGCCAAAGTATGGGTACATTCTTGAGGGACCCGTCTGTATGCTCTGCCAGCCTATATATTGAGATTCCAGTGCTTAAAATTGTACCATTAATGTAATATCTAATTGTATGATATAGAATAAAGAGATTATTAAAGATTCCAAATGGAGGTAAAAATATAATATGAAAATTTGGGCTTGATCAGTGGCTCTCATTGGGGACATATGCTCCTTACAGACATGATGAGATTCCAGTTATCTCTAGAGGAGCAGAACAAGCACCTATGCTTAGCATGATGCATGGTGAAATTGGGTGGCCCCATGCTCCTCAGGAAAAACAATACCACGTCTTTTCTTTATCAAATAGCTAATTTTAATCATGTAACAATTTGAATGTTTTGAATATGATGTCATATGTTGTTTTAGTAAAATTTGATTTATTAGAAAATAGAAAAAAATCATCAAATGACATGTGCTTTTCTTTCATTATTTGTTTAGAATTAACGTTTACCCTATCAATAGGATCAATAGAAAATAAATAAATTATTATTATTATTTATTCCAAACATTGAGTCTCTTACTTCAGTCATTTTGTTAGTATATGTAGAAGGAAAATTCTTGAGAGAATTATGATGAAAACTATTAAACATTTACAAAACTATAGATTGAAATCTTATTAGTCTTGCCAACTTGATGCTAGGATATGCAACTAGTTATGTCCAACTTGATAGAAATGAATAATGTAATCTGAATTTGTTGCAATTTTGGCTATACAAAGCCAAGGCGAGTATACCTATCCTGAACAAATCACTTTTAAGTCCAAGATGTTTATAATAGATCAATTTGAATATGAATGCAATAAAAGTTTCCCAAATGGAAAGAATTATAGAAAACATTAAACTTGCATAAAAAAGAAAAATTTCTTAAATTGTGAATTGAAAATTAAAGTGAATGATTATATGAATATGATAGTGTCTTATAAATTAAAAAATTGAATAAATGCAACAAATGAATATATCAATTCAAGATATGAAATAATTGACAGCATATTAATTATGAATCATGAATAATATAAAGACCAGTGCCTAATTAAATGTGCTAATAGAGTGACTATTATAACTTGAAGCATGGAACTTTATAAACAATAAGACAGATCAATTATATAGGGTCTAGAATGAGCTTTAACTCGTGTGATATGGTGACAAACTAGACATAAATATGGAAATAATTACATATTTCACAATGAATATCAAGTTTAAAATGCAATAACTATCCAATCCACTTATTGAATTTCAAAATGTTTGTAGAAATTTAAAAATATTTATAAAGGACAAACTTAATAATACTTTTGACTCCTTTTACGCAAATAAATAAAATAAGTATGCTCACTGATATGTAGAAAAATGAAGACACTCTTAAACTTTGGTTTCCACCATTTTTAAGCCTAACGTCCGTTTTTTGGAATCCGTCTGCTTCAAAGTGCGACTCCGTTAACATTTGATTGTTCTCACTTCCCACTCATAGATTTGAAAGTGTCTGATTGGGGGAAGTGGGCCTTCTGCGAGTGTTTTAGTTGTAATGTGACAATATCTTTGTAACGTCTCTTAGGGTAGAATTACGAGAGCAATTATTGGTAAACATAGGTTTTTAAAAGAAACGAGGAATTCTTCAACAAGGGAATCTTCAATTTTATATCTACCACATATAACTGGCATCTATTTGTTTATTAAGCTATTTAAATCAAGCTGAATTAGAATTTAGGGAATTCTTTATATTTTCTTTACGTTTTACCATATTACAAGATAGAGGAAAAATAATAAACAAAATCCTATAAGTTGATACAAATGATTTGTGGGATTTCTTCTCCCCTAAAAAAATTGACGAATTTTATTCCTCAACCAACATGAGCATGACATCACTACATATCTCACCTCAAGGAGGTAAAGCTAGTCATGAAAGTTTATTTGAATAATCTATTACATTGAATGGTAACACTCATAGGTTATTAGATAAATTTAGGAACAATAAATGACTTTGTTTATAGAAAACAAAATAATTCAACAATATCAGTTGTTTTAAGTATAAGTAATTATAAATTTAATAATTATTTTGTAAAATAAAAATATTGTAAATAAGTTTATCTTTAGAAAATGAAATTATTTTTCAATTTCTTTTATTTGTATAAACTATATTGTACAATAATTTTTCCTTAATTCTTGATTAATCTATTTTTAGAGAAAATAGATTAAATAAATTTAAGACATATCATAAAATATATGTGCATATAACTAGCTTTGTGTGTGTGTGTTTGTGGGGGGGGCGGGGGGGGGGGCTGAGGGGGTTTTGATTAATGGTTAGGTTTGGGTTTATCATAATATTCAATTATGAAATTGTGTGGACTTCATTTTCATTTAAAATTGTGATTTTAGGTCAACTTTTGTGTAGAAATTTGTTATATTAAGTTTAGAATTACAATACGATTGTGTTTAAGGATATATTTTTATTTTAATTTTTTTGTTAATATGGAATCTTATTGAATTTGGCCTAGTATTAATGTTAATACTAATAACTTTTCTAGATCTAGTTAGTTTTAAATTCTTTATGAATAGGTTTTAATTTTGTTTAGTATTATGATATTTTTGACTTTATTAGGTTTGTATTCAATATCTAGTTTAGTTTAGGGTTATGTTTAATTTTTAGTTAAGTCTAGAGAAAAAATTCATTTATTTTAAATTTTTTGAGTGAAACTTTATATCTTGAGTAATTGGATTTGCACATAAAATTAATTTGTATTTGATTTGTTCCAATTTTATGGTCAAGGTTAAGCTTTAGTTAGTGTTATTATTTTTCTTGTTAAGGTTAGGCTTCTATTTTGATTGAATGGATGGTTTCAAGAAGCCAATCATAAGATCTCTCTCTCTCTCTCTCTCTCTCTCTCTCTCTCTCTCGCTCACACACACACACACACACACACACACACACACACACACAAATTGTCTATCTATTCCAAGCCCTAATTACCCTCATTTTCAAGCTCTTGCTTGTCTCTTTCCCTCCTCCCTCTTATCTCTAGATCCTTCTACCTTGTGCATTTTTCCCTTTGATCCCACTCTCACCATCTCTTCTCCCAACTAAATATGTATATACATATCTCTCTGACTAATAATTACATTTTAATCTCTCACCTCTCTTATATTATCATCTATTCCCCCTATTTACTCTCTCTCTCTCTCTCTCTCTCTCTCACACACACACACACACACACACACACACACACACACACACACACACACAAAGAAAAATTCACTCCATCTACCTGTCCTTCACTATTACTTCTCGCATTCACATTTATTCCCCTTAATTATTTCATATATGTACATCATTCTTACCCTCTCATATTTCCCTAATTACCATGTCTATTTGTTCCAAACCCTAACTACCCTAATTTTAAAGCTCTCTCTTATCTCTTTCCCCATTATATTATCCTTCTCTTCTGCATCTCTCTTTCTCTCCTTTCTACATTTTTCTCTTTTATCTACCTTTCACCATGTCTTCCACCTAAAAAATATCTATTAACATCTCCCCACCCCCAAAATTTCTTTGTTTTAATCTTTCCCCTCCCTCTTATTATCATCTACTACCCACTATTTATTATACCTCCCTCCTCCATTCTTTCCCATAATGGAATCTACCAATTCTATTCTCCAATTATCATATTTATGTATCTATCTCATATCTCTACCCCTCATTCCTCTATCTATCTCATCTCTTGTCTCTTTCTTCTATCTCACTCCTCTTGTAATCATCTCTTCCCACTATCTACTATGTATTACTACCTATTATATTTACCACCCCCCTCTCTCTCACAAACCATTTGCATATAATTCATGGCATAATTATCTTATTTATTTCTTTACATAATATTAATTCCACTCATCCCTATATCTTTTTAAATTATCTTCCCACTCGGGCCTATAATACTATTTTACCCCATTATAATATATAATTACCTCATATATCTCACCATATATATGTCTTCCCTATCACTTTATGTGTCTATCGTGATTGCTAGTTATTCTCTCTTTAGCAATATGTCATATCTCTGCTACTCCCCATTTCCTATTTTCCTCATTTCTTCATACTCTGAATTCTCCCTTTATCATCATATTAAAAGAGAAGTAGACTGAGTAACTCCTTAGTTACCTAGTCACCCTCGTACATTCAATTTAGGTTAATTGAGCATGATATCTAGTGTTCAATTAAATTTAGGATAGAATTGGCATCTCATTGTAAATATTATTAGGAATGGTATTTTGTTGGGTTTTACATGAAAGGTAAATTTATTTAAACATGAGGGTTAAATTTGGTTTATTTCTTTGATTATATTTAGCATTGAGGATTATATAAAAATTTTAGTTTAAATTGGTTTAGTGTAAAATCAGGTTTAAGATTATAGTTCAATTTGGGAAATGGTTATGATTCAATTTAACTTAATACAAGTAAACTTATAAGCACTATATAATCTCTCTCTCTCTCTCTCTCTCTCTCTCTCTCTCTCTCTCTCTCTCTCTCACACACACACACACACACACACACACACACACACAGGGAGTTACAAAACACACTCACTCCATCTATCTCTTCCTCACTCTTACTTCACACATTTAAATTTTTTTCCCTTAAATTATATCATATATATGCATCATACTTCCCCTCTTTTCTCTCCCCAGTTACCATGTATATTTATTCCAAGCCCTAATTACCCTAATTTTAAAGCTCTATCTTATATATTTCCCCATTCTATTATCCCTCTCTTCCTCATCTCTCTTTCTCTCCCTTCTACATTTCTCCCTTTTCTCCCCCTCTTACCATATCTTCCACCTACTAACCACCTATTAACATCTCTCCTTTCACCCCCTAATTTCTCCAATTTACTCTTTCCCCTCCCTCCTATTACCCAATATTTATTATCCCTCCCTCTCACATTATTTTCCATAAAAAAATCCACCAATTCTATGCTCCAAAATTATATTTATTAGTTAGGATTTTTCTTTTGAGCTCTTGTTGTTTTGGTTTTAGATTAATTAGTAATTTAATTCCATTAGAATTTTTGTAATTGGTTTCTATGGATAAGAATTCCTCTATAAAGGATCCTATTATTTGAAGAGAATGAAAGTTAATGAGTTCTACCAAAATTTATTTTTCCTCAACCCAAGTAGGCATTGTTAATGATTTTACCATATTTTCATTAAAGTTTGGGATCTAATGGAAAAAAATTACACTATAACCTTTAAAAAATATAGTGATCGAGAAAGGAGACTATCTTTAATTTCCATGTTCTTGTAATGTAAGTAAATCAAATGATTAGAAAGGAGAGACATGCTTACTTTTTCTCCACATAATTCATATAGTCAATCTATGAGTTTTGGGTCCTTTACTTTGGGTCCATTCTAGAAGACTAAAACACCCAAATTATTGCATTCCATTTATTGATTTTTGTTTTAATACTTTCTTATTATTAAGGTATTGGCCCCTTCATTTTGTTCCTATACTTGGGCTTAGCATTTGTTTGGGATTTTCTCGCTACTCCCATTTTTGTTATGTCTATTACTGGTGCTAACAAATGGTTTTTATTGGTAAATTGGACTCTATTATATGGTTTAATGGATAACATTAAGATTTGATACAATGTGAGCATTTTCTTGTTGCCTAGGGCTTCCTTATATCTTGGATTTAGGTTAGGGTTATATTGGTTGTCATTGGTTAGGGCTTGGTATGATAAATCTATAACTTTCTGATCTCTATAACCAAGGGTTTCAGGCTTATATCTAAATTTTAAATTCAAGACATAAGGGCTTTAAATATTTTGGAATTGAGAGATTTGAACATTGGTGGCTAGAGCTTGGGGAGAAGGTTTGACAAATGCATATTTTATTTTGTACAAAGTTTCTAGGAAGAAGGCATCAATTTTTTTTTGTAGGAAAAAGATGGTGGGCCTAATTTATTATTGGAACTATTATGGGGATGTGACACAAAAATTGATTGATTTGTTAGATCTTCGATCTTGTAGGAGATGTAGAAGTGATCAGTTGTAAGCTTGGAACCAATTTGTCACTTTTTTGTAAACTAGGTTGGGGTTTTCATTTTGTACAAATGAGATTTCCTTTATGTAATTTTGTCTCTATACCAATCTCTTTCTTTCAAAAGCTCTTTGCTATGTATCCCCTCCCCTAGTGGAGCAAATCTATTTCCAAAAGCGTAGTTGCTTGTTCTCCTATTAACTAGAACTGACAGCATTTGTGACCCACCATATATTTGGATGATTCTTTTCCTTCTATATGGTCAAATATGTTTTAAGAAGGGAAAGGCCTTATATTGTGTGCTTATGTTCAATGTTATCGATTGTTGACTAGGTATTAGAAATGTTGAGTTTATCTTATCGCCGTGCTAAATGTGTTTCTCTTAATGAAGATATTTCACCAATTTCAGTAATTTTTCTTTTTAATTTTTTTTTTCTTTTTTTGACTACACTGATTTCTCTTTGTCTTTCAAGCAATGAACTCCCAAAATTCAACTGCAAATTCAAGAAAAGCTTCTTTGGAAGTATCATTGCTAGATGGGCAAAGACATAATAAAATAAAACTTAATGTGTTGTGGCACAATAAAAATTGATTACATTTCATTCACTGTGATAATCAACATGAATATATAGTGCTCCTTTTTATAGGAAGGTTTATAGTATTCTAGAAATATCTAACATTAGTTGAAAAGACAAAATTTTAAATAGTTTTGGAAACTACTATAGGTGTCACAACCAAAATACTTAAACCTAAAACTCTAGAAACATCTAATGATGAACATGAATAAATTAATTATAAGAGTAGAAATTAATATTTCTAACACTCCCCCCAATGTCTACTATCAACTATTACAAAATTCATTAATATAATTTATAATTCTCAAATCTTCCCTCAAAATCTCAAATTGTCCTTGTGCTAAGGCCTTGGTGAAGATATCTACAAGTTGCTCCTCTGATCTGTAATGATTTATATTTATTTCTCTGTCATTGACCAGCTTTCTATTGAAGTGATACCTTTTGTCAATGTGGTTTTTCATCTTGTGAAACACATAGTTCTCTGAAAATATAATAGAAAACTTGTTATCATAATAGATTGTAGTAGCTCCATCTTGAGCTTGCATTAAGTCCTCCAAAATCCTTTGCATCCAAACTTCTTGACATGTTGGTGTTGCTCCTACTACATATTCCACTTTGTCTTATGAGATTGTCACTACAAGTTACTTCTTTGATGTTTGGGCCACAACACCTATCCCAAGATGAAATGCATATCCATATGTGTTCTTTCTATCTTCAATATTCCCTATAGAATCACTATTTGTATATCTAACTAATTGAAAATCATCTAAAGTAAAATATAATATGTCATGATTCATAGTAACTATAATATATCTCAATATCCTTTTTCCTACGTGCCAATGTGAGTTCTCAGGAAAATCCACAAATCTAGAAATTAAAGTCTGGCCTAATTGTTGAGCGATACATCAAACTACCAAAATCTTTTTTGAATATAGTTTAGTCAAAACCTTTCTCTTTATCTTCTCTACTAAGTTTTGAGATTCCTTTTTTTCTACCAAGAGTTAGTTTGGCTTTTGAGTTTCCTAATTTTCTACCAAGAATTAGTTTGGCTTTTCAGTTTCCTAAATACAAATTCAATGTTGCTAGAATTAGAAGCATAGTTATCCAATTCAAAAACCATCAATCTTCCCACAAGTGCATATCATTTTCTAGATTGCATCTCATCTCTTGAATTGTTGAAACTATAATTGCATAAATAGGAAGAATCTTAGTACCTTGCCGACAATTATTTCAAAAGAAATTTAATAGTTCTATAATCTTTAATATAAAATTTTAAAAATATTTTATTAAAAAAATTATTTGAATCAAATCGTGTAAGTTGAGTAATTCAACCCACACAAATAGTATTGTTTTTTTTTATTAAATTGAACAAGCAAATAAAATTACTAAGAGAAATCTACCAAAGGTAGCTAAAAAGAATAACATTGTTTTGGACCAATACTATTGTTTTTTCATTTTGTCCATGATCATGGAATTTTAGTTACCATGTGATGGCCTATTAAAATGAAAGTAATATGAAGATTAAATCCATTGTTTTCCTTGTAATGTATGATTTGAGTGAGTTATGAATATGCGATTATAAGAAATTGGGAAAAATAAAATAGTAGTAAGTTGCTCTTCCAAATTACATAGTATATTTTTACTGACAACAAAAGTGAAATATTTTAATTTATTTTTAATAAAAATACTTCTCCCAAATAATTTAGTGAGTTTTAAATCTATTTTACAACAGAACTCACATTATAAATAATAACAATAGTCAAACAGCTTTTATTATAATCTGTACATCTATTACATTCAATATTTTGACTATGATCTCCTCCCCACCCAACTAACTAAACTAAGAACTAAATTGGTTAATTCGTTTTATTTCCAGCATTTTCATTCTCCACAAAAATATTTGTTAATTCAGCCTTGCCACTGCTTTGAAACAAGGCTCCTTTTCTTCATAGTTCTGTTGAAAGTAAATCTTCATGTACTAATGTTTACTAATGTTCGTAACCCTCAGATTCTATTTATATGTCAAAAATAATTCAACCGTCACTCACATATTCTATTCATGTGTAAGAATACTTATCTAATTAAACCACGTCACTTTGAAATGAATTTACTGTTCAAGATATGTTTGAGGATTGGACCAGAAAGCTATGTTGTGCATATCGTTTTTTAATTCAAATCAACGCAGCTTAATTTTCTGCAGCTGAATTCGTATATTGACGTACTAGAATTGAAGATCTATTTACATCATGATCTTTCTGTGAATGTGACAGAAGAATTTCTTTCTCTGAGCAGGTTAAACTCTCGTTTCTCACGTGCCCATTTTCTCAATCGTCTCCCAATTTTAATCTCTCTTCTATGGTGAGAACTTTCGTTTGAATCTCTTTCAAAACACGCTCAAAGTCGCTCACCAAGCGTGTCCAATATTAAATTGTGAAAGAAAGAATACCTTCTGTTCAGCCTTGTTCTTATGCTATGCAAGTTGCAACGCCGCTAATAATATTATGTTGCACACAATATTTAGATGTCCTAATTTTTTTTAAGGGCAAGTGTTGTATTAATTTTCTCTACATAGAAAAATATATATATTACTGTAGAACTAATGAATACGGGATACACAATATCTATATGAACATACAATAATAAAGGGTACATTTGGCTGCAGGAATAAGAATACAAGAATGGGAATAGGTATTCTAGAATAGAAAATAAGAATACATATTCCTTCGTGTTTGATACATCCAAATGGTGAATTTGAAATTTTAAGAATTTAAATATGTCTATTCCACTCATATTCCTCCTGCCAAAAATGGACCTAAAACATTGGGAAATGAATGCTATTTATAAAATTTTCTTATATAGTTATTTTGATAGTATGGATACAATAGCTTAAAAATATGTTTGATTCATTACATATATTATAAAAACTTGAACTATTTTCATTTTATTGTATATGGAGACAATTTATAGGGTATCATCTATGCTATAAAAATTTTCAAGTTGTATTTGCTAATTATAAGAATGATGGGTATAGATGAACTTCAAAACTTGATGAAGCTAAGAATCATATAGAAAATATGGATAATTCACAAAGAATGTGATCAATTATGAATAATTAAACTTGATAATTAATTGAACAATTTACAATTAACATTCTTATATACACTAAATGGTTGTTCAAATTAAAGTTTGATGATAAGAGTGCTATTGATAAATGCACAACTAGATTAGTTAATAAGGGTTACCCAACAAAGAAATAAATTGATGATGAAAATACCTTTGTGCTGATAGTTATAGTCAACACTATTAGACTAATGATTGTACTTGCTCTTAAGTTCAACTATGCAACTCAAATTGGATCTTCATCAAATGGATGTTAAGTATGCAGCTTTAAATAGCAATTCAAAATAAGAGATTTATGTTGTTCAACTTAAAGGATTTTTAAAAGGGGAAAATAGAATTTGGTATGTTATTTAAAAAAGGAAATATATTGTCTCAAACAACCATGAAGATCAAGACATGGTAAAACTGATAAATTCTCTTTTGCAATACTAGTGCAGGAAGGGTGTATCAAGAGTAAAAATTATCCAAATCTATTGATAAAGAATGATGAGTGAAAATTTTGAAATGAAGGATCTTGGAAAAATGCATTGTTATTTAGGAATTGAAATTTGAAGACAAGATGGTAAGACTTTGATCACTCAAACTAATCATAGAAATATTTTGATTAAAAGGTTTAATATGCAAAATTGAGAAAAATCATGTACCCCAAATTAAAACAAAATGTTGGCCCTCTTGAGATAGTGATACTTCAGAAGATAACGAAACATTTTTATAGTTAAATGTAGGGATGTTTAAACTACATGAAAACTAAAAGAATTCATATTTGATACTCTATCAACATAATTAGCTAGTTTGTGGATAACTCTATCGAAGCTCATTGGAAAGTAGCAAAGAGGGTTATTGGTTATCCACATGTACCATTAAAATTTTGGATTGAATATGCTAACTATTTAAATGTTGTTCATTTTTTAAAAAAATAATTCACCTTGTGTAGTAAAGTTTTAACACAAACACATTGTGTAACACACTTGAAAGATCAACATACTACTATTTCTCAACTTAGTGTACATTTGGAACACTTCCATCACTTTGATCTGTCAAACTATTAGCTTGGGCTACATCTTGTTGGAAAAATGTTCAGTGCTGATCTTGAAATTTGTGACAAGGAATTGACTACCTCCTATGTTGTATAAGTTGAGTGGTTGACAGATTGATCTTTTGGTGCAAAAAAAACCCACTCTAACAATTAGTATCAAAAGCTAGGTTACAAGTTCAAGTTCTCAGACCTTGAGGTAAAGCTAAGGGGGGCATTGTTGAAAAATTGTAGAGCCTATTGGTGTTTGAAAATGTTACCCATTTTCAATTACCTTGATGAGAACAAGATGCATCTAGGGGAAGCTAACTCCCATTATCAACACACCCATTCAGACACTAGGCCAACTATAATGCTTGGCCCTTCTTCTTCTTCAGGCTCTGCAAAACCTAGGCAGGTGAACCTATAGATTCCTTATATGGTTCCAGTTGTCAAAGCATACACTGAATCTATTATGAAGCAGATAAAACCCTTATTTCTCCTGATAACTCATGAAATAACATCAATCTATAGTAGCTAAATGCAGATCTAGGAACCTCAAAAGCTGAGTGAGGGCATTCTATTATAGCTCTTCAACATGAAAGGGAAAAGCATTTGATTAATGATGTTGAGTTTCAATGAATCCTCAAACATGGAACAATATAACAGGTAAGCTTAAAACTGATCAGTGCCTAATCCATTGGGCAATTCCATGAATTCAAAACATACATCTGTGACATCAGGACATATCTCATACACCCACACAAAAGATCTACCCAACCACCTTGTGATTCAGATATCAGTGTTCATTCAGGTCTCATTCTCACAAAATATCCTTCTCAAATAACCAGTAACCTTGTTTAAACATATAGAGCATTTACTTGGCCCTTTGGTCCAATAGAAAAATACATCAAACATACAACCTGAAAGGGATGCAAATGGGTCTCAAATCTTTGTTCCAAAACCACATAAGACTTACAGATTACTGAGACAGGAGACAAGAACCAGAACAAAACTAGTGAAATTGTTGCTCATATGTATTCATTTCCTTGAAACTATACATTTAGATGCATAAAATTAAAACATGAAACAACCTAATATCTCAGAACTATCTGTATTATCTCTACAATTGCTGTTCACATGAGAGAAATTGCTGAAGAAATATGTGGTATCACAGTATGGGAACATATCAAAACTGGATCCAAAATTTGGTATCTTAGTAGTGACTGGTTTTTCTCCAAAGACTAGAACCTACTGGTTTCTCAGTAACAAAAAACTCGAACCCTTCAAATGGAAGAAAGAAAGAATAATATAGGATGAAGATGAAATCTCAGATTGAACTTGCGACTACCATCTGTCGACTTAGAAATCCACCTCCTGCAACTATAAAGACTCTCTCTAACCTCTTTCTTCAGTCTGATTTGGTTTTCTTGTTTCATCATTACATTGCAACTGATTTGCAAAATATCCCCAGCTGAATGATGAAATCCCTGATTTTCTAAAAATCTGATTTGCATCAAAATGCTGATAAAACTTGCTTTAACTGACTCAGAGATGCCCCCAGCTGAATTCTCCTTGTCTTTTACGCATTTTCAAGCTATCGACTTGCCAAACATCACAACTGAACTTCCTGGTCTGAAAATGGTTGCAATTCAGGTACCTAATAGAAAACCTCGTGTAGCTCAAACAGACTAATACCTATGCAAAAATTGACGCTAGAATCGAAAAGTTTGTCTTCTCCTGATTCCGGCGATATATAACATCGCCTATCTGGACTCTAGGAAACCTCCTGAAAATAATTTTAAAAATGACCCCTCTAGTATAAAAAACATGGTCTTCACATTAGATTTTTTAAATTTATTTCAAAAATTTAAAAAAATCTAATGTCCAAACTTTATAATAGAAACCCTTTGAACTTTAAATTTCTGGATGTGGGAATCATTTTTGGAGAAAAAATTTAAAATCATTATTTTATATTTTCCAAAATTTCTCCCTCATCTCTGGGCCCACTAGGTGCCACCTGGACTGCCACGTGGCGGCCCCTGATTGGCCAGCCTATGCCACATCACCCGCTTATGAAGCACGCCCCATCACATGCCTTGTCATCGCTAAGCGGGTCCTGCCGCCATGTGGCACAAGCCCACATTCCCGCATTACTTATCTTCCTACATCTTCATATTGCGGGGATGCGCACACCGTTGGATACGACCACGTGGCGCAATCTACCACAATCTGAGTTTCGGGCGCCACATCAGCTCATGTGCAAGTTTGATTAAAAATTTGTGTTATTTGCCTTCAACTGACATCATCCTCGCGTAGCAGCCTAGTCGGGTCCCACCTCATAGCTTGCAACCTTTTAAAAGGTTGTGTCTTTTAAGGCACTTTGCTTATGCAATGAGTTATATTTAAAGATTGTGGAAGTCCCCTATGTCTTGAATGTGGGATAACTGGTTTTAAAAAAAACCATGTCCTATACGGAATGGCCTGCAGATCGCTCCTTTCTTCTTTCAAAAATTTATCCGTGGCTTTTCTTCAAAGTAAACCTCTTCTTTAATGTCGAATCTTTTCATCATGCTATTTATAGACATCTCCTTTAGTGTGGAGCTCTGTTTTCTCTGTGGTTTGCTGAGGCATTCTTTTTGACAACGACTTTGACTAGGATTCTATTGAATGCTTGAGCTGCTTAATCATCCTTGCGGCTTTGTTGTTTTTATGTAATGCAGACCGTTGCTCCTTCAATGCATTGATTCAGCTCCTTTTAACTATTCTGGCATTTTCTTTTTTGCTTGATGATCATTGGCAGGTTATTGACTTTGACGACTGCGAGTTTATCCTTCATTTAATCAAAGGTTTGGAGCTTTGTTTGCATCGGTTCCTCTCATCCCTCAATGCTGGTGGCTATCTTCTTTTTGCTGTGCCAATCTCTATCAATGTGTAGGGTCATCCATTTTCTTAGGTGCAATCTTTCTTAAATACCTCTGTCTGGGCAGAGGCTGCTACTCTGCTCTTTCAGGGATTCCACGTGAGCATTTCTTCGCCTGTGACCTGGCCCTCTTATGTGTGGGCTAAGCCTTGTTTATAGAGCTCTCTTAATTTATCAGCGTGAAGTGAATCTCTACTTTAAATGGTGTGTCTTTCCTGTATGATCCGCTAAGTGCCTTCTTTATATCTGTTATGGGCTTTCATTGATGCAAGCATCTTCTTTTAATAATTTCATGTTCTTATTACAGGACTAACTTCCTCCAAGTTCTAGCTGCAGTTTTTATTAGACAGCAGCCTCTGAATTTGACTCTCCTCTTCTATATCTATTGTTCCTCACATTATCTAATGTGCCAATGAAACTAAAATGTAGCTTGCATTAATACAAGCCTCCACTTGACATAGTTCCAGGAGTTCTCTGACCAAGGGGATGCGGGCCAACTACTTTTAACTTGAACCATTTGCAAAGGAGGGTGCCTCTTAGTAAACAATTATATCTATACTGAACTAATTCGTTTCTGTTTTTCATTATCTTCCTCAAAAATCAAATGCACCCATATTAACTTTCAATCTACAAATATAAGTTTTCTTCGATGGTGCCTTTCAATGTGGACGTATGTTGTTTTAATAGACCACATCTTAAAACTCAAATCAGTGAGATGCACCTACTTCATTATCACATTAGAAACAATCTTCGAATATCACTTCACATAAGATTCAGTAGTGCCTTATCCATAGGCATTTAACTTGGCTTTAAAAGCATATTGTCTTCATAAATGTCTTGTCCTTCATTTGATGAAGTTAGCCGGGCCCCAAAGTGGGTCCGGCTAAAAAAGTTTTCATTCCCAGATAACTACATCCTCAAACTAATCTAATGACCTTCTCAGACTGATTGGAAACAATTTTGACCACAGATTGATCATTAAAAATCACTTTACCATTGATTTGTAAACTGTTAATCTGGTGCCAGGAGGTTTGTTGATTGCCTTCGAAAACTGACCCAAACCTCTAATCAAGCTTTGAAAACTGGCAGACTAAATCTTTGTTCTACATTCTTCAACCCCATTAAATCTCGTCTTATGATGAAATCCCAGTCAAAAGATATTTTCCGTCAAAGTTACCAACTTAAAATCACCTGCCAGATAAACACGTTAGAAAGCAACAAACTGGGTTTGGATCTAGCTCGAAAAAATTGGGCAAATGGACACTTGAGGTTCTGAAAACAGGGAGACTAATACTTTGCCATGAGGATAGTATGATTCCACAATTTTGACTCATTACGAATAACTGGGCGTAAATGACGGACGTTCAAAGTAGGTTACCTGGAGTTGCAGGACAATGAACACCAGTAAAATATCATTTTTAACAAATGGAATGACCCTAGAAAAGTGTGAAGACGGAGTCATCAAGTTCTAAAAACTGGCACACTTGTAGTATTTTCAATGGACAATACAGAGTAATAAACTGTTTGATCTTGCCAATCACAGATTTCAAGTTATAACATCATGAACAGGGGTACTGATAAATCTGCAAGTGCTGACACCAGTAAAAAGTCATAAATTGCGTTTGGAATCGCGTTTGAAAACTAATCAAACAGATTCGTCAAGACTTAAAAATTGAAACATAGGAATTCTCTGACATCTACCATGCAGCGCAAAAGGAAAATTAGCATTTTAGTCAACTGGGTCAAAGATATGATTGGTCAAACAGGGCTTCCCAAAATTGTGAACAACTACACAAATGTACAAAATAGTAAATGACCAACTTTGAGGGGTTCGAAACCTAGTCAAACAGATTCGAAATGACTTGAAAAATGAAACATAGATTCTCTGTTATGGACACTAAACATCCTTAAAGTGGCAGTTCATGACACATTCTTGGTTACGAGATATTCAAATGCAAACTGGGCCATTGGTCGTTATTTGACACTAGGGTAGGATTGCAAATTTTGACACTAGCTCAAAATTGGACTTCACAAAATGGTTTGAAATGTCAGTTTAACTTCATAGAACACATAGATGCACTAAATGAAAGGTGTTAGAAAGATTAAACACCTCTTAGGCCTTGGACTAACAACTAGGTACAATCTCATTTAAAAGCATTTAAGGGCTTGATTTTTTCAATGGTTCTCAAAATTGACCACGCAATTTTTAGTCCCAACAGTGGCTCTTTCTGGGGATGCATGTCCCTTGCAAGCATGGCAAGATTTTAGATCTCTGGGAGAAGTAGACCACACACTCAAACAGCAAAACTTTCTCGAACAGCCTTATTGAAAATAGGAAAACTACTCTTAACTATGTACAAGAGATGGTCCCAGGCCACTGAAAAGTTTCAAAACTTTTTACCTTTGCCATATACCTTATTTTCATTCACATTCTCCTGAGGCAAACTAAAATTCTCATTATCATTTGTTTCACCCATCATATCAACACTTTCAATTACTTCGTTAGGCAAAACAAAATTGCTATCATCATCTCCATAGTACATATAAAAATTAGACAAACTTTCTACACCTTGCCCACTATGAAAACATGGATCAGCATGATCATGACAACTGATATCAAACTGAAACTGATCACTACTGACTAAATCATGGATTCTTCCAACTGGAAAAACAAAGTGCTTATATTTAACTTCATTCAATGAGTTACATGGAGCAGATTGTAACTCACCTTGTGCCTCCATAAATGAAGAGTATGTGAAATCTGATTGTTGCGTACTTGCAACCATGTTACTCATCAAATCTGATTTATCATTTGCTGAAAACTCTTCACATTCAAACAACTGATTAGTCACCAAAATTGGAAACTCACTCTGAAAGTATTGATCCAAACTATGTTGATCACTATCATCTTCTTCATCAAACTGAAAGTTAGAATACACTTTGAACTTATCTTCACAAAACTTATCAGTGCATGAAGAAAATCTATAATCTGATTGACAAACTTCACTGTTTTCCTCTTCATCAAATGAAACATCAAAACAATGTTCAGCAAGATCAACATAAAAAGAATCTGAAATAGCATTAACCTTCCCTTAATTCACATTCTCTACATCCAGAAAATCGTCATGTGCAAAGACATTTGAGGAACTATCACCTACACCTCCAAAATCTGATAAGAATTGTTCGGATTCTACCTCTGTTTCCACATCAAACTTTGGGGAATTAATTTGACTGAATGAGAAATTATTATGAGAGAACATATGAAGATCCTAGGAGATACTTACGTGCTTTTCAAACTCATGAGCCAACAATTATGAGATTTCACCAGAACTCAAGAAGATTGCCTCACAAATCTTCTCCTGGCTATGATTGTCATCTGGACAATATGAAGAACTTTCAACAGGAAGATCATTAGTGTAACAATCTCGAAAGTTAGAATTATTACAACATTCTTTCTTATCATGGCAATCACTGGATCTACTGTTGTTACAACTTTCTTCAACTTCATATATACTGTAACTTAATTTATCTTCTCCTTTATATCCATTTTTTTCATGCTGATTTCTATTACCTGATTCATTAACATTTGAATCCACCTCTTCACACTCAGAAGACAAATTATCTTGCTCTACGAATTCATTATATTCATTGCTACCTTGGCTTTCAGCACACTCATTATCATTAGGAGATATTTCATGAAATCTATAATCACCACTTTCCATCTCCTCAATGAATTTTTTAGTCTGCAAAATTATTTGTAAACTTATAGGTGCTGGACAATCGACTGAATCAAGTACTAGAACATCAAGGAAAATATTTGGCAAGGAAGATCCCTCAGGTCTACAATGAAAAGGCATCTTACTGATTACTGACTTAAGCTTTAAATAACATTGTTCAATACTTAGACCTTGAGTACTGCCTACCTCAATTCTTATAAGATTTACAATCCTTTTGTAAACCATTGTATTCAACATAGTAATGCTATTATTCACGGTTTTCAAACTCTCAGAATTTGGTGAACTAATCTCAGATCTAAGATCTGACTCCATCATAAAACAAACTTTCTACCTCTTCTTTCTAGTGCTGAAAATAACTGAATAGAGGAAACTTCTTTAAACACTTAACTTCCATGAAAAGAAACATGAAAATCAAAATTCCTCAAGTGCTGATGCTGAACTTTGATCTGCTGATTTGGCACAGGTGCAAGACTGAAAATCCTTTACACCACTGATCAAAACTTTGTAGAGTCACCACCTCCTTTCAAGAGGATAAAGAGATCACTGCTATGATCTACTTTTTACATTTCAATTTCTTTATAACAACAGATTTCAAACAACATTTCAAAACTTACCAAGAATTTAGAATTCCTTTCCAAGGAACTATCAACAATTTTAGATCTGCCCATACAACTGAAAGTCCTTCAAAATTTTGCAATGAAATAAACTAGGAACAAACTGGTACAGAGATTTGAGAGTCGCCACTCACACTTTGTGAGAAATAGAACATAATTTGTCACTTGACAAATCTGAACTAGACCTTCAATGTAGGAGAAACTTGCAGATCACTATTATCTTGGAAAGAAAATATACTTTATAAATCAATTCTTGACTATAAAACTTTCTGAACAGTATTTGAAAAAAACTGAACTGATTGAAGATAGACTTATGATAGTCATAGAACACAATTTTCATCCAGTTTTACAACATATTGCTCATAATGAATAAAGCTTAACTGGGGAACATGAAACTTTAGCAAGGAAAAGGAACACATCTTGCTACATATTTGTTGTATCCAATCAGTTTCATGGCAGATATTTTGGTTCTTTCTGAACACAACTCCCCAGCAGAGTCGCCATTTTGTTGGTGCTTGAAAATGTTACCCATTTTCAATTAGCCTGATGAGAACAAGATGCATCTAGGGGCAACTAACTCCCATTATCAACACACCCATTCAGACACTAGGCCAACTATAAGGCTTGAGCCTTCTTCTTCATCAGGCTCTGCAAAACCTAGGTGAGTGAACCTATAGATTCCTTATATGGTACTAGTTGTCAAAGCATACACTGAATCTATTATGAAGTAGATAAAACTCTTATCTCTCTTGATAACTCATGAAATAACATCAATCTACAGTAGCTAAATGCAGATCTAGGAACCTTAGAAGCTAAGTGAGGGCATTCTATTATAGCTCTTCATCATGAAAGGGAAAAGCATTAGATTAATGATGTTGAGTTTCAACAAATCCTCAAACATGCAGCAATATAACAAGTGATCTTAAAACTAATCAGTGCCTAATCCATTGGGCAATTCCATGAATTCAAAACATACATCTGTGACATGAGGACGTATCTCATAAACCCAAACATTAGATCTACCCAACCACCTTGTGATTCAGATATTAGTGTTCATTTAGGTCTCATTCTCACAAAATATCCTTCTCAAATAACCAGTAACCTTGTTTAAACATATAGAGCATTTACTTGGCCCTTTGGTCCAACAGCAAAATACATCAAACATACAACCTGAAAGGGATGCAAATGGGTCTCAAATCTTTGTTCCAAAACCACATAAGACTTACAGATTACTGAGACAAGAGACAAGAACCAGAACAAAACTAGTGAAATTGTTGTTCATATGTATTCATTTCCTTGAAACTATACATTCAGATGCATAAAATTAAAACATGAAACAACTTAATATCTCAGAACTATCTGTATTATCTCTACAATTGTTGTTCACATGAGAGAAATTGATGAAGAAATATGTGGTATCACAGTATGGGAACATATCAAAACTGGATCCAAAATTTGGTATCTCAGTACTGACTGGTTTTTCTCTAAAGACTGGAACCTACTGGTTTCTCAATAACAAAAAACTAGAACCCTTCAAATGGAAGAAAGAAACAATAATATAGGATGAAGATGAAATCTTGTATTGAACCTGCGACTACCATTTGTCGACTTAGAAATCCACCTCCTGCAACTGTAAAGACTCTCTCTAACCTCTTTCTTCCATCTAATTTGATTTTCTTGTTTTATCATTACATTGCAACTGATTTGCAAAATATCCCCAGCTAAATGATGAAATCCCTGATTTGCTAAAAATCTGATTTGCATCAAAATGCTGATAAAACTTGCTTTAACTGACTCAGAGATTCCCGCAGCTGAATTCTCCTTTCCTTTTACACATTTTCAAGCTATCAACTTGTCAAAAAATACAACTGAACTTCCTGGTCTGAAAACGGTTGCAATTTAGGTACCTGATAGAAAACGTCATGTAGCTCAAATAGACTAATACCTGTGCAAAAACCGACTCCAAAATCAGAAAGTTTGTCTTCTCCCAATTTCGATGATATACAACATCGCCTATCTGGACTCTCGGAAACCTCCTAAAAATCATTTAAAAAAAACCCCTCTGGTATAAAAAACATGGTCTTCACATTTAATTTTTTAAATTTATTTCAAAAATTTTAAAAAAATCTAATGTCCAAACTTTATAATAGAAACCCTTTGAATTTTAAATTTTTGGATGTGGAAATCATTTTTGGAGAAAAAATTTAAAATCATTATTTTATATATTCCAAAATTTCTCCCTCATCTCTTGGCCCACCAGGTGCCACCTGGACTGCCACGTGGTGGCCCTTGATTGGCCAGCCTATGCCACATCACCCACTTATGAAGCACGGACCGTCACATGCCTTGTCATCGCTGAGCGGGTCCCCCCGCCACGTGGCGCAAGCCCGCATTCTCGCATTACTTATCTTCCTACATCTCCATATTGCAGGGATGCGCACATCATCGGATGTGGCCACGTGGTGCAATCTACTGCGATCTATGTTTCGAGTGCCACATCAGATCACGTGCAAGTTTGATTAAAATTTGGTGTTATTTGCCTTCAACTGACATCATCCTCGCATAGGAGCCTAGTCGAGTCCCACCTCATAGCTTGCGGCCTTTTAAAAGGCTGTGTCTTTTAAGGCACTTTTCTTATGCAATGAGTTATATTTAAAGATTATGGAAGTCCCCTATGTCTTGAATGTGGGATACTGGTTTTAAAAAAAACCATGCCCTGTATGCAACGGCCTGCGGATCGCTCCTTTCTTCTTTCAATAGTTTATCCGTGGCTTTTTCTTCAAATAAAACCTCTTCTTTAATGTCGAATCTTTTCATCATGCTATTTATAGATGTCTCCTTTAGTGTGGAGCTCTATTTTCCCTGTGGTTTGCTGAGGCATTCTTTTTGATAGTGACTTTGACTAGGATTCTATTGAATGTTTGGGCTTCTTAATCATCCCTGCGGCTTTTTTTTTTTTTGTAATGCAGACCGTTGCTCCTTCAATGCATTGATTCGGCTCCTTTTATCTGTTCTGGCATTTTCATTTTTGCTTGATGATCATTGGTAGGTTATTGACTTTGACGACTGCGGGGTTATCCTTCATTTAATCAACGGTTAAGAGCTTTGGCTGCATCGGATTCCTCTCATCCTTCAACGCTAGTGGCTATCCTCTTTTTGCTGCACCAACCTCTTTCAATGTGCAGGGTCATCCATTTTCTTGGGTGCAATCTTTCTTAAATAACTCTGTCTGGGCAGAGGCTGCTACTCTGCTCTTTCAGGGATGCCACATGAGCATTTCTTCACCTGTTCCCTGGCCCTCTTATGCGTGGGCTAAGCCTTGTTAATAGAGCTCTTTTAATTTATCAGCGTGAAGTGAATCTCTGCTTTAAATGGTGTGGCTTTCCTGTATGATCCGATGAGCGCCTTCTTTATATCTGCTATGGGCTTTCATTGATGCAAGCATCTTCTTTTAATACTTTCATGTTCTTATTACAGGGCTGACTTCCTCCAAGTTCTAGCTGCGGTTTTTATTAAACAACAGCCTCTGAATTTGACTCTCCTCTTCTATATCTATTGTTCCTCACATTATCTAACATGCCAATGAAACTAAAATGTAGCTTGTGTTAATACAAGCCTCCACTTGACATAGTTCCAGGAGTTCTTTGACCAAGGGGATGCGGGCCAACTGCTTTTAACTTGAACCATTTGCAAAGGAGGGTGCCTCTTAGTAAACAATTATATCTATACTGAACTAATTCGTTTCTATTTTTCATTATCTTCCTCAAAAATCAAATGCACCCATATTAACTTTCAATCTACAAATATGAGTTTTCTTCGATGGTGCCTTTCAATGTGGACATATGTTGTTTTAATAGGCCACATCTTAAAACTCAAATCAGTGAGATGCACCTACTTCATTATCACATTAGAAACAATCTTCGAATATCACTTCACATAAGATTCGGTAGTGCCTTATCCATAGGCATTTGACCTGGCTTTAAAAGCATATTGTCTTCATAAATATCTTGTCCTTCATTTGATGAAGTTAGTTGGGCCCCAAAGTGGGTCCGGCTAAAAAAAATTTCATTCCCAGACAACTACATCCTCAAACTGATCCACTGACCTTCTCAGACTGATTGGAAACAATTTTGACCATAGATTGATCGTTAAAAATCGCTTTACCAGTGATTTGTAAACTTTTAATCTGGTGCCAGGAGGTCTATTGATTGCCTTTGAAAACTGACCCAAACCTCTAATCAAGCTCTGAAAGTTGGCACACTAAATGTTTGTTCTACATTCTTCAACCCTGTTAAATCTCATCTTATGACGAATTCCCAATCAAAAGATATTCTCCATCAAAGTTTCCAAGTTAAAATCACCTGTAGATAAACACGTCAGAAAGCAACAAACTGGGTTTGGATCTGGCTCGAAAAAACTAGGCAAATGGACACTTGAGGTTCTGAAAATAGGGAGACTAATACTTTGCCATGAGGACAGTATGATTCCACAATTTAGACTCATGACGAATTACTAGGAGCAAATGGAAGACGTTCAAAGTAGGCTACCTAGAGTTGCAGGACAATGAACACCAGTAAAATATCATTTTTAACAAATGGAATG
Source organism: Cupressus sempervirens (assembly GCA_028749045.1). Classification (NCBI taxonomy): domain Eukaryota; kingdom Viridiplantae; phylum Streptophyta; class Pinopsida; order Cupressales; family Cupressaceae; genus Cupressus; species Cupressus sempervirens. Next base: position 24,229,169 of record CM053786.1, read on the forward strand.
ACCCTAGAAAAGTGTGAAGACGAAGTGATCAAGTTCTAAAAACTGGCACACTTGTAGTATTTTCAGTGAACAATACAATGGAACAAACCGTTCAATCTTGCCAATCATATATTTCAAGTTATAACATCATGAATAGGGGTACTGATAAATCTGCAAGTGCTGACACCAATAAAAAGTCATAAATTGCGTTTGGAATCGCGTTTGAAAACTAATCAAATAGATTTGTCAAGACTTAAAAATTGAAACATAGGAAGTCTCTGACATCTACCATGCAACGCAAAAGGAAAATTAACATTTTAGTCAACTGGGTCAAAGATATGATTGGTCGAACAGGGCTTCCCAAAATTGTGAACAACTACACAAATGTACAAAATAGTAAATGACCAACTTTGAGGGGTTCGAAACCTAGTCAAACAGATTTGAAATGACTTGAAAACTGAAACATAGGTTCTTTGTTATGGACACTAAACATCCTCAAAGTGGCGGGTCATGACACATTCTTGGGTGTGACATATTCAAATGCAAACTGGGCCACTGGTCGCTATTTGACACTTGGGTAGGATTGCAAATTTTGACACTAGCTCAAAATGGGACTTCACAAAATGGTTCAAAATGTCAGTTTAACTTCATAGAACACATAGATGCACTAAATGAAATCTGTTAGAAACATTAAACACCTCTTAGGCCTCAGACTGACAACTAGGTACAATCTCATTTAAAAGCATTTAAGGGCTTGATTTTTTCAATGGTTCTCAAAATTGACCACACAATTTTTAGTCCCAACAGAGCCCCTTTTGGGATTTGTAACAAGGACATACTACCTCATGTGTCATATAAGTTTAGTGGTTGTTTAAAACACTAATCAATTAGTATTTTGGTACAATGACAACCCCACTCTAATATATGTGTCCCATTTCCTAGGTGCTACAATGATAGGACTAGGTTTATTTCTTATATATGACCCTTTTATGGGTGATCCAAGCTAGCTCAGTTTTCTTTTGGTAAAAGTGCCCTACTTGGGAACCTTGTGTATCTTCTCACTAAGTCTCTCCTTTGTTGTTTAACCTATATGCTTATGAAGGATGACACATGGACACCCATAGTGATTTATTATTAAAAATATAATTCTAGGATGAAGCAAGCACATGGTTGTGCCACATGTAGATTGCCTTTACAATTACATTTTTAGGCATCTTCTTTTGAGGAGCTTTTCCAGGGGATGGATGTGGTGTTTAATTTGACACATTTCTAAAGTAACCCCTACTAGTTTTAGACAAGATGGTAGCTTGACTTAATGAACAAAAACCATTTTCACCTACGAATTAAGGTTTGGTGAAAAAATGAGGCAATGATACGATTCTACTCCTAGAGTTGTGCAAAGGGAACTTGTCGCATGCCATCAATTTTTTGTTCTTATTAGGTCTTTAGAAGGTCTCAACTATAAATATATAGCCATATAGAAGGAGATATATATAGATAGATGGAGAAATAGTCTAGATAGAGAAGTTATATTCCATTTTTCTACAAAATACTATCATAATGAACCTCAAAATTCTAATAGAAAACTACTTGTTTTACATTTAATGAAAAACACTCATTATTGGGGTAGATGGAAAATGTCTAAGACACTAAATAATCACACAAAAAAATGTGATTGATCTTGAGCTCTCAAAATTTTGCTTGAGTTATCATGAACTTATTTTGACATGTAAAATTAGATTTATACTTGACATAAACCTAATATATTATTGAATATTATGTAGAGATGCATTTAAAGAGCTTGTGAGTTTAATTAGTGAATAGATTATCCTTCCGAACCCATTGTTAGAAATAATTAATAAAGGGGTAGATTGAAGATATATTTGGAAATGTGTAAATGGCCTATATGATGAAACACATTTGACACATTTATTTTCTTTTACAATTGATAGATGGTATAATTATTCTTTTATAAGATTCTTGCATTCTCATTTAGTGTGCATTTAAGAGCACAACGGATGTCATTAAATTATAAAGTTTGGCATACAACATGCCATATGAAATGTATGTGCTAGGGTGGCCCAAAATAACTAGTGATGGTGATAGACTTATATAATGTGGGATAGTGCTAAACTAGCTCTCAAAATTGTAATTGACCTCTCGTCTAGGGTCACCCTTAAACATCAAACACTAATGGAAAAATAAAGCTTGGAAAAATAAATCATGTTTGACTATTCAATAATTTTAACCTAGAAATCAAGTGTAGTGCATATTGTTTAAGTCATTTGCTCCTCTAGAACCATTACTCAACCTAAGCCAAGGTGTACAAGACATCTTAGAAATATACAAAGGTACATCAATGAGGAAATAATAGTTTTGAGCTCAGCTCATGCATGGAATAAGGATTTACACACTTAAATTTAATCTCCATAAGACCTATGAGTATTATCATTAGACTATAAGTTGCATTTATACAAAGGTGAGACCTTCACATTGATTAACTATGAACAACTATAAACTATAGAATTTGTAAAAGAATCTAAAATAAGGTTGTATAATTGAAAAATATATAAAATGAATCATGTCACATACTACATGTTCCCTAAATATTTCATATTACATAGAAAGTCCAAAATATTACAACCTATCAAGGCCTTCAAGGAGAAGATGTCTTAAGAGTGAAATAAATAAGAACATATCTTTATGCTAGATGATCAAGCACTACAATTATTGAAATCATCATTAGTGGCATTACAAATTTGTAATGTCCCCATCTTTTTAGCATCTCAGTGGAGTTTTTAGCCTTTACGTTCTCCAAAGGCTAAGTGGAGAAATAAGGAGAAATTGATTAAATTAATTTCTTAAAAAGTCATTAAATAAATTAAATTTAAAAGATGACTTTATATTTAATTAATTTAATTTTCTAGAAGCACAACTAATTATTGTATTGGAAAGGGGGAAGCTTCTAGAGAGTGCAATAAAATAATATTTTATTTCCTTCTAGAAGGATGATTGGAAAAAAATAATAGGGAGGGTAGCCTCATTGTTGGGCATTGAATGTGTTGCCATCTACTCTTCCAGATAGCTTGTCGAGCCAAGGGTTTCTACAGTTTTTATATTGATCGAATGTTGGGAATGAACACTCCTATTGATTTGCATAATTGAGGTGGTGAAATATTTTTTGAAGGGTGGTGACTGTTGGAGAAGAGAAATTAGTCTTTTCATTGTGTCAAATTTGTGGATTAGGGCCAGCTTTGTGAAGTAAGGAATAAGTTGGAACTTTCTATAGTGATTTTCTTCAAGAAAATTCATGTTTTTAGAGTGATTTCTAGGTTTTAATCTACTACATTTTGCATTGTTTGTGAATGGATATTTAGGGCATTGGTAGGGTTTGTAAAGTCTATAGTAATATGATTTATATCAAAATTTTTTGTCCTAATTTATTATTGATGTAGATGCTTATTTTCCTATTTGTAATCAGTGTTATTTAAAAAAAAATGCATCTTTATTGTTAGTTATTTGGTGTGTTCTTTGGAAGCATATTTATTAAAGTTTTGCATTTAGAAAGAAATAAGAATTTACATATGTAATATATCTCTTGCTTGCAAAGTGTTTGACAAAATGTCAAACAATTGAATTTGAGAAGGATTTGTTGTTTCCTGAAGTTATAACCTATTGGGGTTATTACATTGGTATCAAAGCTAAATCTTGCCATTCTTGAGCCTTTAGCAATCACATGTGACCACATGGGGTTGGCTTTCATAGATTTTTCACTCATAGGAAAGCTTTGTTTGATAGGGAACAATATATTGATAGAAAACCTTACATCATGGGTGATAGGACAGAGTGTAGCCCACCAAGAGACAATAGGAATGAGGATCAAGAAACAAGGAATTTTTTCAGAGCAATGGTTATAGGATAAGAGTAGATGGCTCAGGTTTGCAAGCACTCACCACCATGGTTGAGTGCATGAACCCACAAGACAGATGAAATCAGGAACAAGTGGATAACAGGAGTGCAGTGGGATCACCTAGAGCTCATAGAACTCAGTTTAGAACAATAGATAGGCCTACACATCCTACCTTTGTTAGAGAGGAAATAGTATACAAGCCTGCAGAGGGAGCTTAGAGTGAGACATTTGTAGATATCCCTATAGCTGCCAATGATGAATGGGAATTACTAACATTGCAGGTATGCGAGAGAATAACTTTTGAGAGGCTTGTGGACCAAAGAAGAGAACACTACCATGCAATAAGATAGAATAGGAGATCTCATGGTGAGAATAATCAATTAAAGTGAGCTACAGGGCAGCTTTCCTTGACTACATTTGATGGGAGTTGTAGAATGATAGCACAAGCTTGGATTCACAAGCTTGATATTTTCTTAGTACCAAGACCTATGATAGAAATGGAGGCAATAAAATATGTCGTGCTACATTAGCAGAGTGTTGCACATGATTGGTGGTACCATGGAATGGTAACACTTCAACATAGTCATGTGATAAAGTATCAAGACTTCATGGATAGGTTGGTTGAAAGATTTGACAAGAAAGATCTAGAGGTTTACTTTCGAGAATTAGCACAGCTAAAATAAACACGAAACTTAGAGTATTTCATTGGTGAATTTTAGTGGTTGGTAGTCATGGTTCCAAATATTTTAGAGTGTAGATTGTTAGTTCTTTTCATTGAGGGCCTATCTAAACCATTGAGAGGTTGGATAAAGGCATTTGATCCCATTTCTTTGCAAGAGGCTATGAAAAAAGGCAAGAAGTATCGAACATGCAGTCCCAACAAACAAATTTCAATCCAAAGGACCATCTTCTAGTAAGGATAGAAAATGATTTAAGAGAGGACTAATTTTAAAAATGATTCTAAAGATAAAATTGTATCACCTTGTGATAGGGATACATTAAATTATTCGAGGAAGAAAAAATTATGTTTCTACTGTAGGGGACCCTATGATGCAAACCATGATTGTTCTCTTAGCCCAAAGGGAAAAGCTAATAGAATTATGTGGGCATACTATGAAAAATCAAAATCAAATAATTTACACTGATAGTCTGATATAGAGGAAATAAATGGTGAAAAAAAGTAAGACAAGGCTGAAAAATTGTCTAAAATAGAGTCCACAGATGGGGAATGAGATGGGAAACTTAGGGAAGCTCATCTCACTAGTATTGAGTAGAAATGATCGTTTTGAATGAGACGAGTACTTGTTGGACAAAAAGTTATAAATTTGGTTGATGCTAGTGCCACTCATAATTTCATTGATGCTAGTTTGGTGGAGAAGCATGACATAAAAGCAAAGGAGTTTGGGGGAATTAGAGTGAGGGTAGTTGATGGCTATGTCCTCAATTATGATCCTAAGAGATCATTGGACTCTCATTAGAAGTTAATAATTATGCCTTTAAGGTAGATTCCTATGTTGTGCCTATGGGAGATACAGATATAGTCCTTAGGATGAGTTGGTTGCAAAATATTTGTGATTTCACTCTTAATCTCAAGGAGATGGAGATGAGGTTTATAGTGAATGGAAAGACACAGATTCTTAAGCCAATCAAGGATAGTGATTTTAGAATGTCTCTTTAAAGGATGGTTAGATTGATTCGACATGATCAGGTAGAGAGGGCAGCATAATGAATGTTAATTCCATTTTAGGAGGGACAGTAGAAGACCAAATATCCTCCTAATATTTAGGAGTTTAGAGTTAAACACTCTAAGGTGTTTAGTGACATCACCAGGTAGACCACCAGATACGAGTATTGAGCAAATCATTGAGTAAGAGGAAGGAGCTAAGCCCATCATGATTGCACTTTATAGGCATCCAAAGAGGTTGAAGGATGAAATTGAAAAAACCATAAAGGAGTTACTTGCTATGGGCCACATTAGACCAAGTAAGTCTCATTTTGCTTCTTCAGTGGTGTTGGTGAAGAAGAAGGATGGGAGATTGAGGATGTGCATTGATTATAGGGTGCTAAATATGAAGACAATTAAAAATAGGTATCCCATTCCCAGGATCAATGAGTTGATAGATGAGCTTCACGAAGCTTTCTTTTGCTCAAAAATATATTTCAAATTAGGTTATCACCAAATAAGAGTTAGAGAGAAAGACATCAAGAAGACAACCTTTAGATGTCATTGTGGCCATTTTGAGTTTCTAGTTATTCTATTTTGGCTAACTAATGCACCTGCTACTTTTTAGGCAACAATGAATAGGTTTTTCCATCCTCAATTGAGAAAATTTGTACTTATCTTCTTGGATGATATCTTGGTGTATAGTAGATCATGGGAGGAACACTTGGTTCACCTTGACACAGTATTGGATATATTGGGTAGAGAGTCATTATATGCAAAGGAGTTGAAATGTGATTTGGGTATGACAAAGTTGTTGTATTTGGGTCACATCCTCAGTGTAGAAGGCATACATATGGATCCTAAAAGGATTTGTACCATTGTGGAGTGGCCTTTAGTAGTAAACCTAACATATTTGAGGGGCTCTTTCGAATTATGCAGTTTCTACATGAGGTTTGTGGATGGATATTCTAGGCACACAAAATCCTTGATAGATTTGATGAGAAAGGAAGATTTTTTGTGGACTTCTGAGGCATCGGAGTGTTTTGGGAAATTTAAGGAGTTGATTACTTCCTATCCAGTGTTAGCATTACCAAAATTTGGCAAGCCATTTGAGCTACACTATGATGCCTTCGAAGAGGGCATTGGAGCAGCGCTTATCCAAGAGAAGCACCCTATTGCATATAAGAGTAGGAAATTAAGAGGGCTAGAGTGAAGGTTCAACATATATGATAAGCACATGTTAGCTATTATGCATACTTTGGCTAAATTCAAGAAATATTTGGTAGGTAGTAAATTTTGTATCAAAACTGACCATAATAGCCTAAAACACTTTTTGGGGAAGAAAGATCTCATTGATAGGTAGTAGAAGTGGGTGAGCTAATTATAGTCCTATTAATTTGATATTGCATATTTTAAGGGGACACAGAATGTATCTATTGATGATTTATCATGGAGGCCCTATTTGATCTTATTTATAGATATATCAGAGGATTGGAGACACTTGATCCTTAGAGAGTATGCAAAGGATGCATGGATGACTGGATTCATAGAGGGAACTATTCAGGACATTAGATACAACCTTGTGAATGAGTTTATCATTTACAAAGGGAAAATATTTTTTGTTCTAGGCTTAATAGTGATGAGGATGGTTTTGAAATATTTTCATGATTCACCAATGTTAGGACATCCAAGCATCTACAAGACACACTAAAAAATTAGAGAGTGCTTCACATGGAAAGGGCTCAAAGAAGAGGTACTTAAGTATGTTAGGGAGTGTCCTACCTACCAGCAGAATAAGCAGGAACACTCATATCTAGCCGGTTTACTTCAGCTACTTTTGATTCCTAATAGGAAGTGGGAGTTTTTATCTATGGACTTCATTATAGGACTAACTAGAGCCCAAGGAAGAGATTGTATATATGTTGTTGTTGATCAGCTTACAAAGTTTTCCCACTTCTTCCCAATCAATTCTACATACAGTGCTATATAGGTGGCAAATTTATTCTTTAAAGAGGTATTTAGGTTGGATATTTATGTTGGAGCATTGTTAGTGATAGGGATAGCAGGTTTATGAGTCACTTTTGGAAGGAGTTGTTTAGACTATGTAGGATAGAACTTACTTCATTTACTAGAGCCACCACCCCCAAATAGATGATCAGATAGAGATAGAGAACAAATGGGTGGAGGGATACCTTAGGAATTACATAGCAAGACAATAGAAGGCTTGTGTTAAGTGGATATATCTATGTGAATATTTTTATAATTTCACTTATCACAGGTCTATCCAGATGTCACCATTCATGGCATTATATGAATATCAGGCACCCAGTTTCACGGATTTGTTGCTATTAAATAGTATAGTGCCTAGTGTTGGAGACTTATTACAAGAAAGCCTAGTCATTTTAAAGGCTCTTAAGGATAATATCACTAAGGCATAGAATCAACAGAATTAGTATGCTGATCAGAAGAGGACTAGCAAACTTTTGAGGTAGGTGATATGGTATATTTGATGCTATGACCTTACTGCCAGTCCACTCTCAAGATGAGTGGTGCCAAAAAAATTAAGCCACATTATTATGGGCCTTTTAGGGTGATCAAGAGAGTCTGAGAGGTGGCTTACATGTTGGATTTACCAGCAAAGAGTAGAGTCCATAATATTTTTCATGTGTCACATCTCCAAAAGGCATGAGGGCACTACATTATTCCTTCTACAATGCTTCCACCCTTGGACAATGAGGGGAAAGGCATTTTATTAGCAAAGGCTGTTATTGAGTTTAGGGAAAGGAATTTGAGGAGATGCACTATTAGGGAGTTCTTGTTGAAGTGGAAGGACTTGCCATTAAAGGATACCACTTGGGAGAATGAAGAAATTTTGTAGCATCCAGAGTTGAGATTTCTTGGGGAAAAGAAATTTCAATGGGGGCAAACTATAATGTCCCCATCTTTTTAGCATCCCAATGGAGTTATTAGCCTTTAGGTTCTCTGAAGGCTAAGTGGAGAAATATGAAGAAATTGATTAAATTAATTTCTTATAAAATCATTAAATAAATTAAAATTAAAAGGTGACTTTATATTTAATTAATTTAATTTTCTAGAAGCACAACTAATTATTGTATTAGAAAGGGGGAAGCTTCTAGAGAGTGCATTTTCTAAAAGTACAACTAATTATTTCCTTAGAAAGGGGGAAGCTTCTAGACAGTGCAATGAAATAAAATTTTATTTCCTCCTAGAAGGATGAAGGAAAAGAATAAATAGGGAGGGCAACCTCATTATTGGGCATTGAATGTGTTGTCATTTACTTTTCCAGATAGCTTGTGGAACCAAGGGTTTCTGTAGTTGTTATATTGATCATTGGGAACAAACACTCCCATTGATTCACATAGTTGAGGTGGTGAAATATCTTGTGAAGGGTTGCTGAAAATTCATGTTTTTGTAGTAATTTCTAGGTTTTTATTTATTACATTTTGCATTGTTTGAGAATAGATATTTAGGGCATTGGTAGGGTTTGCAAAATCTATTGTAATTTGATTTATAGCAGAGTTTTATATCAAAATTTATTGCTCTAATGTCTTATTGATGTAGATGCATATTTTCCTATTTGTAATTAGTGTTATTAAAAAACAATTGCATCTTCATTGTTAGTTGTTTAATGTGTTCTTTGGAAGCATATTTATTAAAGTTTGGCATTTGGAATAAAAATCAGAATTTACACATGCAATATATCTCTTGCTTGCAATGTGTTTGACAAAATGTAAAATAATTGAATGAAAAAAAAATTGGTGTTTCCCAAAGTTATAACTTATTAGAGTTATTACAAAATTACTATTTAAATATAGCATAAGAATAAAGCTCAAATTGAATGTTTAATTATTGACAATATCTCGTGGGCAGCTTCATCCACATTTCTATAGAAATTTTGCTGTGTTAGTCACATTCGGTAGATCATGATGTGCCTCTCAAACTAAAAAACAAATATATCATCAATTAAAGTATGTCAACATACAAATTCAATTGGAGTACAGTCCAAAAAATCAAGAACCCTAATCAAACACCAGTTAGATTTAGCTGTATGATTGGAAGTATAACTGATATGCACGACAATATTGACTTCTTGGTCTAATCCTGAAGCATATAATTAACAGTGAATTCACTCCCAAGAGACGTGGTTAACTATTCTCACACGTGATTTGAATTCTTTTCATGACATATAAATAGGGTCTCAGTGTTGCGAATATTACCAAGTGTTCATTTATCTTTCCAATTGTCAAAATTTATTTAGCATTTGATCTCTTCAGCTTGTCCACAAAGAATTTAGAAATGGGCATTCTAGTGATTGATGTAGAGAAGATTGATGGAGGAGACAAGAAAGCCATTATGGCTTAGATCACACAGGCTTGTGAATCTCCCAGATTTTTTCAGGTATTAATGCTTGTTTCATATGTGGTGTATGGTACAACAAGGGTCAACTATTTTATCTTTTGATTGTAAGTTATAAGGAATCAGGAATTGAGTTGGGACCATTCTCTTACCACGATTTTGGTATTGTCATGCAATAAAAAAGGTCAGTTTTACTTATATAGATAAGAACACAACAATAAAATGATTGTGATGATATTGCCAAATTGATAAAAAGGGTCAGTTTTACAAATATATAGATAGAAATAATTCACTACAAGATTATGTGATTGGTGAACTGGAATTGACTAAATTGGTTTAACTTTTTCAGATTATAAACCATGGCATTGAACACGGTCTTCTAGATAGTGTCAAAGAGGTTTGTTCAGAACAATATAAAATTAACAGAGAACAAGATTTCAAGAATTCCTCCCTAGTAAGGGCACTGAACAAAGCCATTGAAGCTGAAGCAAAGGGAAATAATGCTGAGAAGATTGAGAATTTGGACTAGGAGGATGTTTTTCAAGTCCATGAGATGAAAGAGACAAATTCTTGGCCTTCAGACCCAAAAGAATTCAAGTACGTTTAATATTCAATCAATACTAATCTATGTTGCTGCGACTGAATAATATTATAGTTGATCTTTCTATATAAATTCTATTAACAATCAGCAAACATAATCAATAGAAACAATTCATATGGTTTGACATTAGGACATCTTATTTCCTATAATCTGGGATAATAGAATTGGAGTAAACCCTTGTTTTTCATTTAATTATATTTAACTTTTGCATTTTGTACAGGGATACAATTGAGGAGTTCCGTAGCCAAATATACAATCTAACAGAGAAATTGTTGGAAATAATAAGTGAAAGCTTGCGACTAGAGAAAGGATTTCTGAAAAGGGTATTTGCAGGTTGGGAGAAGAAGGAAAAGCTATTCTTTGGCACAAAAGTGAGCCATTATCCTCCCTGCCCAAGGTCAGATCTGATAAAGGGCATCTGTGCTCATACAGACGCAGGTGGCCTCATTCTTTTGTACCAAGATGATGATGTTCCTAGCCTTCAGGTTCTTAGTAATGGTAGCTGGATTGATGTGCAACCTTTGCAACACTCAATTGTTGTGAACATTGGTGATCAGATAGAAGCAGTGAGTAATGGAAAGTATAAGAGTGCATGGCATAGAATTCTCCCAACAAAGGATGGAAACCAATTATCAGTGGCATCCTTCTATAATCCCTCGTACAATGCAGTGGTGAGCCCTGCACCTGAACTCCTTGTTCGAGGCCATGGGAACGCTGCTTATGAAATATCTGTGTATTCAGAGTACTCATTTGGTGACTAAATGAAGATTTACTCTGAATAGAAATATGAAGAAAAAGAGCCTCGTTTCAAAGCAATGGTAAGGATGAATTGACAATTTTCCTAATGAAAATGTTAGGAAATTTTGTTTGACAATAAATAAATTAGTTGTTATTTTAGTTAGGTGGGTGGATAATAAATACTAGTTTTATTAAGTCAATTTATTAAATGTAGTAGGTACAGTGATTATAATAATATCTTTTACCTTTTCATATTAATATTAATATTTTTTTGTTATTATTTGCTATATAAAATTTCAATATTGTTGTTCTACATTGGGATAGAAAACATTGACTTTAGATTATGACAGTAAATAAGAGAATGTACAAATATGAATGTCATTTACTAATAAGTGTTAGACTTATTGACAAAGTCATCCAATATATTTAGAATCTGAAAAAATATAATAATATATAGAACTTATATTCAAAATTCAAGTTACAAAGCTTACAAATAGCCCACTCAAATCATATATAACTACTATTAGATCACTACTATAAGTACATGTAACTTTGGTTTTTTCACCTACCTTTCTACTATAATTTTATTTTCTTTATCCCAGACACATAATTTCTCTCCTTCAACTCATTGAATTACAAAAGAGTTAAAAAAAGTAGAGTTATTAATTATTAAAAATATATTATAATCTATTTTAAATTCAAACCTTTTAATTCATTAATAAAGGAAAATCTTGCAGTTTTTAGCCTCTAATTTTAGTTTTTCATTGAAGTCATCATATTATTTCAATTAAAATTTATTTTTATTAGGGGATTTCATTATTGGTATTTCCTCCTTCTAATTGGTTCATTGAACTTATGAATTTGAATTTCTATTGTTGATGTTGAGAGATAAGATATATTCACACATTTAAGGTCAATCTTGGTAGGATAAACCATGGACAGAAATAAAAACTCCATGCAAATATAACAAATAACAGAAAATAATAGAACACACAGAAATGAACACAAGGCACCAAGATTTAACGTGGTTCACCCAATCCCTGGGCTACATCCACCAAACAGCAAGTCCGATCTTATTACAATCCAATGATTACAACCTGATTATAATTTGTAATCCCTTACAGCTCAATATCGCCGCAAGAATAAATTTTGTATCACAATATTATGAAAAATACCCAACCCTAAGCCCTTTTATACAAGTATTAAACCGCTTTAGGTTTATAACATGTCGGCCATATGTCGGCCATAATATGTACAATATTTATGAAGTATGTACAGTACTTTCCTGATCAGTCACCACAATCTAACAATCTCCCACTTGGGGACTGATCAGGCTCCACACTAAACAACAATCTCCCACTTGGAGACTGATCATGTAGCAATACCACTACCACATGGGGTTCCCACTGGATCAAACCATCCTGGACTCCACTGTTCTTTTATTCATGTTCAATCTAAAAGACCAACCGAAGCTGAAGAAGAGTTCATCTTCTCCCTTGTTACAACCTTTGTCAAAATATCTACTAGATTGTCATTGGTATGTATCTTCTCTAGCTTTAACTATCCATCCTCCAAAACTGACCAAATGAAATGGTACCGCAACTGTATGTGTTTGTTCTTAGAATGCAGAGCTGAATTCTTAGCAAGATGAATGGCACTCTGACTATCTGTGAACAAATAATTATCCTTCTAAGGATGTCCCAATTCTTCCAAGAAGAATTGAAGCCATATCATCTCTTTGGCTGCTTCTATAGCAGTAACATACTCTGCCTCTGTAGTGGAGAGAGCATTAATCTTCTGTAACCTAGAAACCTAGCTCACGGTTGCCCCACCAACAGTAAAGACATAACTTGCAGTACTCCACCTGGTATCAATTTCCCCAGCCAAATCTGAGTCAACATAGCCCTGTAAATCAGTAGTAGAGCCCCCGAAGTGTAAACACTTATTGGATGTTCCTCTCAAATATCTGAGAATCCACTTGACAACATTCCAATGCTCAAATCCTGGATGACTCATATACCTGCTAACGACTCCCACTGCATGTGTAATATCTGGCCTAGTGCATACCATAGCATACATCAAACTTCCTACAGCTGAAGCATAGGGTACCTTGGACATCTTATCCTCCTCTTCCTGTGTCTTGGGACACATCTCCTTAGTCAATTTCAAATGACCAGGTAAAGGTGTGCTGACAGCTTTAGCATTCTCCATAGAGAAACGTTGCAACACCTTCTCAACATAATCAGCTTGAGATAGTGTCAATGTCCTGTTCTTCCTATCTCTGCAAATCTTCATACCAAGGATTTTTTTTTCTGCCCCCAAATCCTTCATAGAAAATGCATGTGCTAATTGGCATTTCAGCCCCTTAATATGATCCATGTTAGACCCAACTATAAGCATATCATCAACATATAAACATAAAATAATCTATCTATCATCATCCAACCTCTTAAAATAAACACAGTAATCTGAATGACACTTATTATATCCATGCTCATGCATAAAACTGTCAAATTTCAAATACCATTGCCGAGGTGCTTGCTTCAAGCCATATAAACTTTTCTTCAATTTGCACACTAAGTTCTCCTTACCTTTGACCTCAAAACCCTGTGGCTGAGCCATATATATTTCTTCATCCAAATCACCATGAAGAAAGGCTATTTTAACATCCATCTGCTCTAAATGCAAATCTCTAGTAGCCACAAGACTTAAAACAGTACGAATAGAAGTCATTTTAACAACAGGAGAAAATATCTCATCAAAATCAATTCCCTTTTTTTGTGCAAATCCTTTTACAACTAACCTAGCCTTAAATCTTTTCTTACTTCCTTCCTCTTCTTTCAACATGTAAATCCATTTATTATGTAAAGCCTTTTTACCTGCAGGCAACTTGCACAAATCCCATGTCTTATTTTTCAGCAAAGAGTCCATTTCATCTTTCATTGCAGACTCCCACTGAATCTTAGTATCCACCTGCACAACTTCATCATAACTTTCAGGTTCACCAGCATCAGTAAGCAAAATAGAATACAAAGAGGGAGAAAACCTTTGTGGAGGTCTAATTTGCCTTGTTGACCGTCTAACATTCACTAGTGTGTGTGGTATTTGTTGTTGCAGTTGTTGCACATCATGAGGAATGGCTGGAACATTAGCTTGTGGAGTATCATCCAACACTACATAATCATCTTCTTTCTTCTCATGTTGCTGCAACAGATCTTTGTACAACACTTTCTCATTGAATATGACATCCTGACTTCTAATAATTTTAATATTTTCAAAATCCCAAAGCCTATAACCAAATTCATTAATTCCATATCCAACAAAGACACATTTCTTTGATTTAGCTTCTAGCTTGGTTCTATTTTCAGAGTCTATATGAGAAAAAGCTTCATAACCGAAGGTCTTGAGAAAAGAATAACTCACCTTCTTACGAGTCCATGCTTCCTTTGGAATACCATAGCCCAAAGGAGTAGACGGACCTCTATTAATCAAATATACTATAGTATTGACAGCCTCCGTCCACATGTGTAAGGGCAACCCAACATGCAACCTCATGCTCCTTGCATGCTCCATTATAGTCATGTTCATGCGTTCAGCCACTCCATTTTCCTGTGGAGTCCTTGGAATAGTTTTTTGTCTACGAATACCATTAGTGGAGCAATAATCTTCAAATTCATGACTGCAATACTCACCACCATTATCAGATCTGAGATATTTTAATTTCTTACCAGTCTCATTTTAAACCAAGCATTTCCATTTCTTAAAAGTTTGAAATACATCACATTTTTGTCTAAGGAAATAAACCCATACTTTTCTAGTTGCGTCATCAATAAATGTAACATAATAATGAGAGCCACCAAGGGAAGATACCTGGGCTGGTCCCCATACATCTGTATGCACAAGCTCTAATTTCTCCTTTTTGTTTTCCTTCCTTGTCTTTACAAAACTCACTCTCTTTTGTTTTCCATACACACAACTTTCACAGAAATCCATATTCACACATTTTAGACCTGGTAAAACTTTCCTTGAATGGAGTACTTTCATACCTTTCTCACTCATGTGCCCAAGTCTATTGTGCCACAACGTTGTATCAGAATCTACAGCAACTATTTGTTCTCCCTGCTCAGCTGCAGTAATTGTTCTTGAATATTCATTTTTCTCTAAAACAATCAAAGTAGAAGGAACAATATCACCTGTAAAAAGATATAAGGTGCATACTTTCACACCTTTTGCTACTACAAGGGAACCTTTTGAAACCTTCCAATTTTTATCATTAAAACTAACTACACAACCCTCATCACCGAGTTGCCCTGCTGAAATTAAATTTCTACTTAGTTTTGGAACATGTCTTACCTCATGTAGTAGCCAATGATTCCCATTCTGCAACTTAATCTTAATTTTTCCCTTTCTAACAATCTGACAGGGTTCATTATCCCCCAAATAAACAAGCCCAAAATCCCCTTGGACATAATCAATGAAATAACCTCTATGAGGTGTAGCATGAAATGAAGCACCAGAATCTAAACCCCATGAATCATCAACACTTTCTAAAGACAGAAGCAAAGCATCCTCTTCGGATTTGTTACTTACCACATTTTCCTCCTTGTCTCCATCTAATTTATCTTCTTCATTTTTCTTTCGATTCCAGCAATCTTTCTTTTTGTGCCCTGGTTTCCCACAGTACCAAAAATCATTTGGTCCTCTCAATTGAGACCTCCTCCCCTTTGACTTTCATCTTGATTTCCCATGATTTCCAGAGTTACTTCCTCTTTCAGTCGTTCTACCCCTGCTTTGTGCATTTGAAGCACTTCCTGATGTAGATCCACCTGAGGATTTTCTATGAGTTTCCTCACTTAAAATAACACCGATCACATCATCATATTTTAGGGTACTAGATCTAGGAACATAATTACTCATCACCATTACCAAGCCATTCTAGGTTTCAGGCAAAGAACACAAAATCAAGAGAGCCCTAATTTCTTCATCAAAATTGATACCCACAGAAGATAATTGACTAGTAATAGTATTAAACTCATTTAAATGATCTGCAACAGACCCACCTTCTACCATTTTCATATTAAATAAATGCTTCATGAGAAATACTTTATTTGAAGCGGAGGGCTTTTCATACAGTGTCGCTAGGGTTTTCATCAAATCTTCTATCGTCTTTTCTTTTGTAATATTAAATGCCACCGATGGTGCCAAGCATAACCGAATGCTTTCGAGTGCCTTTCTGTCCAAAAGATCCCATTCAGCCTCTAACATAGTTCCTTGATTCTTGGCTTTTCCTTCCAATGGATTCCATAAATCCTTCTGATATAAATAGTCTTCCATTTGCATCTTCCATAACTGGAAGTTCTACCCATTAAACCTGTCAACCCTCAACTTACCCTCATCTGCCAGCGCTCCTACTCAACTGTGAGACTCCCACTTAACTATGAGACTTTCCTATAGAGGATAACTAAAAGACAACCTTGCTCTGATACCACTTGTTAGGATAAACCATGGACAGAAATAAAAACTACATGCAAATATAACCAATAAGAGAAAATAATAGAACACATAGAAATGAACACAAGGCACCAAGATTTAACGTGGTTCACCCAATCCCTGGGCTACGTCCACTAAACAGCAAGTCCGATCTTATTACAATCCAGTGATTACAACTTGATTACAATCTGTAATCCCTTACAGCTCAATACCACCGCAAGAACCAATTTCGTATCACACCATTATGAAAAATACCCAACCCTAAGCCCTTTTATACAATCTAACAAATCTATTAGTCTAAACAATTTCAACTTAGATGAATCCCAAAGTAAATCTCTCAAATTGAAATTAAATCTCTCAACTTTGGGATTCATGTAAGTTGAAATTGTTTAGACTAATAGATTGACGTTGAATGTGTGAATATATCTTATCTTTCAACATCAGCAATAGAAATTCAAATTCATAAGTTCAATGATCCAATTAGAGGGAGGAGATACCAATAACAAAATCCCCTAATAAAAATAATTTTTACTTGAAAGAATATCATGACTTCAATGAAAAACTAAAATTAGAGGCTAAAAACTGCAAGATTTTCCTTTATTAATGAATTAAAAGGTTTGAATTTAAAATAGATTATAGTATATTTTTAATAAGTAATAACTCTATTTCTTTTGAAGTCTTTTGTAATTCAATGAGTTGAAGGAGAGAAATTATATGTGTCTAGGATAAAGAAAATAATGTTATAGTAGAAATGTAGGAGAAAAAAGCACACATGTAGAAAAAACCAAAGTTACATGTACTTATATAGTAGTTATCTAATGATACACTAATTCATTTTAAAAAAAATTTCTTTATAATCATTTTTATATATGATTTGAGTAGGTTAAGATTGTACAATTAAAAATGAATCAGATAAATAAATTAATAATTATTGAGTTAAATTTGTAGAAATTAGATTAATTAAATGCAATTTGTAATTTGATTTCTAGTGGACTATTTGTAAGCCTTTCAACTTCACTAATAGACCAAAGACCCTTTGTAACTTGAATTTTGAATATAAGTTCTATATATTGGTTATATTTTTCTAGATTCTAAATATATTGGATGACTTTGTCAATAAGTCTAACACTTATTGGTAAATGACATTCATATTTGTACATTCTCTTAGCTACTCTCATAATCTAAAGTCAACTTTTTCTATCCCAATGTAGAACAAAAATTTTGAAATTTTACATAGCAAATAATAACAAAGAAATATTAATATTAATAAGAAAATGTAACAGATATTATTATAATCACTGTATCTATTACATTCAATAAATTGACTTAATAAAACTATTATTTTCCACCTAACTAAAATAACAACTAATCTATTTATTGTCATACATAATTTCCTAACATTTTCATTAGGAAAATTGTCAATTCATCTTTCCCACTGCTTTTAAACGAGGCTCTTTTTCTTCATATTTTTGTTCAGAGTAAATCTTCATATAGTCACCAAATGATTACTCTGGATACACAGATATTTCATGAGGAACGTTCCCATGTCCTCGAACAAGGAGGTTAGGTGTAAGGCTCACCACTTTGTTGTATGAGGGATTATAGAAGGATGCCACTGATAATCGGTTTCCATCCTTTGTTGGGAGAATTCTATGCCATGCACTCTTATACTTTCCATTACTCACTGCTTCTATCTGATCACCAATGTTCACAATAATTGAGTGCTGCATAGGTTGCACATCAATCCAGCTGCCATAGCTAAGAACCTGAAGGCCAGGAACCTCATCATCTTGGTACAAAAGAATGAGGTCACCTGCGTCTGTATGAGCACGGATGCCCTTTATCAGATCCGGCCTTGGGCAAGGAGGCTAATGGCTTACTTTTGTGCGAAAGAATGGCTTCTCCTTCTTCTCCCCCCTTGCAAATACCCTTTTCAGAAATCCTTTCTCCAGCCCCAAGCTTTCACTTATTATTTCCAACAATTTCTCTGCCAGATTGTATATTTGGCTGCGGAACTCCTCAATTGTATCCCTGTACAAAATGCAAAAGTTAAATTTAATTAAATTAAAAATAAGGGTTTACTCCAATTCTATTATCCCATATTATAGGAAATAAGATGTCCTAGTGTCAAACTATATGAATTGTTTCTATTGATTATGTTTGTTGATTGTTAATAGAACTTATATAGAAATATCAACTATAATATTGTGCATTCGGTGCAGTATAGATTAGTATTGATTGGATATTAAACGTACTTGAATTCTTTGGGGTCTGAAGGCCAAGAATTTGTCTCTTTCATCTCTGGGACTTGAAAAACGTCCTCCTAGTCCAAATTCTCAATCTTCTCAGCATTATTTCCCTTTTCTTTAGCTTCAATGGCTCTGTTCAATTCCCTTACTGGGGAGGAATTCTTGAAATCTTGTTCTCTGTTAATTTTATATTGTTCTGAACAAACCTCTTTCACATTGTCTAGAAGACCGTGGTCAATGCCATGGTTTATAATCTAAAAAAATTAAACCAATTTAGTCAATTCCAGCTCACCAATCACATAATCTTGTAATGAATTGTTTCTATGTATATATTTGTAAAACTGACCCTTTCTATCAATTTGGCAATATCATCACAATCATTTTACTATTGTGTTCTTATCTATATAAGTAAAATTGACCCTTTTTATAGCATGACAATACTAAAATCATGGTAAGAGAATGGCCCCAACTCAATTCCAGATTCCTTATAACTTACAATCAAAAAATAAAATAGCTGACCCTTGTTGTACCATACACCACATATGAAACAAGCATTAATACCTAAAAAAATCTGGGAGATTCACAAGCCTGTGCGATCTGAGCCATAATGGCTTTCCTGTCTCCTCCATCAATCTTCTCTACATCAGTCACTGGAATGGCCACTTCTGAATTTCTCGTGGACAAGCTGAAGAGATCAAATGTTCAATAAACTTTCACAATTGGAAAGATAGATGAACACTTGGTAATGCTCGCAACACTGAGACCCTATTTATATGTCATGAAAAGAATTCAAATCACGTGTGAGAATATTTAACCACGTCTCTTGGGAGTGAATTCACTATTAATTATATGCTTCAAGATTAGACCAAGAAGTCAATATTGTCGTGCATATCAGTTATACTTCCAATTATACAGCTAAACCTAATTGGTGTTTGATTAGGATTCTTGATTTTTCTTACTGTACTCTAATTGAATTTGTATGTTGACGTACTTTAATTGAAGATATTTTTTTCTTTTTAGTTTGAGAGGCACATCATGATCTGCCAACTATGACTAACACGACAAAATTTCATTCTCTCACCAAGTTAAGCTTTCATTTTCCACGTTTCTGCTTGTCATTTGAATTTCTGTAGAAATGGGCACGAAGCCGCCCACGAGATATTGTCAATAATTAAACATTCAATTTGAGCTTTATTCTTATGTTATATTTAAATAGTAATTTTGTAATAACTCTAATAGGTTATAACTTTGGGAAACACCAAATCTTTCTTAAATTTAATTGTTTTATATTTTGTCAAACACTTTGCAAGCAAGAGATATGTTGCATATGTAAATTCTGATTTTCTTTCTAAATGCAAAACTTTAATAAATATGCTTCCAAAGAACACACTAAACAACTAACAATGAAGATGCAATTATTTTTTAATAACACTAATTACAAATAGGAAAATATGCATCTACATCAATAAGACATTAGAGCAATAAACTTTGATATAGAACTCTGATATAAATCAGATTGCAATAGATTTTGAAAACCCTACCAATGCCCCAAATATCTACTCTCAAACAATGCAAAATGTAATAAATAAAAACCTAAAAAATACTCCAAAAACAAGAATTTTTCTATAGCAAATTCCAACTTATTCCTTACTTCACAAAGTTGGCCCTAAGCCACAAATTTGGCACACTGAAAAGACTAATTTGTCTTCTACAACTATCAGAACCCTTTGGAAGATATTTCACCACCTCAACTATGTGAATCAATGGGAGTGTTTATTCCCAATTATCAATATAAAAACTATAGAAACCCTTGGCTCCACAAGCTATCTGCAAAAGTAAATGGCAACACATTCAATGCCCAACAATGAGGTGGCCCTCCCTATTTATTCTTTTCCTTCATCCTTCTAGGAGGAAATAAATTTTTTATTTCATTACACTCTCTAAAAGTTTCCCCCTTTCCAAGGCAATAATAAGTTGTACTTCTAGAAAATGCACTCTCTATAAGCTTCCCTCTTTCTAATACAATAATTAGTTGTGCTTCTAGAAAATTAAATTAATTAAATATAAAGTCACCTTTTAATTTTAATTCATTTAATGATTTTATAAGAAATTAATCTAATCAATTTCTACTTATTTCTCCACTTACCCTTCAAAGAACCTAAAGTCTAAGAACTCCATTGGGATGCTAAAAAGATGGGAACATTATAGTCTGACCCCATTGAAATTGCTTGTCCCCAAGCAATCTCAACTTTGGATGCTACAAAATTTCTTCATTCTCCCAAGTGGTATCCAACATGTAAATATTATGGACTTTACTCTTTGCCTGTAAATGCAACATGTAGGCCACCTCTCCAACTCTCTTGATCACCCTAAAAGGCCCATAATAGTGTGGCTTAATTTTTTTGGCACCACTCATCTTGAGAGTGGACTAGCAGTAAGGTCGTAGCATCAAATATACCATATCACCTTCCTCAGAAGTTCGCTACTTCAAAAGTCTGCTTTTAATCTTCTGAATGCATGTCCTCACTATCTTCCATGCTAGAGTAATCCTAAGATTCCTCCGAGTTGTCCTATCCTCTAACCCCATCATCTCAAGAGGCAGAGTGAGTTTTAATGTACTAATAAATAAGTAGCATTAAACCATCATGAAGAGGAGGGTTGGAAAAAAAACTTTTCTCCCCTGGACCATTAATACTGCTTTTCATGAAATAATAAAGATAAATGGACACCTTAATGCCATTCCTGATAGTTCAAGAGGGGGAAATGATGCAAACAAGCCCAAAAAAATCTACCATCCACTATAACATATCTGGTATATATTGTCCATTTCCCTTTTGTTTTACATCATTATAATATTATTATTATTACATGTAATCTTTTATCTTAAGCCTGTGTTTTTATCTAATATTGATTCACTATTTCCCTTAGTTTAGGTTATAATGTGTTTTACTATGTTATCCTCTAAATCATCATCTTCAAATTATTCCTTATCCATTTCCATGATTCTCTCAACTAACTAACTTTTTTCCTTCATTGCTTGTTCACTTTCTTCATCTTCTTCTTCAATGTCAAGATCCTCATAGAATTCCTATTCATGTAAGTCAACTTTGTCCAAAAAAATGGGGATTCAAGTCAATCCTCTAAATTTATTTGTTTCAAAGTTATTTTCTCAGCTTCTGTTAATTTTGTTGTTGTAATTTCACTCTTTCCAAAATTAGAAGTAAACTTTTTCTCCGTTTTCCCTTCTTTTCTAGTTGTTTATCATTCATATTTTATTCTTCAAGAAAAAGTCTACCTCCTTTTGTTGTTTTCCATAACTTATATAATTCTTCTTTTTTGTTTTGATTTTTTCTTTATCAGATTAGTAGGCTCGTTATCTTATTTCTTTTCTATTTCTTGATTTTCTTTTCTTGCATTTTTTACTTTTGTATTTTCTAACATTAGTTTGATAACTTTTATAGTAATCTCATGTTCTAACACCCTAGGCTATTTTTCTTTTTTTGGTCTTCAGTGTCTAATTATTTCCTCTCCTACCATCTTAATTTTTTATGAGTTTGTGATTTTATGCCTTTTTAAATTATTTTCTTTTGTGCCTTCTTAGGTTTCTAGATACCTTTTTTTCTGATATCTCTAGGGTATGTGCACTGAGTTGTGGTGCCAAAACATGAAATCTAATATTTTTTCTTTTTTTTTCAAAGTATGTACGTGCTATAGCATGTACGCACTTTGAAATTTTTTTTATATAATAAATGGACTGCAAACTCATGGCCCATTTTACCAGTGCATTTGATTTTTCCATTTCTCGCAAACAGTGGGTGTGTGGATTGAAGAAGTCAAAGAATTTTATCACCCACCTCCTCAAAATGACTCCTCATCCTTGAAGTTCAAGATCGGGATTGCATAGTATGTTTTCTACTCTTAATTTTGCATTCTTTTATACGTTTTTGCATTGTTTTGTAAGTTTTTACATTGTTTTGTAGGTTTTTTCAATTTTTCTTTAAATTTTTTTATTTATTTAAATTGTAATTAGTTTCTTATTAGGAAATGTAAATAATTAACTGCCAAATCCCTTTTTGGGGCAACAAAATCAAAACAAAAACCATCTACAAGATTCTAATCAAAACCCTCCACAAGATGAAAATCAAAACCCTCCACAACAAGGGAAAGAAATTATGCAACCTACACCAATTGGAAGACCTCCTCCTAGCACCCATGAAAACATTATGAATGAAATAGAAAGAGGGAAAAATGAATTAGAAGTACTCATTGGTAGGTTGAAAGCTTGTGGACAAACCAAACTGATGAGTCCACAAATGGCATCCTTCATCAAGTCCATTATGACCCATGTAGCTTCTATTAGTGGTCAGTTGGATATTTAGCATGTTAAAAAGGATGAGGAAAGAAGATATTATGCAAACAAATTATCATATCAAGATGTTAAAAAATAAAAAGAAAAAGAAAAGTAGCATTTGTGAATTGGTTAAAAAGCCTAGCAAACAAAATACTATTAGAAAGACAACTAAAATGTTCTCCATCCATTGGTGCATACATGATGTTATTAGAAATAACTTTTGGGATAGATGGTGGATGGTCTTTGATGCCCCTCCCTACAATAATCATGAGATTCCAATGTATTTCTTAAAGAAATTGTATTGTGAATTTGTCCTTGGGGAGATCCCTGATTATTTTGATATATTAAATCTTAGGGTAGAGGTGGAGGGTCATCGGTCATAGGCACATCATGACCCTAATGTAGTTAGGGCACCTATTCTCAAGCCATAGGGTGAGCATGTGATTATTCCTTTAGTTGTGAAGAAACATGTAGAGACCAATGCTCTAGGGACTATTAATGCTTTGATGTAGACCCTCACTCATTATATGAGTCCATTAGTTGAGGAGGAGCCTCCTATGCATTGTTTTCACATGTGCACATCATGTGGATCCTTATGTACATTTGGCAATCATGTTAGAGATAGTATGGATGATGGGCTAGTCACTAGGTAGTTCCTAAGTTAGACATTTAGAATTGACATACAAGTAAATCACAATTATAATAAACTAATTTGATCACATTTCATATGAATAGTGAATGACTAATTAATTAGTATTTATTAACATTATCCAAAATTTAGGGTAAGGGTGTTGCTAGCCCTAGTAGAGATCCCTCGGCCCCATTTTTTGTTTTGTCGATGAGTCTAGAGGTATGTATCAATTTAATCATTTAAATTAATACATTTATTTATTAAGTCATCATATGAAGGATTGACAAAAGAAATTATGCATGTGCATCAATTCTCTACTGGACTATTGACATTCATTAGGGACTCCAAGCCTAGGTGTGATACGAGCTTCATAGAGGTAAATTTCTTTCATGTTAACTTAATTGATTTGATTATATTTGTTTCATGTTTCATGTTATATGTAACTTGTATTATTTGACATGTAGCTCTTGATATCTATGACTCCTCATCTTTTCCAGTCCATCAATCATGGAGTTACTATAGCAATGGCTAGTTCAGAGCCATTGACTAAGGTATGAACAAATTTTCTTGGTTTTACTTGTTGTTTATAATAGTTAGTATCAAAATTTCTAATGTTATTTATAACTGATTATATTAATGGAATTGTTGTAGGGCCTTGCTACACCCAATCATCTACAACCTTTTGAGGTGGATGTATAGAGTGACTATTTGATGGTAGTAAGAAAATAATTAATTTTGTGTGTACATATATTTGATTTAATGTATAATAATTATTGATTCATATCTACTATGTTTGTATCAGCTCAAGTTAGAGAAGAGCCTAAATAAGAGGATGAGCAAGCATGTAAGGTAGACCCCATCATCCCCATCATCTCCCTCCACACGAAGACCAAAGATCTCTAGGGATTTGTTTCCTTCCCCTCGGGGAAGGAGAAGATATAGTTGATAGACACACATGTGTAGGTGTTAGTGGACATATATGTTGGATTTTATGTCAGTGGACATATTTGATATACATTTAATGTATATATGACATTTTATATTTGATGCATGATGTTATTAGACTTATGACATTATTAATTGATAAATGATATGTTTGTTCATGTATGACATTATTGGTTATCATAATATATATCTTATTTTTATTGTTTATGTTTTAATTACATTTCATGTATTTAATTTTAATGTAAATTACATCTAAAATGATGCAAAGTGTGTAGAAGTTGATGAAAGACAACTCTATAGTGCACCAAGATCATTTGCATGCAAATAACTTGTCGAAGTGAAACCAAAGAAGGAAGAGGTGGAGCTTGGAAAAACTAAATGGACTAAGAGAGAAGATATTGCAAATAAAGAAAAATGTATTGATATACAATATGCCTTGAAAATGAGTTATGAGTTGAGAAATTATAGTGAGAGAGCCTACATATAGAGGCCTTAAGAAAACTTGTAGAACAAGCTGGAAAGTGCTAGAAGATAAGGTGGAAAACTAAGCATACATCTACAAAAGGTGGGATATCCTCAAACAAGGTGAGGAGATAAGTATGACTTAGATAGGAACAAATTTTTTTGTTGTCAACAACTCCTAAACTACAATTTCTATTAACCAAATGCATTAACCTATGTAAACTTAAGTAAAAGAATAAATAATTATTTACTTTAAACCCCCCTTTAAGTACAACTTAGGGGAATGCCTTAAGCTCACAAAAACTAAGCTGAAATATAGAATGGATCTTTGCAATGAGGCCATGTTAGGTACCCATGTGTAATGCAAAGAAATGCAAACTCTAAAAATGGGAAAAGAGAGAAAACCTCATGGGAAAATCCCTCCCCCAAAAAGAGGTAAGAGAAAATCTAGTGTAGGATTGAACAAGCCTCTAACTAGAGGAATGTCCCAAAAAATAGGAACAAGAGAAGATCATGAAGAGCATCGTTGAAGCATGAATAAGCCACAAACTTTATCAAAATGAAACTACTAACCTAAAGAACCTCCATGGAAGAAGAAGGCATGAACCAAGTGAGTCTATATGGTAGATGTTCCATCTCACCACAATGCATAGGTAGCCAGCCACTACAACTACCTAGTATATAAGATCAAGTACTAAATACATAGCTCACACCATCAAACCATCAAACCAAGGAAGCATTAGAACAACAAAATAACCCCCCTTAATATAGATACAGTGAGATGATAGCCAACTTAGAATGTGGGCCAAAATCCTCTATAGAAAGAACCAAGAATGACAAGAGAGTTGAAGAGGTATAAACACCTATAAAGGCATGGTCATTGACTCTACATGGGACAAAAAAAGGAAGAGGGCACAAAAGAAAAAAAAAACTATCCCCCTCATTATGCTTTATAAAATAGTGCAAGCATAACTGTCTCAAAACAATGTTCATGATCCCAAAATGCAAGAGTGACACTTTATCTCAGTGTCTTTGCATAAAGATGCTTAGAAATGATAGCTACAATGACTAGAAAAGGAAAAAAATGTAATACAAAAGATAATATAGCCCAAAAAAAAGATCATATGCCATGAAAATGATCCTCAAACTTGGAACACCCATGATATCCACCATAGCGAAAAAATGCCAAAACCATGACAGAAAGAGCATGGGGGAGAATCTAAAGGAAATGACAACATTTCTAAAAAGATGACAAAACTAGCTTTCCAAAAATATAACATTTTCAAAAAATAGTGATGGGATGTAAAAGATATGCTTGCCAGAGTGAAAAACATAACTTTAGATTTTAACTACAAAAATGAGCTGCAAAATTGTATCAAAACTTGAAAATACCTGCACCAATGTCTCTATCTTGAAACCAGCTTTAAGATGTTTCTTTCAGATCAAAAAAATACATTAGTATGCTCAAGTTATGGCCAAAAAACTGAGTAGGTCAAAAAGGGACCTGGAGTGCTTGCAAGGGTGCTAATGTAGGGTGACATCATGCTGACATCAACAAATAAGTATGTTAAAATTGATGGCCTCACAACTATCATAGCAAAATAAGAGGGCATGTGGTGTGCCATGTTGCATCCATGTGACGATATGCTGATGTGGCCAGGTGACGTGTCAGCAACAATAGTCTCCATGTGAATGCAGGTGTTGAGCTGCAGGTGAGTGATGATATTGTGGTTGCCTCTACTGATGGTGGCCATAGGGGTGGCTATCACTGGTGGCATTGCTTGGAAGGAGGAAAGCAAGTAGTTTGCAATGGTTGCAGGTGGGTGGCACTAAGACAACTCTGTGGTGTTGCATCTAGTGGAGGCGATACTTGGGTGGTGCATAGGTGGGGCCATGATGGTGTGGCTCTGCTCCAACTTTTTTAATTTCTTTTTTGTCTATCCTATAATAAATGCATCCATATGGCCTCTTGGGAAATTTTTTTTGCCTCTCAAATCAACTTTCTCCAAAATCAAAAATTTTAATATGAATTTTGACTATAATATGCCTTCTGAACTCAATGGAAGCTTCCATTTAGGCCAAAAGTGCTCCAAAAAATTCTCTTGTCACTGATCAAAGAAAAAAATCACAAACTAGTCTCTAAATTGCAACTTCAAAAATCCTTCAGCCAAGAAGTAGTAGGGAGGCTCTGATACCATGTAGTCTAAGTTGATGGAAGCCAACTTCATAGTCTGCCAAGATCACCTACACGAAAATAACCTATCAAAGAGAAACCAAAGAAGGAAGAGGTGGAGCTTGGGAAAACTAAACGGACTTAGAGAGAAGATATTGCGAACAAAAAAAGTGTATTGCTATACAATATGCCTTAAAAATGAGTTATGAGATGAGAAATTACAAAGAGAGAGCCTACATATAAAGGCCTCAAGGATGCTTTTAGAACAAGCTATAGAGTGCTAGATGATAAAGTTGACAAATAAGCATACATCCATAAAAGGTGGGATATCCTCAAATAAGGTGAGAAGATAAGTATGACTTAGGTAGGAAAAAACTCTCATGTTGTCAACAACTCCTAAACTACAACTATTAACTAAATGCATTAACCTAAGTAAACTTAAGTAAAAGAATAAATAATTAATAAATAATTACTTACTCTAAGAGAATGCTCACATCAAAAGAGAGTGGATTCTTAGCAACAACACTTTTAAGGAAAACTACCTTTTCCATCTTCATAAGTGTCTTTAAAGACTCTTTCCAACTTAGTTACAACATTGAACAAACTTTGGCCTAGCTTCATGAAACTACTTGATCACTTTCCCTATTCAAGACTTGGGAAGCAATAAGGGAAAATGAATAATTTGAGAAATAGATCATAATCAACTTCTTGCTTCAAACTAACATCTTAGACACTTCAAGGAACACCTAATAACTATCTCAAAAACTTTATTCTATCATCTATTCCATCCTTCCAAGAGATTCTTTAACATTCTACAAGAGAAAACAATCTTCTAACATCCTATGACTGTATTTTCTTTGCAACAACATGTAATTTGCCAATTTTTGGATAACTCTTCAAAAAGGGAAGTGGTTATATTTCAAACCCATGAAATGACTATTAAGACAACCAAGTAGATCGTTAACATCTTCCACTAACTCCATTCAATGATAATATGTAGCTATATAAGTTGTAATGATTCTTGAAACACATATTAAGTCAACTTATTAACAAAAAACAATATAAAAAGAAAAATCATTAGGACTAAGGCAACTTGGGTTTATAGGTGACCTCAAGTTCCTTGACCTTACAAACAAGGATTACCTTATTATCATAAAAAATAACATGTTTAAAATGATGTGTATGATCACCTCTTTACCTTCTATCATGAGTCTCCATCATTAGATGAGATGACATCCAATTGTCGTAGTCAACGATTGCTACCCTATGGCATTTAATGACTCTTAGGGATGATTTAGTTTGGCACACCTAAGAATTTTTGACTACTCAATAGGATGGGAGAAGCTTAGGGATAGTGTTTACCTAGCCATTCGAAGCTAATAGAATGGATAGCTTGATCTCACAAAGAAAGGTGAGAGAGATTTGGCAGTTGGCAACTTTGTACTGGCGAGCACTACAAGTTTCAACATAAACTAAGATGGCATTGCAAAATTAAAGTGGAGTAAGATCACCAAAAAGTGAGAGAGGTTATTGTAGGTCTCCTTAACATGGTCTTATAGGACTTGATATTGTATTCATATCTTGTACGGGCTTCGAGATACGCCCCATCAAAGATCATTGCCATATGGCATTTAGTGGCTCTTAGAGACATTTCAATTTATTGTGCTTGAGAATGTGTGAGTGCTCAACAATATGGGACAAGCTTGGGGCTAGAGTTTACCCAGCCACACAAAGCTAATGAAACACATAGTTTGATCCCATGAAAAACAGTGAGGGAGATTTGGTAGTTGAAAACTTTGTACTAGCCAACATTACAAGTTTCAACATCACCTAAGATGGCATCAAAAAATCAAAATGGAGCAAGATCTCCAAAAAGTGAGAGAGGTTATTGTAGTTCTCTACAACATGGTTCTATAACACCTAGAATCACATCTAGAGCTCACACAGGATCTGAGATATGCTCCATCAAAGATTGCTACCCTATGGCATTTAGTGACTGTTAGAGATGTTTCACTTTGGCATGCCCGAGAATGTTGAAGTGCTCAATAGGATGGGACAAGCTTGAGTCTAGGGTTTACCCAACCACCTAGAGCTAATTGAATAGATAGTTCGATCCCACAATAAATGGTGAGGGATATTTGATAGTTGACAACTTTGTACTGACCAACACTATGAGTTTTAGTATCACCTGAGATGGCATCCAAATATCAAAATAGAGTAAGATCTCCAAAAAGAGAGAGAGATTATTATAGATCTTTACAACATAGTCCTATAGCACATAGAATCACATCCATAGCTTTCATGAGCTCTGAGATATGCCCCATTAAATATTGTTTCCCTATGGCATTTAGTTACTCTTATGGACATTTCAGTTGAACATGCCTGAGAACATGCGATCGCACAATGAGATGGGATGAGCTTTGGGCTAGGGTTTACATAGAAACTTGGAGCTAATGGAATAAAAAATTTGATCCCATGACAAATAGTGAGGGAGATTTGGTAGTTGGCAACTTTGTATTGGCCAACACTACAAGTTTCAACATCACTTGAGATGGTGTCGCAAAATCAAAATGGAGTAAGATCTCCAAAAAGTGAGAGAGATTATTGTAGGTCTTGGCAACACAATCCTATAGCACCTAGAATCACAACCATACCTTGCACAAGCTCTGAGATATGCTGTATCAAAGATTTCTGCTCTATGACATTTAATGACTCTTAGGGATGTTTCGATTTGGCACGCTCAAGAATGTTTGAGTGCTCAATAGGATATGAAAAGCTTGGGGCTAGGGTTTACCTGGACACCTAGAGTAAATGGAATAGATAGCTTGATCCCACAACAAATGGTGAGGGAGATTTGGTAGTTGGTAATTTTGTACTGGCTAACACTACAACTTTTAGCATCACCTGAGATGGTGTTACAAAATCAAAATGGAGTAAGATCTCTAAAAAATGAGAGATTTTATTGTAGGTCTTTGCAACATGCTCCTATAACACCTAGAATTGCATCCATACCTTGAATGAGCTCTGAGATATGTCCCATCAAATATCATTTCCCTATGGCATTTAGTGACTCTTAAGGATGTTTCAATTCAACATTCTCGATAATGTACGAGAACTCAATGGGATGAGACAGGTTTAGGATTAGGGTTTATCCGGTCACCTAGAGCTAACAAAATAGATAGTTTGATCCCATAATAAATAGTGAGGGAGATTTGGTAGTTGGCACCTTTGTACTGGCCAACACTACAAGTTTCAACATCACCCAAGATGGCATCGTAAAATCAAAATATACTTAGATCTCCAAAAAGAGAGAGAGGTTACTATAGGTTTTTACAACATCATCCTATAGCAGCTAGAATTACATCCATATCTCATACAAGCTCTGAGATATAACCCATCAATGATCATTTCCCTATGGCATTTAGTTACTCTTAGGGATGTTTTGGTTCGGTCTGCCCAAAAAAATTTGAGCACTCAACAGGATGCGACAAGCTTGGGGATAGGGTTTACTCAGTCACCTTTAGCTAACAAAATATATAGTTTGATCCCATGATGAATGGTGAGGGAGATTTGGTAGTTGGCAACTTTGTATTAGTCAACACTACAAGTTTTGGCATCACTCAAAATGGCATCGCAAAATAAAAATGGAGTATGATCTCCAAAAAGAGAGAGTTTATTTTAGCCCTCTACAACATGGTCCTATAGCACTCAGAATCACATCCATACCTCACACAAGCTCTGAGATATGCCTTGTTAAAGATCGCTACCCTATGGCATTTAGTGACTCTTAGGGATGTTTTGGTTTGGCATGCCCAATAATGTTTGAGCATTCAATAGTATGGGACAAGCTTGGGGCTAGGGTTTACCTAGCCTTCCAAAGCTAATAGATTTGATAGTTCAATCCCACAATGAACGGTGAGGGAAATTTGGTAGTTGGTAACTTTGTACTAGCCAACACTACAAGTTTTAGCATCTCTTGAAATAAAATCACAAAACAAAAAATAGAGTATGATCTCCAAAAAGTGAGAGAGATTATTGTAGGTCTTCAAAGCATGGTCCTATAGCACCCAGAATCACATCCATACCTCACACGAGCTCTAAGATATGCCCTATCAAAAGTTGATGCCCTATGGCATTTTGGTGACTATTAGGGACATTTTGATTCAGCATGCCCATGAAAATTTAGGCACTCAACAGGATGGGATGAGATTGTGGATAGGGTTTACTTAGCCACCTAGGGCTAACAGAATAGACAATTAAATCCCATGATGAATGGTGAGGGAGATTTGGCAGTTAGCAACTTTGTACTGGCCAACACTGATGGTGTCACAAAATCAAAACAAAGTAAGATCTCCACAAGGAGAGAGAGGTTATTGTAGGTCTTTAAAACATGGTCTTATAGTACCTGAAATCACATCCATACCTTACACAAGCTTTGAAATATGCCCCATCAAAGATCGTCGCCCTATGGTGTTTAGTGACTCTTAGGGATATTTTTGTTCGGTGTGCTCGAGAATGTTTGACTGCTCAATGAGATGGGATGGGCTTGGGGGCTAGGGTTTACCTAGCCACTAGAAGCTAATGGAATATAAATTTTGATCCCATAATAAATGGTGAGAGATAAATGAGCAAGATATGCATGCCTAGGCCAGTTTGTGCAATATATGAGCAAAAGTTTCTAATTAGGCCAAATTGGGTCTTTTTAGTTTTTGGTCAAGATTGTTGGTGTAAATACATATCGACTATTTAGACTTTACTTAAGTTTACTTAGGTTAATGTATTATTTTAATATTTATTTATTAGTCACCTAGGAGTATGTGCACTCTTTTAAGTTGTCATGTTGACAACATAGAAGTTTGCAATTCTTTTATGCACATGGTGTCTACAACATAGGAGTTAACACACTAATTAAGCACATCATGTCTACAACATATCCACTTTAGATATACCTCATCATTCTTATCCTTTCATCTAGAATGATAAATAAGACATGTATTTATTTGTCATGCTTATCTTATCTCCTAGCTCTTTCTAGAGACATTCTAGGTGCTTCCTAAGAGGCCTTTATATATAGGCACTCCTAGTGTGTTTGTACATACAATATAGTGTGCTTTGATATACTGATCATACTCCTATTTAGTCTACAATTATTCTTGTGTTCAAATTCTATGATCTTGGGTGAATATTGTCCTAAAGAAATTTTTTACATGGTATCAAAACTATACCAAATTCTTACATGGTATCAGAGCTCTTTGAGAATCTCTCTTCACATAGCCATTCGAGACCATCTTCTTGCTTCATCACCTCAGCTTGAATCTAGAGTATCACATAAATTAGAAGCATCTAGAGCCAAATTATACCTCGTCATTGTGTCTGGCATGACAATTTTCTAAATTTTGACTATAATTTTCCTTACCTGAGGCATAGTCAAAATTGAGGCAATTTTTTTTGCAAATTGGCACTTGAAGGACTAATTTGTAAAATTGGTATGATAATTTTAGATCTGCATTTTTTCATCTAGATATCTATTATTTTGTTTAGATTTGTATTACTTTCTAGAAATTTTTTGGCCATTGAGCCATATGAGAGATTTTTTACAAGTGAAGATTGGTGCTTGCTGGAGCAAATCAGGTATTTGTATCACATTTAGAAGGTCAAGAAACCCCCAAAATTGGATTTTGTTTCATCCAAATTGAACATCTAAAGAAAAATCTGGGGCCATTTGATTTTTGGAAGTGCGACTCTGGTGATTCAAAAAAATTAATAGCAGCAACAATTTTCAAACAATGATATATCCCTCATATAAACTCCTTTTTCCAAGCATTTTTTTTTGTTTAGGGGTAGAATTTCATGGTCTACACATTGGTGTAGGTGGTTTGAGATCTTTGTTCCTGATTTTTTTTTTTTTCTATAACTCATAAATCTCAAAATTTTCCACTTAAAATGCTTAGTACAGGCTCATCTAGACTCCTAATCAGGTTTTATGTTTTTTGAAAGTACACTTTTTTGTCTACTTTCTAGATCTGTAATCATATTATAGGTTCTATGGACAAAAATATTGCTTTTAGAAATTGGCAAGTGGCTACAAGTGCCTAAATCATTCGTTAGGGAGGGGTTCTTTGATTCTTTGGGGGTTCATTGGTTGATCTCATGGAGTGTTGTTAGATTATTCAATCTAGTATTAGACCACGATTGACAATAAAGAACTATCACAAATGGAGTGCTTTGATACTTGATCATTTAAGAGACCATCAAGAATTGCTTCCTTATCCCTATTCATTGGCACCACATTTTATTTGGACATATCTTGTGCAACTTTTTCGCTTTCTGTATAATAGTATGAGTAAGGAATCTTTTGCTCCTCTTAGAATGGCAAGTTTTCCTTATGATATTTGAATGTATATTTGGGAAGCACATGGAGATCTATGTTTTCCTCCATATTCAGAGGACATTCTCCATCTAGTCACTATAGCTATGGTTTCTTCAACTCCAAATAAGATCACACCTTCAAATGTTCTTGTTGCTCCTACTAGTTCTATTTCAGCTACATATGCTTTAAATTCAGTGCAGCAGGACACCTCATATCTTCCTACTTTATCTTCATGCAATGACTTCCTAATAGACATTACACAGTTGTTTGTGGAGTCTCACATTGAAGATGTAGGAGACATCCTAGGTGATATTTTTCTTCTCTTTGAGATGAATTCTTCATTTGTTTCCATAGTGATAGATTTATGTACTTCAATACAACAAGGTAGACTTTGTCTTCCAAGTGATGACTTCTTGCCAGACATTTCAACTCTATTCGTGGAGTCACACACAATAGATTTTAAAGACTTCTTTGATGATATAACACTTCTCTTTGATGAGGAAAATCCTTTTATAGTTGTTGTGAGGGCTCACTCTGACCCTCATATCTATTCTCTATATGATTAGTCTTTACAGGCTAATGTGATTGTGGATCCTTATGTACAAAATTTGCAAGAGCTCTCTCTATCATTTGAGAAGACTTTTGGTTCTTTGAAATAGGTTCTACAACAATCCTTTCTAGATTTGTACTTCTTCTTAGCTATTTTGGAAGGAACCATCATCAGTATCAACACAATGACACTTGAACACGTTTCAGAGACACTGGTCATCAATAAGATTCTTTCTACACCTAGGGGAAGCATCTCATTTGTACCTCTACTATTGTTTATTCCAAAGGAGAGGAACATTATTCAGCTCTCATGGATCAACTTCTATATTGGAGCATTTCTCACTGGTCGACACCTTACTTTTAGGGGGGGTGACCACCTTGTCTCCTTCTTTTCCTTTCTGGGGGGACTTTTCCCTCTTAGGGTGTTTTGTCCTTCTCTCTCTTGTATATACTCAATGCATGTTGTAATGGTGGAGCCTTCATTATTCCAACCATCCATACACCTTTCATCTCTCCTTTTGGGGGAGGGTTTTTCCCATGAGGTTTTTCCTCTTTCTATATTTTATGAGAGATTGCATTGCATTTTCATTATGTACATGGGTACCTAACATGGCCTAGTAGTTGGGACCCATCTTGAATTTCATCCTAATTTTCATAAGCTTAAGGGAATTTCCCTAACTTAAAATTAAGGGAGAGTGTTGGTGTAAATACATATTTACTATTTACACTTTACTTAAGTTTACTTAGGTTAATGCATTATTTTAATGTCTATTTACTAGTCACCTAGGAGTATTTGCACTCTTGTGAGTTGTCATGTTGACAACATAGGAGTTTGCACCTTTTTTATGCACATGGTGTCTACAACATAGGAGTTAGCACATGAATTAAACACATGGTTTCTACAACATCTCCACTTGAGATACACCTCATCATTCATATCCTATCATCTAGAATGATGGATAAGATGTGTGCTCAGTTGTCATGCTTATCTTATCTCTTAGTTATTTCTAGAGACATTCTAGATGCTTCTTGAGAGGGCTTTATATACAGACACTCCTAGTGTGTTTGTATATATAATACAAAGCAATGTATGAGGACATACTCTGATATATTGATCATACTCCCTTTTTGGTCTACAGTTCTGCTTGTGTTTGAGTTCTACGATCTTGGGTGAATATTGCTCTAAGGAAAATTCTTTAAAATATAGCATAGGATTAGGTGTTTCTAGTTGTTTTCTAATAGTTTGGAATGTTTTCCAAGTCCTAGAAGTGAAATCTAGTGAACTTTTCATTAGTTGCACTTTTTGTGCAAAATTGCAATAGTTGCTTTAAAATGAAAATTTGATTGGAAACCTTCTAACCTTCAAAAAATGTTTCTTATTCTCATATACCCAAGTATGGATAGTTACAACTTCCCAAATTTTCATTTGCAACATTTTTGCAAAAATTGCAAAAGTTGCTCAAGCAACTTTTGAGCAATTTTTGCTCTTTACATATTTAGGTGAAATGGGTCCATCTAGGATTACTCTAGGACCCTATTTAAGATTGCTAGGACTTGTTAGGTAACCAAATACCTTAGTTTTCCATGAGTATTTAAAGGGAATGAATAAAAAATTAGATACCAGCTACAGATATTTCAAAGATATTGAAAATAATATATATTATTCTTTCAAGAAAAATGAGGTACCGATTCTAAAAATACGATTGAAATGATTCTTATCAGTGGCATGGTCAAGAACTACCTTTTAATATAGTGACCAATAGTTGGCCTCACTCCCCATGTCTTTTCATTTGTATAGAGGAAAGCTTACTATATAGAGGAATATATATAGAGGAATTGTAGCTATATTTATTAAATATACAAATGAAGATATAGAAAACCTACTAAATAGAGAGATTAATCTAAGAGAAAAGGACATTTTAGAAGAAAATGGTTATCTTACTACCATCCAGGGTATGCCAATTACTTAGGATGAAGAGAAAAAACATATAACTATTGGGAAAGAGTGCACATATACATAGACACAAATTTTTTAGATAGAGAAGTAACAAGTGCTATAGAATTGTTCACAGAGAAATGTGAAATGAAACCTCAAATTGGCTCATTAGTAGGAAAAGAATTTGGTCACCCACTTCATTCTAGTATCAAAAATGTTTCAACTAGAAATACATATTCATCAATGGCCTTGTATTTACAGGACTTGGGAAGCCAAGATACTCAAGCTAGGCATGATCCCTCAAATTTCTCATTGAAATATATTAATGATCTTAATAGAATAACAAAAAACTCATTGCCACCTTTAAATGGAGACTTCAATTTAAATGGATATTGTTAGTTCCCAAACATGTCCCAGTCAAGTACATGACTAGTGTAGGAGCACCCATTCTAGACTCATCAAAGAAGGCATAGGTAAGCATCCTAGATGGTTTTCTTAGGATAGGTTGTGATGTAGCAGTGGACAGTGGAATCTTCTAAAAGGCAAGCCTCTAGGCAATTAGACAAGGTTGGAATCCTTCAAATTTCCCACAAGGAGGGTTTAGTGCTAGGGAACTTATCATAAGCATCAATAATGAATTTAAAATAGGTTATCACAACCCAAACAAGGTAGGAACCTAATCACTAGGTTTGCCTAAGTTCAAACGCACCAAAACATAAGGAATCTCCAAAAACCTAAGAAGGGAATATACCCCCAAACATGAATAAAAAGAGAACAATGAACATGGAATGGAATAAAAACACGCCTTAGACCTATTAAGATATGTATACAATAGATAAAGTGATTATATTGTGTCCAAACAACATTGATATATAGTTGTGGTAGTTTTCCATAGAAAAGGCTAGTGGCCTTTCAAACTGTAAATTGAACATAATATGGAAAAACCCCACATGAAGACACAATATAAAGTGAGATTCAAACACCCTTTTAGGACATATAACACATTTGTAAACCTCACATACTGGAAGAGAGTAGAAGCCACTACTATAACAACATTTAGAAAGTGTTGATAGGCCTAATGAGGATGTAATTACACTATAGGTATCCTTTCACACATCCCAATCTGCAAATCATTATTGGAACATCTAGGGTCATGTGAAACAAGTCCAAATACAAAGTTATAGACCTTGGATCACTCTGGAGAAAAAGTTATAGTGATTGCATAGTAAAATGTTGAATGGTGCATGTATGGAGCCATACACCTAGGGTATGGTGGAAAAATTCATTTCTTGCTTGGCCATCTATAAAACCTAAAAAATCATGAAGTAAAATAATAGAGCTTGTGTTCCACTAAGGGGCATCAAATTCTCATGGTGGAAAGTGCCAAGACAACAAGGCCCTATATGAAATCCTTGGCTTAATGCTAATTTCTAGGCATCTTCAGCAAACCTTGAACAACTTGCAGACTATAAAGGATCAACACATGAAACCAAGTGAAAATGAAATGTAACTCACCCCTCTAACTCTTGGGGACATTGTCACATGTCCCAATGTCTATACCAATCCATAAAATGCTCTAAACCACAAAAATTTGTAGGAAAAATAGGTTATTTTATTGATATGTTTATGGTGTGCCTTCAACATGACATGATGGGGTGTGCACATCATTGGATCTACAAATTAGTGTCTCTTCAACATGAGATGATGATATGACTCCAACATTAGAATATGGTGTAGCTTCACAATTCAATTTTCTTCTTGAACATAATAGTCTAGCATTCATTCTCTTTGTCTTTCCAATTCTTCCTCATTGTTTCCTTGTATTGGTGGTTCTTGTTCCTCTTTGAAAGTCAATTCTTCATTATTTCTTTGCAATTTTCTTTGTTCACATAGTAGTTTCATTTTATCTATTTAAATTTCTAAATCTCTCTCCCTCTCTTCACTTGTTTGAGTTTTTGGTTTCTTCCTTGGCATGATATTGATTTATATATGTCAAATTATTCAAACATCTAAATTACTTACAATTTGTAAATTATAAATCATTCGAATACATATATAAATTACAATTATTTCAATGAATACACAATGCATATTAAACAACTTGTCAAA
Source organism: Cupressus sempervirens (assembly GCA_028749045.1). Taxonomy (NCBI): domain Eukaryota; kingdom Viridiplantae; phylum Streptophyta; class Pinopsida; order Cupressales; family Cupressaceae; genus Cupressus; species Cupressus sempervirens. The sequence goes on from CM053786.1 coordinate 24,267,702, forward strand.
TTTCTAACCATTCCCAAATAACAATTCATATAAACATACAAATTTCAATGAGTTCACTATATATTAAACATGTCAAATTATTATCAAATTTGTCTCTATATAACAACAAAGAATATTTGAAAAGGACTGCACTAACCTTTTCTATAGAAAGAATATTCAAGAAACCTTCAAATAGTGTATCCAATAATTGAGTTTGGTGCTTGCTAGCTTCAAATAGACTGAAAGAATATTCAAAAAGCCTTCAAATAATGTTTGCTAACTTCCAACAGCTTGAAACCTATGTTTTCTATCAGAACTATAGAATGCACAATAGATAAAAAGTAGAATATGGAACAATAGGGACCTAAACTTGTGTTATGACTATTTTTTGGTGTTCTTATATAGTGCATACACACTATAGCATGTACGCCTTATGAAGTGCACCTTCAGTATAGTGCATACACACTATGTGAAAAATAATCTCTCCCTATCTCATCATTCCCCATCCCCTACTCTCTCTCTCTCCCTACTCTCTCACACTCTCTCAATCCTCTTTCATGCCCTACTCTCTCTCACTCTATTTGTCCTCACCCATCCCCTACTCTCTCTCACTCTCTCTCCTCTTCCATCCCCTACTCTCTCTATCTACCTCCCTCTACCACCACCTACTCTCTCTCCCGCTCTCTCTCCCATCCACTACCCTCTCTCTTACTCTCTCTCCTCTCCCATCCCCTATTCTCTCTCTCTCACTCTCTCTCCTCTCCCATTCCCTACTCTCTCTCTCTCTCCTCTCCCATCCCCTACTCTCTCTATCTATCTCTCTCACACTACCTATGCTCTCTCTCACTCTCTATCCTCTCCCTTCTCCTACTCTCTCTAACTCTCTCTCCTCTCACATCCCCTACTCTCTCTCACTCTCTCTTAGGATTTTCTCTCTATCTATCTCCCTCTCCCATTCCATCTCCCACCGCCTACTCTCTCTCTCACTCTCTCTCCCATCCCCTACTATATCTCTCTCACACTCTCTCTTCCATCCCCTACTCTCTCTCTCTCTCTCTCTCTCTCTCTCTTTGACACACACTCCCATCCCCCCCCTCTCTCTCTCACTCTCCTTCTCACACTCCCTCTCCCACCACTACTCTCTCTCCCACCCCCTACTCTGTCTCTCACTCTCTCTCCTCTCCCATCCCCTACTCTCTCTTTCTCTCTCTCCTCTCCCATTCCCTACTCTCTCTTGCTCTCTCTCTCCTCTCCCATCCACTACTCTCTCTTGGTCTCTCTCACTCTCCCTCTCCCACTCCCTCTCCCACCACTACTCTCTCTCTATCTATCTCCCTCTCCCAGTCCCTCTCCCATCACCTACTCTCTCTCCCATCCCCTACTCTCTCTCTTGCTCTCCCTCTCCCACTCCCTCTCCCACCACCTACTCTCTCACTCTCTCCCCCATCCCCTACTCTCTCTCTCTTACTCTCCCTCTCCCACTCCCTCTCTCACTAGCTACTCTCTCTCTCTCACTCACTCTCCCTCTCCCACTTCCTCTCCCACCATCTACTCTCTCTCTCTCTCTTTCTTCTCTCTCTCTCTCTCTCTCTCTCTCTCTCTCTCTCTCTCTCTCTCTACTCTCTCCCTCTCCCATCCCCTATTAACACTCTCTCTCTCCCATCTCATAGTCTCTTTGCCACCTCCTACTCTCTCACACTCTCTCGCATCCCCTACTTTCTCTCTCTCATACACATGCTCCCATCCCCCCCTCTCTCTCCCTCTTCCACTCCTTCTCTCACCACCTACTTTCTCTCCCATCCCCTACCATCTCTCTCCTCTCCCATCCCATACTCTCTCTCTTTTACACACAAACACACACTCCCATCCTCCCACTCTCTCTCTCCTCTCCCATCCCCTACTCTCTCTCACTCACACACTCTCATCCTCCTCTCTCTCACTCTCCCTCTCCTATCACCTAATATTTCCCTCCCATCTTGTATGACTCTCTTTCTACCACCCCCACTCTCTCTCACACAGTCTTAGACTCTTTCCCATCCCCTATTGAGTAAAAGTACAAACCCGTGTCACCTTTTATGAAGAAACATGATATCATAATGTGACAGTTCAACATTAATGATCAAAAAAATGGTATTTGTGTTTAGAATTTGAAAATGATGTAAAATGATGAAATGTGTAAAATTGGATGAAATTTATGCCTATCATTTTTAAAAAAAAATTTGAGTAAGAATTTATTCATTTCTTTTATTTTGAAGTCCCTTTTTTAACTATAAAAAAAATAGGGTATAGTTCCTGTCAAAAAATAAAATGCAAATCATCTTTTTTTGTGTTGATTTGAAAATATCTTATAGATGACATGTATATCTAGTGCACAAAACAAGAAATAATTATGTTTTATCTATATTTGCTTTGTTATAAGTACTCAAGCTTGACCTTCTTAGAAGCCAACAGTTTTTTCCTCCTGTCAAAACTTCTGAATCAAATCTACGCCTTCTTGAGAAAAAAATGCATATTCATGAAGAGGACTCTCTCCTCTAGAGATAAATATTTTTTTTTGGGTTTTTTGGTATGATTTACTATTTTTTCCCCTTTTTTAAGTGAGCATCTTCTGAAATTTTAAAATATCAACTTATAATATTTTGAAATTCTAACATATTATAACTAATCAAAACACTCAAAAATTTATATAATGATGATATTGAATCTAAGATCTATAAAAGGGTATTTTTAGTTTTTGAATAAAACTTTGATAGAGAAATGAAATTTGACAAAATAAGGTTTTGATATCACAAATGGTGACATAGATCTGTGCTTTTATCCTATTATCTCTCTTACACACACTTCCATCCCCCCTCTCTTTCTTCCTCTCCCACTTCCTCTCTCATCACCTTCTCTCTCTCTCTCTCTCTCTCTCTCTCTCTCTCTCTCTCTCTCTCATCCCTTGTTCTCTCTCACTAACACACTCTCATTCTCCTCTCTCTCTCTCTCCCATTCCACACTCTCTCTTTTCCACCCCCACTCTCTCTCAAAATATCACACTCTCCCCCATCCCCTATTTTCTCTCTTACACACACTCCCATCCTCCCCTCTCTCTCTCTCCCTCTCCCACTCCCTCTCCCACCACCTACTCTCTCTCAAACTCTCCTCTCTCTCTCTCTCTCTCTCTCTCTCTCTCTCTCAGGCTACTCTCTCTCCCCCCTCTCCAATTCCCTTCTCTCTATCTTTCATAGAAACACACTCCCATCCCCTACTCTCTTTATCTCTCAAACACACTCCCATCCCCCTTCTCTCTCTCCCCTGCCCCCACCACCTACTCTCTCTCTCATCCCCTACTCTCTCTCCCCTCTCCCATCCCCCCTCTATCTCTCCTCTCCCATGCCTTAATCTTTAGATCTCTCACACACACTTCGTCCCCCCTCTCCCTCTCACACCACCTACTCTCTCTTTCTCTCTCTCTCTCTCTCTCTCTCTCTCTCTCTCTCTCTCTCTCTCTCTCTCTGTCTCTCTCTCTCTCTCCCTCTCTACTCTCTCCCTCCCCCATCCCCTACTCTCTCTCTCTCTCTCTCTCTCTCTCTCTCTCTCTCTCTCTCTCTCCCCTACTCTCTCTGCCGCCCCTAATCTCTCTTACACTCTCAAATTCTCTCCCATCCCCTACTCTCTCTCTCTCTTAGGCTATTCTCTCTCTCTTCCCTCTCCCATCCCCTACTCTCTCTTTCACACACACACACACACACACACACATCCCCCCTCTCTCTCCTCTCTCATCCCCTACTCTCTCTCTCTCTCTCACATGAAATCCCATCCTCCTCTCTCTGTCTCCCAACCCCTACTCTTAATCTTTCCCTACCATCCTAGACTCTCTTTGTGCCACCCCCTACACTCTCTCTCACACTCACACTCTATCCCATCCCCTGCTCTCTCTTTTACACACACTCCCATTCTTCTCTCTCTCTCTCTCTCTCTCTCTCTCTCTCTCTCTCTCTCTCTCCCATCTCATACTCTTAATATCTCCCTCTCATCCCATACTCTCTCTACCACCCCCTACTCTCTCTCTCTCTCTCTCCCTCTCACTCCCTCTCCCACTACCTACTCTCTCTCTCTCTCACTCTCTCTCCCATCCCCTATTCTCTCTTAGGCTACTCTCTCTCCCCTCTCCCATCCCCTACTCTCTCTCTCTCTTTTACACACATTCACTCCCATCCCCCCTCTCTCTCCTCTCACATCCCCTACTCTGTGTCTCACACACACTCTCGTCCCCCTGTTCTCTCTCTCTGCCCCTTCCACTCCTTCCCCCTCTCCCACCACCTACACTCTCTCCCTCTCTACTCTCTCCCATCCCCCACTCTCACTCTCTCTCTCCCATTCCCTACTCTCTCTCTTTGCCACCCCCTACTCTCTCTCTCTCTCTCTCTCTCTCTCTCTCTCTCTCCCCTCTCCCATTCCCTACTCTCTCTCTCTCTCTCTCTCTCTCTCTCTCTCTCTCTCTCTCTCTCTCTCTCTCACTTTGCCTCCCTCCTTCCAAATTTTGGTCTTAATCATGTGTACACACTAAAGCGTGTACGCACTAAAGTATGCACACACTATTAAGACCAAAATTTTAAAAAACTTTGAATACCATGTACACGCTATAGTGTGCACAAGCTATAGTGTGAACAAGCTATTTAAAGCTTCACATTCTACCAAGCCTAAGGCTTGGTTTCTCCTTAGGGATACAACCCAAAGGCTTGGAGTCTCTAAACTAGTTTGAGAAATGTTTTGCTACAAACATAGAAAGAAAGATTGATTTTTCTTGTGTGCTCTCCTTCCAGTTTCCTGGTAGTTGACCATTGATAAAATCAGGTTACATGACATTGTAGGTCTCTATGTTAGCTATATAATCATATAATTTATTTTTAATTTGAACTATTTCAAGCCTTTCACCTATAATTTCTTTTGAATGTAGGTCCATTTTTTGTCAAAAAACAACATGTACTAATTGGGTTGTACATTTTAGCTTGTTCATCACATTTTGCAACAACTTAGTTTTATAGGAACTAGACTCCATTCTACACAATTTGAAAATAAGAAGTATTTATTTTAGATTAGTTTTGAATCATTTCTAGGGGGAGCACATAGATATTTCATATTTTTGGGATGTGTGAATTTAAAAATTTCATTAAAAATATACACATTATAAAATTACCAAAAAAATCTAGGATAAACTATATAGTGTTAGGTAACTTTTGACCACAACAATTAAAGAATTTCAAAAAAAAGTTAAAATTTTAGGGGGGCCACACTTTGTACTGTGGTATGTTTTTTCTAAATAAATAGTATGACTCTTTGTGGCGCCCTTTTTTGAGGACCTAAAACTAAACCATTTTGAAAAAAATTGGTAGTTTAGAAACTAGATTCAAAGGACTACTACATTTGTTTTTGTCATATCTGAAAATTTTGAGCATATCTATCTTCAAATTCTTGTTGAAGTTCAAAAATATCTAATTTTAAAAAAAAGGTGTCCACTTATACCCCCATTTTGGCACCACAACTTGGTGCACTTACCCTCTATTAATATCTTCCTCTTGTTTTGGAGAATTTGAAGGTAAAGCCTTATCCATTCTTGGCTCAAAATTAGTTTCATTATAGTTATAAAATGTTTGTTTGAGAGGGTCTGTTGGATTTCCTCTATACATTTGGTTGTTAGAAATTATAATATGATTATCTATAGTTGGGATTAGATTTACATCTAATCAATCATCACTTAATTTAACTTTCATAGATAATACCCCACAATGGTGATGTTTCTAGATTTATTTTCATACCATTCTTCAAAAGTTGATCCTTTATGTTTGCGTATATGTTGTGAGCCTTTTCAGAAAGAGTTAGTTGATTGCAAATGTCATTATGTATCTACATTATGTCCATCAAATTTCTATGTAATCTAATATTTTCTAGTCATGTTTGATATGGCTAAGTTATTTGGGAAACATCTCTCATTCTTTACTGTGTCCTCAACATAACAATTGTTGCATCTATGTTTCTCATATTGTTGGAGCTTATTAATATTACTTTTACTTTATTAATTTTATTTAGTTCTTCCTCTTTATTACCCTAAATTTTCTTATTGTTTCCTTCTTGTTCTATACCATTCTCTTGAATACCTTCTTAGCAAGGTGACAGGTTCCTACTTGACCACTTTTTGTTGTCCCCATGTTCTTCTCTAAGTCCCCTTCCTCTATTTCCTTATCTAGTTTATATATCAAACTTTCCAAATGACCCCTTTTTTTGGTATAATTGATGAATTTTGGGAAACTCATTACTTTTTTATTTAGTTGATCCTTAGATTTTAGTTTCTCTATTGTATTATTCTTTTACCAAATAGTTAACCTTGTGAATATCCTACATAGATATGAAGTTCTACCTATATATTTAAAACTTCTTGCGTCTATGCCTCTATTAGATTCTAGAAGGATTATTTCACTGATGAGGTTTTCATATATTTCCCAACTTAAGTTATAAATAGATCAATTAGTTATGATTTTAATTTATTTGAGCTCTTATTGCTATGATTTTAGATTAATTGATAGTTTAATTCAATTATAAGTTTTGTAATTGGCTTCCACGCCTAAGAATTCCTTAATAAAGTATCATATTCTTTGAAAATAATGAAATTTAATGAGTTCTACTCAAATTTCTTGAATCTCAACCCAAATGGGCAGTTTTAAGGATTTTACCATATCTTCATTAAATTTGGCATCCAATGGAAACAATTTATGCTATAAACTTTTTAAAAATCTTGTGATCTAAAAGAGAAATGATCCTTAATTTCTATATTCTTTCAATGTAAGTACATCAAATAATTAGAAAGGGGAGAAATACTTATGTGTTCTTCATAGAATTGATACATCCAATCTATAAGTTTTTGGTCCTTTACTTTGGGTCCATTCTAGAAGACAAAAATTTCCAAATTATTTCATCCCATATATTGATTTTTGCTATAATAGTTATATATTATTAATGTATTGGCACCTTCAATTTTGAACCTATAGTTGGTATGAATAGAGGGTTTTAGTTCATAAATTGGACTCTATATCTGACTAAAAGAGGGGTAATTTCTTTATTAGAACAAAGAGAGGAACCAAAAAGAGAGCTCAAAAAAGATCTCTATCCTAATCCTAATTTACAAAGATTATCCCATGTAAGATAAATGCATAGCTTTCTTATCCTTGTTGTTAGAGTAAAAGGTTAATTTGATTTCATTTATCAAATTACCTTTACTCCCTTCTTAAGATTCCCCTTTATGCCCTTTCATTTCTATTTAATAATTAATTAGTAGTTATAAAATGTCATTTACATCTTATGGTTTCCCTTTTTAGTTTTCTGGTCTCCTTCTATAAGGATTGATCTTTTGTAAATATCTCTCATATTTTTAGTCTAATAATATAATCTACATATTTTCAGAGAAAGCCCTTGCCTCTTCTTTGTTTATTCTTCTCTTTGATAGGTTGTTGCATATATGTGTTTTTTATGTTTTGTGGATTTGTATTACTCAAATCCTACATGGTATCAATGCCTGACCTACTATAGCTTGTTCTTATAGGGTATTTTCTATGAAAATGAAGGGATCTATAATTTTTGGAGCATTTTGAGCCAAATAGATCTCACAGTTAGACTCAAAAGGCATCAAATCCCCTATTTTCATATAAAATTTGTCAATTTTGGACAACATTGACTAGGAAGGATTTTTTTTCACATACTAGGGTCCAATGGCCTCTGGCACACAATCCGATAGAGGTGAGTAAATTTTTTTTTAAGAGTGGTGTTTTAACACTACTATGGTCAACTAACCTTAATGGTCATCATCACAGGTACACTAACTACAACAACACTACTACCAGTCAACCTACACACCATAATGACCTTCACTCAATGCATCACAATGATACCATCTGCCACTAGCTTTGTGCCACCATGCCACCACAATCACTGGTGTCCAGTGCCTCACCTAAGCTCAGCCTAGTTTCCACCCATGACCCACTTCCACTGACTGCATTACCTGAGCTCAACTCATTTAAAAAAAAAAATTCAAGTCATCTAGAGGATTTAATAGTATGTTTTCTCTAACTTAAGCATACATATTTGTTTTTTCAATTTGAAAGTAGCACCAAAAAGATGATTCAAAGATAAAGATGATGGTGAAGGCACCCATTTTTATTTTATCTAGTTTGGTACCTTTCTTTTGCTCGAAGTTAGATGATTTAGGGGGCATAACTTATTTTTTTAGCTCCATTTTATGATATGAAAGAAGTTTTAGAAAGCTCATCTCAAGCCCTATATTGATTCTATATAATTCTCATTAGTATTTCTCAAAGTTGCATGTAATTCTCAAAGTGAAGCCTTTTTCGTATCTTCTTGTCTACACATTCCTTCTAGCAGTTGGGGTTTAGTTTTTTCTATTGTGGGGAATGTTTTGTATTATTGTTTCTATTATTTACATCAGTAAACCAAGATTTTTTCAAAAAAAAATCCAAAAACTTCTAAAAAATTATCAATAACTCTTCTTATCTAGAACTTCTGACATCTCACAACTATCACACATGGAAGTCCCTGTTGACATGACTTCTCTAATGAAAAAGGTTGTGGTCTTGTTTACATGTAGTGTAGCCAATTTTACAAAGGCCTTTCAAGGTCATGCAACATGGGAAAAATATGGATGAGGAAATGAGGTTTATTTCTTTATAGGTATTTGATAGTCTACAGTTTCATCTTGATGGGTGCAATACCCCTCTAGCTATGTGCACCAAGCTTGATGGCTTGTTTGGTACAATGAATGAGTTCAAGGAACTTCAAATTAAAGAAGGCCTTACCTCTCTTGTATTGAATTATTTTTCTTCCATTTATGACTTCTTGATGAAGTTCAAAAAACATAGATTTTTATCACAGGGTTGTGGAAAAACAAAGAGTAACACTGAGTGTATTTACTTGATTCTTTCTAAGATTTGTGAAAACTTTTAGAGTTTTTCTTCTACCTTCTATTCCACCAAATATTATTTGGGTAATATATCTACCATGTCATCCTTTAAGGTTTTTTTCATCATTTTACTCAAGATAAAGCTAAGCTCTCTTAGTTGGATTATCTCACAGGCTCACAAACTTATGCATTGGTAGCTCTCCCATCTTTTGGCATGAAGGAGAAGAAACATAAGTCACATCCTATAGAGTCTCAAATTGTTTCTAACTCTCACATCACATCAAGCCCACCTCCAAATGGAGATAAACCAAAGCTAGAAATACCAAAGTGTTCTTATTGTAATTATCCCAATCATGATGAGTCAGGTTCTTATGAGAAGAAGCTAGATGGCTATGAAAAATTAGTTTCAGATTTGACAGCTCTCCTTCAGAAGAGAAACATTGATATTCCTTCTACTTCTCATAGATTTTCTTCTTCATCATCATTTTAGTCATATGGTAAAGATATAGGAAATGGTCATGCATGATGTGAAACTACTACTCTACATTTTTCTAAATGGTTATTGGATTTAGGTACTTCACACCATACATAATCTTCTTAGGATTTGTTCTCTTCTTTTGAGGCTTCTCCTACTCCACATATTTTGATGGGGAATAATACTATTATGACTATATGTGGGAAAAATTATATTAGCATTGATGATATTATATTTCATGATGTACTTTGTGTTCCATATTTGTCCTCTAACCTTCTCTCTATCTATCAAATTACCCACAATGGGACAAGGAAGAAAATGAAGTTTGCACAAGATTTAGTGCACATGAGAGATAGTGAGATAGGAAATATTTTTGTTATAGGGATTGTTGGTCACTCTTCCCACCTATTCTCTTTCTCTCATTTTGGTCCACCATCTCCACTATTAGAGACTCAATCACCTTCTTCACGAGAGACTACTATGGTGAAGTTAGGTCATTTGAACTTATGTGTTATTCTCGAGACCAATGTTGTAACTTATACACCTCCGCCTTCTGTTTAGATTCCATCTATTTCATAGGATTACTCTTCAACATTGCCTACCATTTTATCTCTAGTCATCAAGCCACTTATTAAAGTTGTTGAGAATATATTAGAGGACACATCTCCTCTTAGATGATAGATTTAGTAAACCTATTATGCCCTTGTATTAGAGATTATATTTCAAGATTCTTATGCATTCTCCTTTGAGAATCATCTAGGACTTCCAACTTCACCTTAAACTTAGAGGTTTCACCCTCCTTGTCCAATACCTTTGTTTCTTTTAGAGTGGAGCCACATTGGTATGTTCATTGACATAGGAGTTCTACCATTCTAGGGGGGCTATGGAATCTCAAGCTTCTATCATGAGGGGTTTCATTGTACTTATGGTCTTGAGAGAGTATCTTTAGATGTTTCATTTGTTCATCCTTTTCTATCTCTTTTTAGAGGAGGGTTATTTCCACTAAGTTATCTCTATTTCTCTATTTCATAGATATTTGGTTGTGATTGCATACCTCATCAAGCCTTGTTGTCAGGACCTAAGTTTTGCTTTCAACATTGTAGTTTCCATTTTTTTTCTTGCATTATTTAAATAGTTTTTTTTTTCTCATCTTATGGGGGGTGTTAGAGTAAAAGGTTAATTTAATCTCATTTATTAAACTACCTTTACTCCATTATTAAGATTTCCCTATATGTTCTTGCATTTCCATTTAATAATCAATTAGTAATTATTGAATATCATTTACCTCTTAGAGTTTCGCTTTTAAGTTTTCTAATATCCTTCTATGAGGATTGATCTTTTGTAAATATCTCTCATATTTTCAATCTGATAATATAATTTTCACATTTTTAGAGAAAAACCCTTGCCTCTTCTTTGCCTTTTCTTCTCTATGATAGGTGCTTGAATGAAAGTGTTCTTTGGGTTTTATGGATTCGTATTTCTTAGATCTTACACTTGCAACCAAGGATTTTGGTTTTAATCTAGGGATGACTTTAAGAAATCTCTCCTAAGAAAATTATTTTCTATTGGCAAAACTTTTCTTTCCATATCAAAATTTAATAATGCTTGTTATGAGTTTTTTCTATACAAATAAATTTAGGTGATATATGTTGTTGGTCATAAACATTTTTGTAATGTAAGAGGTGAATTAGTTGTTTCATATAGTGAAAAATATTAATATAGTTGGATAATATGTTGGTTGCTATTGAGAGATTATTTATTTTTTGGTGAATGTATAGAGTTATAGGTGGTCCATGGCCCACATACCGATTATATATTATATCATGTAATTGTAGTCTGCCAATCCATTAAGGTTCGATTAATAATATGTCCTTTTTTATTGCCAACTTAGTCATAATCACTTTTCATGTTATCATTTTTACAATGAAAGGAATTGATGTGTACTATCAATATAGGATAGATCAATGGCCTTGGCTCTATTTTAGACATAATTTTAAATTTTTTAACATTAAGTCTAATTCTTCCCAAAATAATGACACGTTCCCTAGAGCCCAAAATATGAAATAGTTGGCTAAAAAAGGGTAGTTGTGGACACATGTCAGTAAAATGCTAGACAATGCTCAATGCAGAGGAATATATTATTTTATTCTTGAAGAAAAATAATATTTTCCAATAAGAAAACATCAGGGAAAGGCTAGCAATTTTTTAAAAATAAATGTGTCCTAAATGTGGATTACATTGGTAATTATACTAGGTTTGGAACCAATTATGTGTAAACTAATAAGTGATTAGTGTGAGATTTAGACCCAAATTATTTAATGTCTTGGTCACATGTGTTTGAAATACAATAGGGAAAGTAAACTCTAAGAGGGGTGGGGGGCATGAATCAATACTAAAAATGTTTGACCATAAAATCATTCACCTCACATCCATCTCATAATTCAATAAGCAAACTGAAATATCGACCAAGAAAATACAACCATAGCATGAAAGTAAAACATTTAACACATGTATGGCATAAGATATTTGGTTACCCAAAAATCCTCCAAGGATAAGAAAAAATTGGGGTGGGGATGACACCCGCAAATCTTCACTACTATAGTAATAAAGTGTATCTAATGAAGGTTACAATGTTTTGATCATGAAACATGATTTACCCTATTAAAGGCTCACAAAGATTGTTAGGTTTTACAATGTTAAAGAATTTCTACAACCTATTATAAGTGTGGCTGACTAAAGGACTTCAACATACAATGAAGTAAGCACCCTATTAAAGGATTTAAAAAAACCTATATAGACTAATTTGTTAAGATATTTAACTGATTCACCTATTAGAATGTCTTAGTAATGATCATTTGGTTAGCACTGTGTTTCTTGGTGACAGATCACCTCTTTACTAATGTGTACTTAATCCTTTCTAATCAGATGTATTTTTGTTATCTTCTAATTCCTTTCCTTTGTTCTCCTCAAACTAATTATTCTATGTGTCTCAATTCACAACTCCTTAGTCACCATGAAAGGTATATTTGCACATGAAAACCTTTTCTATTCTCCTTCCACACACATAGAAAATTTTTATGGTTTTTCCTCATTAAGAAGACCTAGGTGACTTAGGGTTAGATATGAATCAACGATTGTAATTCATCCATCTAGTCGCTTAAACCTTCCATTTTTCTAATTGGATGCATGTACTGCATAGGGACTAAGATCATAAAATAATCCTTAGGTTGGCTCCAAAATAGTTTACATAGGAGTTAGTGTCATTACAAATAATTATGTGAGAATTTTATAACTTGGCATCTAAAGTCTTTGATTCTAAACACCAACTACAACTTCAATTTTGTAACTCGACCTCTGAACGACTCAACATCCATTGATCACTTAGCATTTGAATAAGTCAAAACACATTATTTTCTAAACACTTGAGTGACTTAGCACTTACTAGTTACTCAATATTTCACTCACTGGGCACATACTCTTTCTTGGTACTTGAGTAACTTAGCATGCATTGTCTAACATGTTATGTTCAAAATACATTACTTGTTCAACATGAACTAAGTACATAACTTATCGATGACTAAAGTGTATAGACACTCATTTTTCAAAACCAATATGAGATTAATAATCTCCCCCTTTGATTTGAGTGACAAGAACACTTGGTCATGCATGAATGATCTTCACTTAGGAGCATATCTCAAATATCTAATATCTTTATTTGGCTTATGTAAAAAAATTTAAAATTTTTAAAATTTTGCAAAACATGTCTTATCCATCATACCTCAAAATTCAATAACTCCACATGTCTCCCCTTTTTTCTTTATCACCCTTTTTGACACTTATGTCAAAGGGTTATACGCTTATAGTTTTTTTATCTAGAAAATGTTTTATGGGTATCAAGCATAATCTTCAAAGCAGCATCCCAATTATCACAATCTACCTCCAATGATTTGATTTGAGTGGCCAGCTCGGCAGTAAGGTGTACAAAGCCTTCATGAGTAGAAAGATGTAGATATTTCTTCATGAGTGTTTCAACAAAGGCTAGTTCCTTGTGCAATATCTTTGTATATGGAGTCATCATAGACTTGATTCTGATCAATTTAGCCTAAATGTTTGCTTCATTTTCATGTAAAATTGCTAACTAACTTTGGGGGTTTAGGAGATTCCTAAAATGTTTCTCACTTTGGGCTAGAGATCTTGGAAGAGTTATGCCAATTGACTACATATAACACTCCAAATTTATTATGTGGCTCCTGACCTCCTATGTGAAGAGTGTTGGATTGCACAATTTGGTGTACAAAAAGAAAATATTCTTGAGTACCTACTTCCCATATTCAATTTTGGTTGCTTACTCAACCTATGATAGTACAATACCACCTGATATCTTTTCATTGACCTTATTCTGAATCTTTCTTTTAGACCATCCAAGTAACTTCACATTTGAATCTAGGCTTGGATCATTTACCTTCTCAACTAGGCTAGTTAACTACTCTATGATCACCTTGGTTTCTTGTGGTGTTGGAAGACTAAATCTATCAAGAAATATTTTCCTGATATCTAACAGGTTTTGCTTCTACCTATGCTTCTATATAAGTAGTTCCTGGTTTTTCTTCATTACAAGAGCATCCTATAGTATGCTCATCTATTCAATAGTGATAGTTGCAAAATCAAACCTGGGTAACTCAATCACTTCATCCAAGTTTACATCACCAATTGATGTAACTTCATTTACCTTAGATGTTCATGGGTTTGGCCTTGATGATTGTAGGGGTATAGCTTCTATACTCGGTCTATAAAGAGCTTGACTAGGAGGAGTAGCAATTACTGGTAAACTCACCAATGTTTGTATTGCTAGTTGCTCCTCAAGCTTTGTAGTCAAATCTATCTCTTTAGTCCTATCCTTTGCTTTCTCTACAGTCTCAATGGCACCTTGATCTTGTGCTTTAGGTGCAAGAGTATCTAATTGACCTATTGGAACTTGTATTGTATCCTATGCATCTATAAAAAAAAATTGGTACTTACATATTGTGTACTAATTTTTTGATATGGGTCATCAGTGAATCTTTTCTTTGATACACCACAAGAGGTAATGTAGCTTGTATCAAAGAGAATTGAGAAGGGGTTGTCGATTTTTCTTGAATCTAAATATCCTCCCTTGTAGATGACTTATCTACCTTCTCAATCTCATAAACACTCACCAATATAGGATCTTCACATAAATTTTCTTAGGTGGTGGATTTTACCAATATCTTCTTCAAGTCTTCCTCTATATGGGGGTTGATGTTCTAAGTGATAGTATCATAAAAATCCTTAATCTTTATAGTTTTAATATCTGTATTAAACCCATTTTGAGGACTGGCACTCAAAATTAGTGTATCTTGTATACTATGTTCTATTTGCTACTCATCCTTAGCTATAGCCTATGTATCTTCATGAATCTTAGTGCCTTCCTCTTGAGCAATTGTCTTAATGTCAATTGTCAATTGGAGTCTATTTGAATGTTTCCATCATGACGTATATCGACTCCTCTACTTGGTTCATCTCAAATTTTCCAAGTTTACCAAACTTAATATGTGTGACACCAAATTAATTAGCATTACTCCTTATGTTTTTACACATATTGTCTAAATCTGAGGAACTATGACTTACCATTAGGCTGATGTCATCATATTCAAGAATCTCTTCATTTGATTCAACTAAAGCAATATAATTTCTCCTTGGTATCTTCTAAGATTCTACTTCATTGGTAGTCGATCTACCCCTCTTTTCTTTTGGCTTATCTACTTCTTTGTCCTTCTTGGCAATAGCTCTTGTGTTGGTTTGAGATTCTTGAACTAATATCTTAGGTTTTACAACCTTCCTTGATTTGCTAACTACTCGGCTTTTTAGTCTCCTCTTCTTTGTCTTAGGTGCTTCACTATCTTCTTCTCTCTCAATACCTTCTTCAATATCTACCTCTTCTACTTGGTCTTCACCTTCACCTTGAGTCAAAGCTAGTTGTGCTTGGGTAGTAACATTTTCTTCTTCCTCATTTTCTTTTGCCCCTTCACCAAATTTCTCTTTGAGTTTCTTGAAAATTTTATTCTTCTTTCTTACCACCGAGGTTGTCTTCAAATCAATTATTTTCTTACATTTAGCCATATCATAATTCCCAAAGGCTATAACCTTTGTATCTATATCTTTTGCAAATAATGCTATAATTATTGCAGAGGATTCATCAACATTGATTCCATAGCCTAGTGGCCTTAGCCATCTTACCCTTGGAATAACATATTGAACATATGTAAAATTAGTGTCAACTAGAAATAAAACATCATTGAAATATTTCTCAACTAGTGAAACTAGTATCTATAGTCTTTTCTTCATTGTCTTCTTAATATCTTCAAAGTATCTCATCATTATAGACTCAAAATTGTCTCCAAGTTGCTCAATAAACTCACCAATTTGCATTACAAAGGATCTTTTTTTCTTCCATGAAACATTACCAAAAATAGGGAATATATTTTGTACAGAAAAGAACATATATACAAGAATTGAGCTAAATTTACATTGTGCACTCTTGGTCTTCCTTATTTCTCCCAAAATTTCTATCAATTGTTGCAACTACAACTTGGCAAGCTCATAAGTATGATCCTTCTTAACTATTTGTAAGAATTTTCCTTAGGGCAGAATTTACCCAAGACCAAGGAACTCAAAACACAAGTACAGATTAGACCAAAGTATGACCAGAATAAATGTATAGTATTCAATACAATGTACAAGTACACTAGGGGTGCCTCAATATAAAGGCCTTTGAGATGCATCTAGAATGCCTTGGAATCAACCTCATCATAAGTCCTACAACCAAGCACATGTCCACCAGATATAGGTTACCTCCATTAAGCACGAAAGTAAGTGCGATCATGAGAGGATAAGCCTACAAAGGTGAAACACGCACATCAGTGTTGTAGACAACATGTGCTAAATTAGAAGTATGAAAAATTGTGTTGTCTACATAACAAATCATTGAATTATGCAAATTCCTATATTGTAGACACCATGTGCATAATTAGAGTTGCATACTTTTGTGCTGTAAACATGACAACCCAAAAAAGGTGCCCAACTCCTAAGTGTCTCCTAAAGAGAAATAATAAAATAATGCAAAATAATAAAATAGTGCACTAACCTAAGTAAACTTAAGTAAAGTGTAAATAGTAAATACCTATTTACACCAACACTATTTTATAGCCAACGTCAACAATAATACATGGTACACATTTAAGCCTACTAAATTGATAAAATTTGTGTTCTATAATCCTCTTTGCAAAAGTAATTAGGGGATCTAAGATAGTATCAATTTTTATACATTATTTTTTCAACACAACCCTTGTATTCTTCTCAATAACTTCGTTAGCTTCACTCCTTATAGTTGTAGGTTGGTTAAGGGTTGGATACCCTATCATTCTATGTACAATCTTCTTGGTGATCTTCACCAGTCCATTTCCAAACCATATAGAATTACCATGAATTCTTGTTAGGAATATCTTTATCCATTCCATCTTGAAAATGTTGGTGAAATCTAGGGTATGGGTTAACCCTTTGGACTCTATAATTTTGAATTCATCTCTCAATGCTCTAATTTCACATAATTTCCTATAGGTTTCTCTAATCCTTATGTCACCTATGCTACCCACCTTGCATGTGTAGCAACATCTCACATCTTGAATCATCAAAACTTGAGGTGGTATCATCAATAATGCACTCGATGTATCTTGCTTGTAAGAAATTGATGCAGGAGCATCCAGAGGTATAAGGGAAATCTTGTGTCATAATTAGTTTTTGTTTTATGTGTTTTCATTTTTGGATACCCATTTGGGCCAAATAAAGGTTCCAACTCTCACAGTTCCACTATCAGTGAGCTAGAAAATCTCAAAAAAATTGGAGCATGTAATTTGGCCATCATTTTGGTGACCTAGAAAGTGTGAATTTGCCAAATGAATGTAATTGTGATTTAGAGTTTTCCAGAAAAAGAATCAAGTCAAAAGGCACCATGGTTTGAAAGTTATTACAGTTTTTTAGGTTTTGGAGACCTCCTAAGAATCCTTCAAAGTCAGGTTAGGGGCATTAAATGACCTTGAAAAGGGCCAAAAAATGGGGGATGAGAAAAGCTGGTCCATAAGGCTATAGAGCACTTTGAGAGATTTTGAAAAATGTAAACAGTTCGTCAATCGGAGCTACGGTTCAAAAGTTATGCCTCCCGAAAGTTCGATTACCGTTTCTGGATTCTTCTAGATTTGCACCGACTTCTAATGCAGCTTTTGGAACCTTCTATTTGGTCGATGGATGCCTACTAGCACTTTCTAGAATGTACTCCTAGTCCTTAACCCTCCGGGGTCTATTTAAGGAGATTTCTGGCATTGTAAAAGGTAGTTCGGAGTGGAGTTTGAGAGGAGGTACTGAAAGGAGAAATTATCTCCAGATTTATGCTATTGTAAGCCTTTGGGCATTTTTTGAAGTTTATTTTCTCTGTACTATTTGTACTAGCTTATTTCCTTAGTTAATACAATTTCCCTTTTTTATTATGTCTATTCTGTTGTTGGGTTGTGTCCCCATCAAGTGGTATCAGAGCTAGTTTTCCTTAGTGTGTAGACAGAGCGCCGACTGTGAGGCAGTTTGCACCAGGACTATGTGGTTGTGGGTTTGAGTTAAGAAGATGCCTCCATGAAGAGAGTGTGGCAGAAGGGCTAGAGCCATTAATCTTGAGGAGGTTAGAGCCCTCCAAAGGCAGGTGCAGGCATTGCAAGAGGAGCTTCATAGAGGAGCAAATGTTGCCGCAGGTGACGACAGTGAGGATGACAATGAAGAAGAAGTAATGAAACCAAAAGGGGAATTTGATGGAGAAGTTCTGAATCATGCAAAGGAAAGGCTTTTTAGGGCCATTACTAAGTTTGGGAAAAGACCCACAATTGAAGTGGGTGTACTTTCAGGAAATCTGAAACCAGATGAGTTGATCGATTGGATCAATGAACTGGAAGAATACTTTCAGTATGAGGATATCAGGGACCCAGATAGGGTTAAGTTTGCAAAGGCCAAATTGAAAGGCCATGCCAAAATCTGGTGGCAAGAGGTTCAATTGGAAAGAAACAGAAGAGGAAAGGAGAAGATCACAAGATGGGATCGCATGGTGGACAAATTGAAGAAGCAGTTCATTCATGTGGACTATGAGCTTGATTTGTTTAATAAGATGCATGGGTTAAAGCAAGCAGGAAGATCAGTCCAAGAATATACAAAGGAATTTTACCGACTCTTGATTAGAGCAGGGCATGCAGAAGCAAATAAGGAGAAGGTTGCTCATTATATCAGTGGGTTGCGACCGAGCATCCAAGAGGAATTAAGTCTGGTAAGAATGACCAGTGTTGAAGAGGCATACCAGTTTTCCCTACAATTTGAAGAGAAGCTAAATAAAAGGTTTGAAGGAAGACAAAGAGGGCGTAGTCAAGGAGGAAGGGGAAGCAGTAGATCATCTGGAGGCTGCAATGAAACCCAAAAGAAAAATGAAGATGTGGGTACTAGCAGGAACCAAAGGAATGAGGGTTTCAACTGCTCCCATGATCAAGACTTTGGAAATCAAAGAGGAAGAGGTAGAGGACGTGGACAAGGAAGAGGAGGCTTCTATGGTATTTGTTTCCATTGCAATGAAGAAGGTCATCGTGCCTTTGAATGCCCTCAGTGACAAGGAAGGATAGATAGGAGAGCTGAGGGCCAAGCTAGGGTTGCTCATGTGGATGAGGATGCACAATCATCACATTCAAAGGATGTAGAAAGAGGAGAGACCTTGGTAAATGAAAGAGTCCTACTAAGTGGTGAGATTGAACTAGGACAATGGAGGAGTTTGTTCCATACCAGATGCAAGTGTGAGAATAAATGTTGTGACGTGATCATTGATGGTGGTAGCACTGATAACTTGATATCAGAAGAGATTGTCTCTAAGCTAAAGCTCAAGAGGGAGAAACATCCCCAGCCCTATCGGATTGCTTGGGTAAAAGATGATCATAAGGTCCTTGTAAGTGAACAATGTTTAGTAAAATTCAAAATTTGGAGTTACCATGATGAAGTTCTCTGTGATGTTATTTCGATGGATGTTTACCATCTATTGTTGGGTAGACCATGGAAGTTTGATAGACATGCAGTGCATGATTGACATGCAGACACATACTCTCTGACAAAGGATGGAGTTCGCCACAAATTGAAGTCCATGAAAAAGGAAGGTGAAAAGGTATGTAGCAGTGCTAGGATTTGTCTTGTTGATGGAAGGAAGTTTTTAGATGGCATGAAACATCAACATATGTGCTATGCTTTGATTCCTAGGAAAGATAAAGAAGGTAGTAGTGAAATACCACTTGAAGTTTCAGATTTACTAGGGGAGTTTGGAGATATTATCTCTGATAATGTTCCAGATGGATTTCCACTAGTAAGGCAAATCAGTCATCAGATATATCTGATTCCAGGAGCTAGTTTTCCTAACAAGGCTGCTCACAGGATGACTCCTATTGAAACAGAGGAGATAAATAGACAGGTTCAAGAGCTGTTGGGGAAGGGCTTGATTCGAGAGAGCCTGAGTCCATGTATAGTACCTGCAGTACTTGCACCAAAGAAGGATGGAGAGTGGAGGATGTGTACAGATTCTCGAGCTATAAATAGGATCACCACCAAGTACTGATTTCCTTTGCCAAGGATGAATGATATTATGGACTACTTGAGTGGAGCTCAGTACTTCACAAAGATAGATCTAAAGAGTAGTTATCATCAGATATGGATTCAAGAAGGAGATGAGTGGAAAACAACCTTCAAGACCAAGGAGGGTCTTTATGAGTGGTTAGTCATGCCCTTTGGATTGACGAATGTCCCAAGCACCTTCATGTGGCTCATGAATGAGGTACTTAAGAAGTTCTTGGGAAAATTTGTTATTGTCTATTTGGATGATATTTTAATTTTCAGCAAGATTTTGGAAGAACATTTACTGCATATTCATAGTGTCCTTGAAAGGCTAAGGGAAGAGAAACTATTAATTAATCTAAAGAAGTGTATCTTTGCAAAAAGGGAGTTAGTCTATTTGGGTTTTGTTATATCACCCGAAGGTCTCAAAATGGATCTAGAGAAGGTAAAAGCCATCTTGGAATGGCCTACTCCAAGCTCTACTACTAAGGTAAGATCATTTCATGGTCTGGTTAGTTTTTACAAGAAGTTTATTAGGAATTTCAGTGGCATATGTGCACCCCTAACTGATACAATAAGAGGGGATAGAAAAGAGTTCAAATAGACTGCAGCAGCTGTGAGAAGTTTTGAATTACTAAAGAAGAAGGTAACAAAACAACCTGTGTTGGCACTTCTAGATTTTAGAAAGGTTTTCCAGGTGGATTGTGATGCCAGTGGCAGTGCTATTGGGGCTGTATTTAGCCAAGAAGGTAAGCCTATTGCATATTTTAGTGAAAAATTGAATGATGCAAAGAAGAAGTATTATGTTTATGATCAAGAATTTTACGCAATAGTTCAGGCCTTAAAGAAATGGAGGCATTATTTATTACCAAACGAATTTGTTTTGTATACTGATCATCAGGCATTACAGTACCTAAATAGTCAAGGTAAATTGAATCAGAGGCATATGAAGTGGGTAGAGTGCTTACAGAGCTATACACTTATGTTGAAGCATAGAAGTCGAAAATCTAATAGGGTTGCAGATGCACTAAGTAGGAGACAGTTGTTGCTTACAACAATGCAGGTTGAAGTAGTTGGGTTTGATGAACTCAATAATTTGTACCCCGAGGATCCTAATTTTTTTGAAGCATGGAAAGCTTGTAAAGAACCTGTTGTTGTGGATAGAACCAAGTGGTTAGACTATTTGATTCAGGATGGCATGTTGTTCAAGGGTAGTCAATTGCGCATTCCAAGGAGTTCCATGAGGGAAAATCTGATTAAGGAGAAACACAGTGGAGGGATGGCAAGACATTTTGGTCGAGATAAGACCATTTCCATTCTTAGAGAACATTATTTTTGGCCTCAAATTTCACAAGATGTGAAGAAGTTCGTACAGAGTTGCCAAGTTTGTCAAGTCGCCAAGGGGTTTAGTCACAATATTGGCCTATATCAGGCATTTCCTGTTCCATCAAGGCCATGGGAGGACATAAGTATGGATTTTGTTCTTGGATTGCCAAGGACACAAAGGGGTAATGACTCAGTATTCATGGTGGTTGATAGGTTCTCCAAAATGACACATTTCATTCCATGCCACAAAACTCATGATGTTGTTCATATTGCAGACTTGTTTTTCAAAGAGGTGGTAAGACTACATGGTCTTCCAAGGAGTATAGTTTCTGACAGAGATACTAAATTTGTGGGGTATTTCTGGAGGACATTGTGGAAAAAGTTGAGAACAGACTTGAGATTTAGTTCCACACATCACCCACAAACTGACGGCCAAACAGAAGTGGTAAACATAAGTCTGGGCAATTTGCTGAGATGTTTAGTTGGAAATAAGCCCAAGGGATGGGATTTGATTCTACCACAGGAAGAGTTTTCTTATAATAACTTTGTAAATAGGAGTACTAGAAAATCACCATTCCAAATTGTATATGGGAGTAGCCCAAGGATTGCACCAGAATTGAGGATGATAGAACAAGGGGAGAGGACAAGTGTTGAAGCTGAGGAATTTGCTGAACATATCAAGCGTCTACATGAGGAGGTTCAAGCACACATTACCAAGATGAATAAAGAGTATAAAGCTAGGGCTGATCAAAGGAGAAGACATAAGGAATTCCAAGTAGGGGATCTAGTCATGGTGCACTTACAAAAAGAAATATTTCCAGTCGGTACTTACAACAAGCTAAAAATGAAGAAATTTGGCCCCTACAAAATTCTGAAGAAACATGACTCAGGAAATGCATATGAGGTGCATCTACTAGATGATATTCACATTTCTCCTATTTTCAACATTGCAGATTTAATAGAATATCATGATGATGGTGCAGATGATGAGCCAGTGTTAGAGCCATGTCCAATTCGTGCTTCTAAGAAGGAGGAGATAGAAGACATTCTAGATCATCGTGTGGGTAGGAGTACCAAAAACAAGCAGTATGAAGAGTATTTGGTCAAATGGAAAGGACGACCGATTGAGGACTCAACTTGGATTTTATTACCTAAGGTTTCCCATTTGGGATTTCCTCTACCATTCATAAAGTGACAGGGTCACTTTTCAATCTACCCTGGGTGTCTGATGCAAGAGCATCCAGAGGTATAAGGGCAATCCTGTGTCACCCAAAAAAATGTACTTAGACTTAGTTTATGTTTTATGTGTTTTCATTTTTGGATACCCATTTGGGCCAAATAAAGGTTCCAACTCTCACAGTTCCACTATCAGTGAGCTAGAAAATCTTGAAAAAATAGGAGCATGCAATTTGGCCATCATTTTGGTGACCTAGAAGGTTTGAATTGGCGAGATGAATTTAATTGTGATTTAGAGCATTCTGGAAAAAGAATCAAGTCAAAAGGCCCCACGGTTTGAAAGTTATTGCAGTTTTTAAGGTTTTGGAGACCTCCTAAGAATGCTTCAAATTTAGGTTAGGGGCATTAAATGACCTCAAAAAGGGCCAAAAAATGGGGTACAAGAAAAGCTTGTCCATAAGGCTATAGAGCACTTTGAGATCTTTTCGAAAATGTAAACGATTCATCAATCGGAGCTATGGTTCAAAAGTTATGCCTCCCGAAAGTTTGGTTACCATTTTTGGATTCTTCTAGATTTGCACCGACTTCTAACGTAGCTTCTGGAACCTTCTATTTGGTTGATGGATGCCTACTAGCACTTTCTAGAATGTACTCCGAGTCCTTAACCCTCCGGGGTCTATTTAAGGAGATTTCTGGCATTGTAAAAGGTAGTTCGGAGTGGAGTTTGAGAGGAGGTACTGAAAGGAGAAATTATCTCCAGATTTATGCTATTGTAAGGCTTTGGGCATGTTTTGAAGTTTATTTTCTTTGTACTGTTTGTACTAGCTTATTTTCTCAGTTAATACAATTTCCCTTTTCTATTGTGTCCATTCTATTTTTGGGTTGTGTCCCCATCAGAAATATTAGGAATGACTCTAAAGTTTGGTTGTTTTATCTCATTTCTTATCAATTGTACATTCAAAACTTCCTTCCCGTCTTTAACCTTAGTTACTAAAGAACTAGACACCATTATGAAAACCTAGGGTTTGTAAGAATTGAAACTACATAGCTCAACACATGATAAATACCTTTGTAAATCTACTAAGATGATCTTGAGAAACTATTAAATCTTGTATGTAAATGCTTGCAATGATCTCTTCAATTAACCTTTAGATCTTCGTTCAATCTACTTCAAATTCAAATGATGTCAAATGAGTAGAAATCGATCATATAGACCTTAAAACCTTGCATTTAATGTTTCATGCTTACACACCTGTAAGCTTGGCTTCAATAGAGATTTTGACTCACTCAACTTCCATGAAGTTCACTTTATGCTAGGCAACTCCTATGAGATTGGCCAACACTATCACTAATGATAGCTTGGCATTAACTAACATTTCACTCAACAGCTAAAGTGAAACTCTTCATGCTTGGTAATAACATGAAAACTATCATAACTTAAAGATTACTTCTAGGTTATAACCAACACTTTGCATCTTACTTCAAGCATATATAATCTTTTCAAAACCAGATCCTTGGAACTAATGTATAGTATGCCTTTTTAAATATCAGTCTCAATGTACCTCTTGATTACTTAATTGGAAGTGGTGTGATCACTTAACCCATTGGGTGAAGTGACCTCATATGAGCTTGATGTGCTACAATCTTCCTTTCTCTTCCATGTCTTGTTCATCTCATCTCTAAAATTTTCAACATCTACCTTTTCCTTGCCTTTGTTGAACTCATTGCTAGGTCCCTTTGATCTTGTTGGACAATACTTTCTTATGTGACCAGTCTTCAAATAACTAAAACACATGGCTTGACTCAACTTTCTTTTGTAGTCACTTCTGAAATGTGTTCTTATGCAATTTTCAGCAACATGTCCATGCTCTTGAAAATAGTGTCAACTATAACTAGTATTATAATACCATTTATAAGAGCTTCCATTGTGCTTTACCTTTGTCTACTTGTCTAATGACCATTTAGGCTTGGATTTGCACTCCTATGCTCTATGTCAATACTTTTGGTAGTTATAGTAGTATCCTTCAAATATTTTTGTTCTTATGGTCTTGGTTTTACATTAATGTGCCTGATGTTTTTGTTTTTTGCATTTGTGGTAGTGACCCCATGAACTTCTACTTACAATTTTGGTTGGTAGTCTTGCTCATGCAAACATTAGCAGTATGACTTATCTTACATCAAATATGAAAATTAGGTTTGGAGTTCTTGCCTTTGTTACTTCTTCTTCACCACTTTTGGATGATTCTCCTTCTTTAGTACTAGTGTAGCCTAATCTAGTAATATCACTATTGGATCTAGGGGATCTCATCAATTTCTCAAAGTACTTGATAGCTTCACTAGGTCTATTTAAGCTTTCAACAAACTCCTTTTCTTTTTTTAGAACATTTCTCAATTGTTCACTCTACAACATCAGTGTTGAGATCTCAATATCCTTTGTATTTAGTTGATGATTTGCAATAATCATTTGACTCAATGTGTCAATCGCATGTTAGCAATCCTATTTACCTCTAATGTCTTCTCTTCTAGTCTATTGGTCAAAGTCCTTTTCTCATCTTTAATCATGACTTTTTCTTCCATAGCTTTATTTTTCTATTCAATGACTTCAAAAAGTAATATTGATTGGACTTTTTGTTCTATCTTGAGATTTTTGACCTCTTCAATTAGGGTTCCATTCTTTTCCATTATATTTGCAACTGCTGCATCAAATTCACTTGTGTTTCCATCTGCAAACAATTTAGTATCATCAAACTCTTGGTAATGTATGTCATTCTCTTCAATAGCTATTTCCTTTCTTCTTTTCCATGATTTCTTTTACAAATTTCTTGCTTCATTCAACTGATGTAGGGAAAAAAATTTTTCCAATCTTTGAGTTCTCAATAGTCTTTCCCAACTTGTAGATTTCCATTTCCAAGATCTTTCCTCAAAGCTAAAAATATTTAATTTTAGAGAACTCTTGCTTTGATACCAATAGTTGGAAATATAATAAGGAAAATAAAATATGAGAGGGGGGAGGGGAGTGAAATAGTACTTAAACCTTTTGACTATAAAATCATTCACTTCACATCCATCTCATAATTGAATAAGAAAATTGAAATACCACATCAAGCATATACAACCATATCATGAAAATAAAAATTTTAACACATCTACGGGACACAAGATATTTGGTTACCAAAAAACCCTCCAAGGAGAAGGTAAAAATGAGGTGGGGATGAAACCCATTAATCTTCACTACTGCAGTAATAAAAGGTATCTAATGAAGGCTACAATGTTTTGATCATGAAACAAGATCTACCCTGTGAAAGGTATGCCCTATTAAAGGCTTACATAGACTATTAGATCTTAGCCTATTAAAGGATTTCTACACCCTATTAGAAGTGTGTCTAATTAAAGGACTTCAACTTACAATGAAGTAAACACCCTATTAAAGAATTCACAATGGCCTATTAGGACTACTATGTTAAGAGATTTAACTAATTCACCTGTTAGAATGTCTTAGCAATGATCCTTCACTTAGCATTGTGTTTCTTGATGATATATCACATCTTTACTGATGTGTACTTGATCCTTTTCTATCAGATGTATCTCTATTATCTCCTAATTCCTTGCCTCTATTTCCTCTAACTGATTCTGCTATGTATCTAAATTCACAACTCTTTAGTCACCATGAAAGCTATGTTTGCACATGCAAACCTTTTTCTATTTCCTTCCACACATTTATAAAATGTTTAGCGTTTGTCCTCCTTAATAAAACCTAGGTGATGTAGGATTAGCTATGAATTAACCACTGTAATAAATCCATCTAGTAGGTTAAACCTTCCCTTTTTTTCATTGGATGCATGTACTATATAGGGATTCATAATAAAGGTTTTTTTCTTATCATCTAAGATAATAATAAAATCCTTAAGAAGGCTCCAAAATAGTTTACATATAAGTTTGTTCCATTACAAACAATTATATCAAAATTGTATAACTTGACATTTGAAGTCCCTGATGTTTGACGTCAACTACAACTTCAATGATATAACTCAGCCTCTAAGTGACTCAACATCCATTGATCACTTAGAATCTGAATATACTATCTTCTTAGCACTCAAGTAACTTAGCACTTACTAGTTACTTAGCACTTGACTCAATCAACACATATTATTGGTAGGCACTTGAGTGTCTCAACACACATTGTCTAACATGTTATGCTCAACATGTATTAGTTGTTTGGCATGAACTAATTACATAACTTATAGATGAGTAAATTTTATAGACACTCATTTTTCAAAACCAATTTGATATTAATGACATGGTTGACCCCATATGTAGGTTTTAGTCATCAAATTATGAGTTCTCGAATAGACAAAATTGCCAATTGTTGATTCAACACTAAAAAATCACTAGTTTTATCTATAAGTTAATTTCAAGATAGAAGAGTTTTGAATGTTTGAGAATTGAGTGATCTAAGCACCAATGGCTAGAGCTTGGGGAGAATGTTTAACAAATGTATATTTTATTTTGTGCAAATAGGGTTTGGAGGAAGAAGGCACAAGGGTTTTGGTCTGAAGAGAAAATATGTTGGGGCATTTTATTATTGGAATTATTATGGGCACGAGGCACAAAAAAAGATTGATTTGTTAGATATTGGACCTTGGAGGAGACATAGAAGTGATGAGTTGTAGGCTTGGAATCAATTTGTCACTCTTTAATAAACTAGGTTGTGGTTTAAAATCAATCTAGTGCATTCAACATGTATTTCATTTTATATAAATGAGATTTACTTTGTCCATTTTTTTCTATATACTAATCTCTGATTTACAAAGCTCTTCATTATGGATCTCCTCGCTTGGTGGAGAAAATCTATTTGTAGAAGTAAAGTCACTTTTTTTCCTATTAATTCCAACCCATAATATTCTTGGTCAATTCTTTTCCTTTTTCATGGTCAATTATGTTTAAAGAAGGGAAGAGCCCTAGATTGTATATTTAAGGACACCATATTTTCACATTGTCTATTGATGTTTGATGTTATTAATTGTTGAATGGATATTAGAAAGGTTGAGTGTATCTTATCACTACACTAAATGTATTTTTTTGACTAAAAATATTTCACTAATTTCTATTTTTAGTTCCTTTTTGCTACCATATGCTCTGATTTTTCTTTATCTTTTAACCAATGACCTCCTAAAAGTCAAATGCAAATTTAAGATACGCTTATTTGTATTGCTAGTCTTCAACCTATTACAATTACATAGAATATTAAGGAAATGATAAGAAATCTTGTGTGATCATGAAAATTATTACCAAATCCTTGTGTAAGTCATGTATGGCATGGGCATAAGAAAATGGAAACACAAAACACAATGTGTTGCATCACAATAAAAATAGATTACTTTTCATTCACCATTATTATTCAAATGAATACATAGTGCCTCTTTCATAGGCAAGTATACAAAATTTTAGAAATATCTAGCATTAGTCAACAAGACAAAATATCTACATAGTTCTAGAAAGTACTACAACCGACACAACCAAAATACCTAAATCTAAATATCTATAAGCATATAATGATTGACATGATAAAATTAACTCTAAGTAGAAATTAACATTTCTAACACTCCCCTCTAATTTCTACTATCTACTATTAAAAACTTCATTAATATTTACAATTGCCAAAACTTCTCTCAAAATCTCAAATTTTCCTTGTGTTAAAGCCTTGGTGAAGATATCTATAAATTATTCCTTTGATCTACAATCTTGTAGATTAATTTCTTTGTTACTAACCAAATCTCTAATCAAGTGATACCTTGTCTCAATGTGATTTTTCCTCTTGTGAAACACATGGTTCTTTGATAGCACAATAGAAAACTTGTTATCACAATAGATTATAGTAGATCCACCTTGAGCTTGCATTAAGTGTTTCAGAATCTTTTGCATCCATACTTCTTGACATGTTTATGTTGTTCCTACTACATACTCTACTTCAACTGATGAGAAAGTTACTATAGGTTTCTTCTTTGATGCCCAAGCTACAACACATCCCAAGATGAGATGCATATCTAGATATGCTCCTTCTATTTTAAATATTCCTTGTAAAATTAGTATCTGTATATCAACTAATTAAAAATCATTTGAAGTAGAATACAATATGCAATGATTCATAATTCCTACAATATATCTCAATATTCTTTTTCATTCCTATCAATGTGAGCTCTTACGTGAGTCCATGAATCTAGAGATTAAATTCACTCCATACATAATACCTTGTCTAGTTGTTGTAAGATACATCAAACTATCAACCAATCTTTTGAATGTAGTTGATTCAAAGCCTTTCTTAGTATCTTCTCTATCTAGCTTGGTGCCTACTGCCACAAATGTAGAAACTAGATTGCAATTTATCAATCTACATTATTTCAAAACGTCTTTTACATGTTTACCTTGACAAATGAAAATTCCTTTATCATTTTGAGTAACTTCTATGCCAAGAAAATATTTGATCAATCCTAGATCTATCATTTCAAATTACATTTTCATTGCTGATTTAAACATGTTAATAGGTATATTTCTTGTAAAGATCAAATCATCAACATATAAAAAAAAATCAAAATCTGACCTTGTTCATTGATCTTCGCATATAATGTAGGTTAACTAGTGTCTCTCTTGAATCCATTCTCTATCATGTATGAAACTATTCTATTGTACTAGGCTCTTGTAGCTTGTTTCAAACCATAAAGTGCCTTCTTCAACTAATTAAATTTATCTACATATCCTCTTCATTCATATCCTAGTGGTTGTTGCACATAGACTCCTTCCAAATATCCATTTAGAAATGCTGATTTGGCATCCATTTGGTGAACTATCCATTTATTTTGAGATGCAATAGCTAATACTATTCTAGCAGCATCAAGTATTGCTATAGATACAAATATCTAATTATAGTCAACTCCATATTCTCTTGAAAGTCCCTTAGCAACTAAGCTTGCCTTATATTTGTCTACATCTCCATTAGCTTTAAACTTAATCTTATAAACCCATTATACACATATGCAGTCTTTGCTCTTAGGAAAATAAACTAATTCACATGTATCATTTCTCTCAATAAATTCCATGTCATCATTAATTGCATATATCCAATGTCCTTCCTTAATTGCATCTCCAAAATATATAGGATCTTGAGAAAATAAAGAAAAAATTGATAGCAAATCTATTTTACTTCCTTGATCATCAATCACATTTAGACTTCTAGTTTTCTTGGTTGTAATTGTTGATCTTAATTGTGCACGTATAGGGTTTGAATCATTACTTATTTGTGAACTTGAAGACTCTCCATGTTTAACTTCATTTTCTAAGTGATCTTCTTGTGGACTTTGTGGTGGAGTTCCTTCTTAGTCACTTAGTTAATCCTCTTGATCTTCATGACTTCTTTTATCCTTCTCATCATATGGTATTGTTACAACACCTATAACAATTGTATCTATATTTCCATCTCAAGATCCATCCACTTTAAAAACAACATCCCTACTCATAATGAATTTTTTAGTGATAGGATTAAAAACTCTATATACCTTAGATTCTTCATCATAGCCAATAAAAATACATTTCTCACTCTTATCATCTAATTTACTTCTAGTTTCCTTTGGAACATGTGCATATGCAATACAATCAAATACTTTGAGATGAGAAACACTATGAATCTTACCACTCCATGCTTGTTGTAGAATCATGTCCCTCACAATCTTTCTTGGACTCCTATTCAAGATGTAAATAGCACAAGAACTTGCCTCAACCCAATCCTCATTAGGGAGATTCTTGCCATTAAACATGCTCTTGGCCATCTCTATTAGTATCCCATTCTTTCTCTCTATAACACCATTTTTATGTGGTGTGTAACTAGTAGTAAATTTATTAAATTTGATTCCATGATCCCTCGAATAATCTAAAAAATCACTTGACTCATCTATCAAATCTCAATATCTTGATAGGTAAACCATTTGTTTCTCAACAAAAGCCCTGAATTCTTTAAATTTTCCAAATTTTTCAGATTTATATTTAAGAAAGTAAACCTATTTCTTTCTACTAAAATCATCAATAAATGTTAATAAATAAGTGTTCCCCACTAATGATGGTGTTTTCAATGGACTACATATATTTGAAATCATAATTTTTTAAGGTACCCTTGCTCTATATGGCACCCCTTTTGGAAAAATCTCTCTATGATGTTTGGCCAAAATACAACTTTCACATGGACTTAACCATGCTTCAATTGGTGGTAAGCCATTTACCATTTCCTTTCTTTGCAATAAAGATCATCCTTTGAGATTTATATCACCATACCTCAAGTGCCATATACATGTTCGATCTTGACTTGTTGTCTTGAAACTTGTTGCAATTTCATCAATCATATTTCTCTTCATCTAAAGTGGAAAAATTCTATTATTTTTCATTTATACCCTTGCAATCACTAAGTTATTGGGAGGCATATTGAATATAGTGCACACATTTTTCTTAAAAATAACTCTATAACCTTTTTGACTAAGTTTCCTCAAACTTATAAGATTATGTTTGAAACTAGGTATAAAGTATACATCAAAACTAGATTTCTTACCATGCTTTGTTATGACATTAATTGTACCTTATACACTTACTTCACTTTTTATTTAATTGATATATCCAAGATTTCAAAAAAATCTTTGTTTGATATCATATGATTACTACAATCACTATCTAGAAACTAGAAATCATTGAACTTACTTGGGATACATTGCAAGGAATGAGAAATTTCTCAAAACTACTCTCAGAAAAATTTTCATTTTGCTTACTCATATTAGCTTGTTTCTTTCTACACTCATTTGAAAAATGTCCAAACTTCTTACAATAATAACATTGAACATTTTTTTTATCATACCTCTGTGATGTCTAGTTTTTATTACATCCCCTTGAGTTGAAATATTGATTTTTGCTTCCTCCTAGATCTGGATTCTTTCCTTCTTCCTTTTAAATATTATATCTACCTCTTCCTCTAAATGCAGAATTTCATCTTCCTCTACCTCTACCAAATGTCATTTGTGTTTTGAATACATTCTCCAATGAATTACCATTATGCTCGTTCAACCTGTTACCATGAATGCTGATGATACTACATTGGGGAGGTATCCTAAGCATTGGAGAGTATTACATGTTGCATTCATGACTATGTTTTTCATTGAGGTCAACATAGCATGGTTTCTATAAAGACTAGTTGAGTAGCAAACAAAGATCTTAATGATATAGAAAATGGTTTAATTGTCTAGTGATGCGTAGTTATGGACATGTTCAAGTGCAAAAAGTCATAGCCAAAGATGTACAAAAGTTGTACCTGATTTACAAAGAGCACTTTAGAGACATAGTATTGGGAAAGTAGTTCCTAGTGTTTGTTTTCTATCTTACATGTCAGATGTAGTAAGAATATGCATAGTTAGGAAGTGATAGAGGTCAGTCAATTGATGATGTCAAGGAGTCTGCAAGCCCTAGTATCACACATGTAAAGTTTTATATAGATTGTTAGATGAAAATACTATCATAATTGTAATTAATTAACTATCTTATTATAATTAATTGGGAAACCTTCATGATTGACTCAAAAATTATTATGAAGATATCGTATTAGGAAATATTTTTTCCTTGTTTGTAAGTATGTGTGGGAAATCTATTAAAGCACAAATTGTGAAAAGGAGAAGAGTGCTTGTTGAATGCATGTAAGCAATCCAAGGGATTCCTAGATGTGATTTTTGTGATTTGGTTACAAGATCAGAATGAGTAGAGGTCTGATTGATACAATAGAGGAAGAGGAATGAAGTACATTTCATTTCTATTATTTTGCAAGGAATAATATAGAGATCATTTGGACAGTGGGTTCATTGGTTTTTCCTTTAAAGCTATATGGGTAGTGGGTCAAATTTTCTTCTAGAACTCCTAACAAGCTTTGCACAACTCCTAACAGGGTTGGAGTCTCCTAATAGGGATTCAAAGTCTCCTACCAAGGACTCATATGTACTAAATGTATTCATAGACTCCTAATAGGGTCCATCGTCTAACAAGGAATATTTATATAGTACATCATCCTTTGTGTACCATCCCATTAGGCTTTTTTTTTTTATCAAGGGTTTCTCTAATTAACATATCTGGTGTTATTATATATGAGTATCTTGTTGTGGTTTCCATTTATATTACTCATATGGTTAATCTTTTTAAAGGTTTATAATTGTGATAATATTTAGATAACTGATTCACCCAACCCCCTGCCCCCCACCACCCTCTTAGTTATATCAGTGAACTATATATTCCAACAAAAACTATCTTCATGATTACATAAGGATCAAAACACCAGATTTATAGATAATGTTGTTAAATCCTTAGATTCTTCAATTGCAACCACAATATTATCAAATTTAGGAGGAAACCTTATTAAAATTATCTATATAACCTTCTGGTCTATAATTTTAATGCTATTCATCCATATTTGACTAACCACATTCATAATACAATTTGAAAATTGCTCTCCAAAATCATAATCCTTCATTTGTAAATTCTAAAATTCTCTTCTAAGTGCTTGCAATTTAATAAGCTTTACCTTACTTGTACCTTGATATGCAATCTCAAGAATTCCCAAGATTGCTTGGCTATAACAATTGGCTTAATTTTTCAAAGAACTGAGTCATCCAATGCTTGTGCAATAATCTACAAGGATTTTGGATTCTTCTGCCTATTTTCATCAAGGCTTTTATTTTGATTAGCATCTAAATTAGAATCATCTAAAAGTTTAGCATAAGGTCCATTTAAGATTTATCTAATAACTCATAGGAATCAAATATAAGCTTCATTCTAAAGGACCAATGATCATAATTCTTTCGAGAAAACATTGGAATTAAAGATTGAAAACCCCCTAGCTAGGAAATTTCCATCCATGTTGGTATCTTTCAAAACCCTAATAGCTCTTTAAAATGCGACTAGAATCACCAATGATCACTACTCCTACTTTTTTGCAAATAAATAATAAGTTTGTATTATATATTAGAATTTAAAATAAAATTAATTCTTATGAATTTAGATTTAATTGGTAAATAAATAAATAAATTTGTAAAAAACATATTGTTTAAATATTTTGAGAAAGATAAAATTGTTTAATTGTGAAGCTTGATTATTAATTTTAATTATTAATTAATTAAATAATATTAAAATTTAAAAATAAAATTACTAACAAATAATTGACATATGTTTCAATTAATCCACAAAAGTTGTCTTGAAAACACAACAATTCATTCAAATCTATTTAAGAATAACTCAAACTAATTAACAAATCACTATGATTATTATTATACAATTGGTTAAAATAAACTACTATTAATAACTGTTACAAATACCAACAAGTGTCATTTACTTGTTGTAATACTTCAGAATTAGTTATAATTTAATTTAAGTTGTAAAATTAGTTTGTAATTGTGTAATTTATGAATTATTAGAGCATTTTCTTTATTCAAAAAGGTATTCTAATTCAATTTTCAACTAATCTTATTTAAATGAATCTATAATAAGTTTTTACTTAAATATCATATAATCTCCACCTAAATGAATTAAAAATAATAAAGTTTACAATAAATCTGTCTAAATTAATTTGGATTATTTTGTTAAAATAATAGAAAATAATCTATATTGTAACCTTTTCCCACCTAATATATGTATAATTAATATAATTAATTATTATATAATCTCCATCCAGGTGAATGTAGAACTATCTATTAGAGAGATCAATTGTTGAGCTTGTTAATGCTTCAACAAGTAAATATAAGGGTAATCATATTTTTTCTCCTTGAGATGGCTATGTTTTTCATCAATGGAAGGATTTATTATTTTCTCATCTTATTGCTCCATTGTGTCCATCCAAGATTCCTCTTATTCAATCACAAACCAAGTAGATTCCTCCAAGTGAGGGTTATTTCAAACTCAATTTTGATGGTGCCTCTAGAGGAAATCTAGGCAACTCTGGCTATGGCATAGTCATTATAGATTGTAAAGGTCATGTGATTGTAGCAAATTCATCTTCTCTCCCTTAGTGTACTAATAAAAAAGTTGAGGCCTTGGCCTTACTTTTTGGTTTGGAACTTGCAAAATCACTTTTTATGTCTAACTTACATGTTGAAGGGGATTCATCCATTATTATTAATAGGTGTATTAAATGTCATGTATATAATTGGTCCATACTATATATATTACATCAAGTATGGTCTCTTCTTGATTCAATCTTTGACTATTACATCATGCATA
Source organism: Cupressus sempervirens (assembly GCA_028749045.1). Classification (NCBI taxonomy): domain Eukaryota; kingdom Viridiplantae; phylum Streptophyta; class Pinopsida; order Cupressales; family Cupressaceae; genus Cupressus; species Cupressus sempervirens. The sequence continues at coordinate 24,302,585 of CM053786.1, forward strand.
CTTATAGAGAAGGCAATCTTTTAGCTGATTGTCTAGATAATTTGAGTATTGACAGGGTTTATATTAACTCTTTACTTTCCCACTTAACCTCTTTGATCTTCCCAACTTGGCTAATATTATGACAAAAGAATATTTTTAGAATAGAGTTGAGTCCTCCTCACTGCTTCTATCTGATCAGCAATGCTCACAACAATTGAATGTTTCATAGATTGCATATCAATCCAACTATCATTGATAAGCACCTGAAGGCCATGAACCTCATCGTCTTTGTACAAGAGAATGAAGCCACTTGCATTTGTATGAGCATGGATGTCCTTTATTAGATCTGGCCTTGGGAAAGGAGGATAATGGCTCACCTTTGTGCCAATGAATGGCTTTTCCTTCTTCTCTTCCCCTGCAAATACCCTTTTCAAATATTCTCTTTCTATCCCCAAGCTTTCACTTATTATTTCCAATAATTTCTTTGTTAGATTGAATATTTGGCTATGGAACTCCTCAATTATATCCTTGTAGAAAATTAGAAAAGTTAATAAGCTATATGCTTACACTAAATTGAATCAAATGAATTACAAATTTTACTCTGAACCAAATAAATTACAGGAAAATAATATGTACCAAAGTTCAATTGTTTGAATAGATTCTACTCATTATGTTTGTTAATTCCTATATATATGTGTGTGTGTGTGTGTGTGTGTGTGTGTGTGTATATGTCTAGTAGTATAGATTATTATCTATTGAATATTGTATGCACTTGAAATTTTTGGGTTCTGAAGGCAAAGAATTTGTCTCTATCATCTCGTGGACTTGAAAAACCTAGTCCAAATTATCAATCTTAACAACATTACTTCCCTTTGATTCAGCTTCAATGACTTTGTTTAGTGCCCTTACTGGTGAAGAATCCTTGAAGTGTTGTTCTCTGTTAATCTTATATTGCTGTGAACATAACTCTTTAACATGGTCTAGAAGACGATGGTCAATGCCATGGTTTGTAATCTGAAAAAATTAAACCACATCAGTCAATTTGAGGTTACCAATCACGCAAGTTTGTAATGAATAATCTATGGTTTGATTGGGACCTGAACTTAAAAGTTGAATTTATATTCAACTTTCTGTTGAAGTAAACCTCATTTGTGACGATTAAATAGATTTTGATGAATGCTTTAAACTTCAATTATGGCATGAATGGTTAATGAAAATCAAATCAATAATAAAGTTATAACATAACCATAGTAAAATAATTGTAAGAAAGAAATCTTGACACTAACCAAAACTCTTTCAAAACTTTGTTCTTATCCATATAAGTAAAACTTACCCTTTCTATCATTTTTTATCACTTAATGATCATTTTACTTTGTTTCTCTAATCTTTCTGGATCTTAAATGAGATTATAACATAACAATGATAAAATGATGGTAAGAGAATGGTGCCAACTCCATTAATGCAAATTCCTTATAAACTTGTTTTAGCCATATACATATATACCTGAAAAAGTCTGGGAGAGTCACAAGCCTATGCAAGATGGGCCATAATGGCCTTTCTGTCTCCTCCATTAATGTTCTTTACATCAATCACTAGAATGTCCATTCAAAAAAATCCCTAAAATCCAAAAGACAAGCAAATGCTAGAAAAACTTTCACAATTGAGAAAATAGATAAACACTTGCTAATTTTCATAACCCCTAGATTTGTTACCCAAACATTTTACAGAGATTTTTAATTATATTAATTTATTAGAAAGAGAGAGATTAGTCCTCAAGAAAAATCAAACTTTCTCTCTCCCCGTACTTTTCTCTCTCCACGTACTAAAACTTGTAGAGAGAAGTACGAGGTTTGAGTTGGAGTTTCATTCCCCTTTTCACAATCCTCTCTCTCCAAGTACTTCTCTCTCTCCACGTACTCCAACCTTTAGAGAGAAGTACATGTTTTGGTTTTGGGTTTGGGTTTTCACTCTCTCTCTTCCAATTTTTCTCTCTCCACGTACTTTTCTGTCTCCACGTACTCAAACCTTTTAGAGAGAAGTACATGGTTTGAGTTTTCACACTCGATTTTTCACTCTCTCCTCGTACTCTAACTTTTTAACCTAATCCTAACCCAAACTTCCCAACCCAAAAGCTATCTGTTAAAACAACTACTGGCTAGAAATAAAGTTCATAGGTCAATCAGGATGAGTTTAAAGGTAGTAGCAAGAAAAGCAAGACCAAGTTGGCGGAACATGAACTATGATTTCAGAAAGTGTCATACTATTTGATATACCATCTTAGAAATAAGTTGCTTAGCCACTCTCAGAAACAAATTTATTATCACAGGCACCATTCAAAACAAAGCAAGCAGCTTAAGAATGCAAGGCTTTGGCATACTCCTTCTTCTCAATGGGTTCACCATAGTATTTATATGTGAAAGGTAGTTTTCTGCACTTTGGTTCTCAACTGGACACGGGAGTGTGGGATAGTCACACAGAGAGCATTACAACAGACGCAACTCATACAGCTTCACCATAGGTTTCACTATTCTATCAACTTTCATTTGAAGATCTATCAAATTATTACCCTCCTTGCAGATCTACGGCATTGATCAAACATAGACTAGGCAAGTAAGTTACTTGAAGAAATGACAAATGTGAGAAGCATGGGGAGATTTTGAATGATAATGGGTGTGTTGTTTGAAATATATATTCCTTAGTCATCCATGCAAGATAAGGCACATGTACTATTTGATTAAATATTCCCAAGTTCATAGAAACCGCAGGTATGACCAGACACGTGAGTTTTTGTTTGAAGTAAGAACAAATACAAAATAGGTGCGCTATTTCATTCAAACTGGTCTTAAGCAATATGGCAGCCAGAATGGTGGTCAACCAGTAAATTATTTGTTTGAAAATTTGTCTTTCCACTTCTCCACTCACCATAGCTAATGAGAGCATGTAGATTGATGTGAATGAATGGTACATGCGTTAAGTTGTAGTACAATTTAGTGAGTTTATGGAGAAGAATCCAAAGTTTGTGAAAATATTCACTATGTTTTGGCAAGTTGTTCTTGTCCTGGCAACTGCAACACTATCCCTTATGACAATAACCAATTATTAGAGTGATCAACAGAAGTACAACCAATGGTCTTAGGCGATTAACTCTCCATGACTTGGACCATCAATGTGAGGAGGGCATTTTAATGCTAATATGATGAAGTAAATATTATGCATCAAATTCAACCCAATGCAGCCATAGACAAGGCATGTGAACTGTTTAACCAAATGTTTTCAAGTCAAACTATGGACTCTTCCATAGTTTTGAGGATCAGAAATTGTTAATGGGTTCCTCTAGGTTAAAGGCTGAATCTGACAGTACTCAATAATGTCATGGTTTGAATTGCTATTCTATCGGGTTTTGAATTCCAATTTTTTTTTTCTTTTTATTACAAAGATCTTGAGCCATATTTATGAGTATGGACTATCAAATAACCTTCAAGATGAATATTGGTGATATCATGAATATTACTACTGTACATGAGACTGATTGAGATAATGGTTCCTCTGGTCGAATTTGTAATATGACTGAAGTTAAATATCAATGACTTCATTGGGAAGAGCATGTGATTTTGAAATTTTGCCTTTGATTTTGATAGTGGTTATAGTTGAAAGTTGTAGATTGTGAATTTTTAATGCTCCTCTGCATCAGTTGCCAAATATCTGTCAACAAATTATCATGAGATGCAAATGTAGGAGATTTCCTTGTGTGCAAGTGCATTTCAAACTTATGTTTCATAGTAAATATATTGTTGGAATATTCAAATAGGAATAATGCTTCTGAGAGGGGGGTGAATCAGAAGTACTGTACTTTGATCATTAAAACTTTTAACTGATAGTAGATTGCATGCATATAAACACATCAAACAATTATGAAAAACACATATGCATCACCACATAACACTTGAGATTTTGGTAACCTAGAAACCCTCCAGGAATAAAAAGATAAAACTAGGGTGAGGATGATACACACAAAAATTATGGAAGCAATAATGTTTAACCACTTCTGATGGTTTGCCCTGTTAAAGACTACAACACACTTTTAAATGTGACCTTGTTAGAGGATTTACAAACACTTTACAAGAAGTGTTACCTTGTTAAAGGATTTAATCACCAATTGAAAGGATCTACAAAATAGCTATTAAGCTAACCTATCAGCATAGGGTTTCTTTTCTAATACAATTGCTAGAGAGTATTAGGTATAATAAACTTGATAGCTTACAATCCTTTGATTGCTGAATACAGGCACTTGTTCTACTTTCTCTGATCTTGATCCTCTGTGAATGATACTCTTCACTCTGAAAAATAGTTTTCCTTACATACCCTCGTCCATCCACACATATATAATGAGATTTAGTCTTCCTTATAAAAATATTTGAAGACTTAGGGTTAGGTATGGATCTATGATCCATATTGAATCTCTATTTCCTGCTCATTGTTTCCACATTTACTATTGGTTGTATGCCTTCTCCATTTTTCTTATTGGTTGCACGTAGATTGCATAGGACAGAAAAAAGATTCATTCTTATCTTTTTAATCCTTTGAGATTCATCATATGTTAGCCATGAAAATGGTTTACATTTGCATTTGTAAAGTTATAAACTTATATGTGCATTCTATGTTGCTCGGCACTTACTGATTCTAGATGCTTGACACATGTAACAAGCTAGCTTACTCGGCTCTTGTTGTATTTATGTATTGCTTAGCATCGTCTATGACTTGGCACTCAAATACCACTCGGCACTTGTATCATGCTCGGCACCTAAAGGCTACTCAGCACCTGAAGATCACTCGACACTTGATCTTCACTCAGCACCTAAAGGCTTTCCTAACTCGACACCTGAAGGTTTCTTTTCTAATACAATTTCTAGAGAGTATTTGGTATAATAAACCTGATAGCTTACAATCCTTCGATTGCTGAATATAGGCACTTGTTCTACTTTCTCTAATCTTGATCCTCTGTGATCTGATACTGTTCACTCTAAAAAATAGTTTTCCTTACACACCCTCATCCATCCCCACATATACAATGAGATTTAATCCTCCTTATAAAGACATTCAAAGACTTAGGGTTAGGTATGGATCTACGATCCATATTGAATCTTTGTTTCCTGCTCATTCTTTCCACATTTACTATTGGTTGCATACCTTCTCCATTTTTTTTATTGGCTGCATGTAGATTGTATAGGAAAGAAAAAAGATTCATTCTTATCATTTTAATCCTTTGAGATTCATCATATGTTGGTCATTAAAATGGTTTACATCTGCATTTGTAAAGTTACAAACTTATATGTGCATTCTGTGTTGCTCGACACTTACTGATTCTAGATGCTCGACACATGTAACAAATTGGCTTACTTAGCTCCTATTGTATTTCTATATTTCTCAGCATCATCTATGACTTGGTACTCGAATACCACTCGGCACTTGTATCATGCTTGGCACTTGAAGATCATTTGGCACTTGAAGGCTTTCCTGACTCGGCTCATGTTGTGGCTCAGCATACATGGTGTACTTTTCTCTAATGTAGAAAGTGGTTAAGTGTGTTGGCACTCAAGTGTCAAAATCCATTTTGAGGCTAACAATATCCCCCTTTGAGATGAGTGACAAAAACACTTAACAGACCTTATGAGTACATTTACTAGTCTTCTTGGTGTACATACAGAGGTTTTAAAATATTAATCAAAATTTTGTAATTTACAATATATATACCTCAAAATTATTGTAACTCCCCCAGAGTTGATTGTCCCATTATCTGTGCTATCTTGGTAACCAAAATTTGATGTTGCATATCATGCTCTGCCTTTTTATCTTATCTTCCCCCATTCTTGTCTCCCCCTTATTTTATCATCTCCCCCTTTTTGATAGTTATGTCAAAGGATTTTAATGGTTAAGACCATATTTCACCAAAAATGTGTTGTTTACCTCCATAATCATCCTGAGGGCTGCATCCCAATTATGCAAAGAAGTTTCCAATGATTTATGCTAGATGGCAGTCTCTGCAGCAAGGTGAAAAAGTCCTTCTGAAGTAGAAATATTAGGGTCTTTCTTGAGAACAATTTTAGCATAGACTTGTTCTTTATGGAGGACTTCCAAATGTTGGGTAATGGAGGATTGGAGCTGTAATAGTTTTTCTTTAATGGTGGCCTCTTCTTCTATTAATACAGCTATCTCTTTCTGAGTGTGAAGCATTTGAGCAAGATGCTTCTCACTTTGAGCTAGATCTTTTGGTAGCTACATGCTAGAAATATTCAAATTTCTCTCTAGGCTCATTATCTTTTGGCTAGTCTCTTGTGTGAAGTATGAAAAGTCAGACAACATTTTGTACAATGAGAATATATTCTCAAGTACCTTTTTCACTTTGTCTATGACCTTTTCCAATTCAATCTTTGAAAGTGCTATTTCACTAGATATCTTCTCATTAATTTTTTTTGAAATTTTCTTTCAGACCATTCTATAAGTTTTGCATTTGTCTCTTGGTTTGCATTTGTCACCTAGTCAACAATATTTGATAATTGCTCCATGATATGCTTTGACTCATCTGGTGACTACAAACTGAAGGCATCCATAACGATGTCTTTAATCTCATGCATTGTTTGCTTTTGTTTATACTCCTTTCTGAGTATTTCTTGCCTCTTTCTTCTATGCAAGGCTTCCTGTACCTTATTGATTTGATCAACGTTAATTGTTTTTGAGTCATAACTTGGTATGACTATTTCCTCATCTAATTTAGGGTCTCCATAGTGAAGTACCCTTGCACTTTGGTAGAACTAGATCCTGGTGTCGATATTTGCAGTGGCTATTGTGAAGGAGTTCCCGAGGTAGGCAAATTTATCAATGTTTGGATTGCCTCCTGCTCTTTAGGGGTTTCCTCTATTTTCTCCTCCTGCTGTCTACCTTGATCAATTATTGTAATTTTAGGAAGTGCACCTTGAGTTTGTGTTGTAGGATTAGATGTAATAGTTTGTCCTGTTTGTTCTATTGCTTTTTCTCCTATTGTGCTCGGCTTCTAAACTGTGGTGTCAACTATGCCTATTGAAACAACTGTTGGCATTTGAAGTTGACCACTAGTAGCTGTAGAGATGATGGAAGGCGGTTCTTGTGGATTCACCTTATCTCTAATGGTGATTTCTACTAGTTTTTGTAGTTCATCCACACTGACCAATACTAGATTTGTACATAATCTTGCTTGTTGTGTGGATTGGTCAAGGATTCATTTCAGATCCTTTGCAGTTAATGGATTGATGTTCTAAGTAGAAATGTCAGGAACATCCTGTACAATTACATTTTCTACAGGTGTGATGGGTGCACGAGGAGGGCCAGAAGGTGGCAATTGTGTGTCTTGCACACTCTGATCTTGTTGATGCTCTTGCTTAGCTGTTGTCGTTTCATTTTGCTTTTGTGTCTCCTCCTCTGTTTCTTTATTTTCTTCTTCCTTCTTCTCTTCTCCTTGTTTCTTTTCTGCTTCCTTCTTTTCTTCTTCTTGTTTCTTTTCTTCTTCCTTCTTCTCTTCTTCTTGTTTCTTTTCTTCTTCCTTCTATTCTTCTCTACATTGGTCTACTTCTATCTTCTCTTCTCTCCTTTTTCTTCTCTCTTCTGGTGGAGCAGTAGCTTCTTCCTTGTATTCTTCTTCAAGAAAATCTTCAATCTTGTTGTACAAGTTCTTCCATGATTTTTTTGTTCTTTGTACAATATCTTCCATTTTGTTTTGGAGAATGAAGAATGCCCTGTATTTAGGTGTAAACTTGACATTGTGCCTTTTGACTACTTTCTCTATTTGCTCCTTAGTCAAATCATTCAGTATGCTTGCTAGGGTTGTTTCTCTCATCTCCTTCTCCATTCTCAAATAGAAATGCCATCTGTCTTCTATAATTTTAGACAGTTCAAGGGGCAATTGTCCATCTAGTTCAAGAGGAGTGTACTTGAACTGTGCCATCATTTCATAAACTGATTCTTCTATTCTAATATGTTCTTCTTTAGTGAACTTATTAAAATCAACTTTATTTATGTTGCTTAAATCTCCATTTCCAATGTTTTTACATAATGTATCAACTGAAAAATGGCTTACCTTTTCAGATTGATCTTCTTCATCAGTATCAGGTTGAGCTACATATTTTCTTCTTTTCCTTGGCTCTTCCTATGTCTTCTTGATTGGTTTCTTCTTTGTAGCTTCCTCTTTAGATTTTTGATTAGAGGCCCTTGTTGCAACTCTGGTTGTTGGCTTTTTGGGTGATGTCTTGGTAGTTTTCTTTGGTTTTGGTTGAGCTAGAGGCTGATCTTTTACATTTGTCTTCTTTGGCTTGGCTTGGGTTGGTGCTTCCTTGGCTTCTTCTTCCTCAGCACCTTCCTCCTTGTCTTCACCTAGGCCTTGAGTTAATTCCATTGGGCCTTGCTCTTGTTCATCCTCATTATCATTATCTTCTTCATCGTCTTCTTCATCTTCTCCTTCATCTTCTTCTTCTACTGCCTTAATTCCTTTACCAAATTTCTTCTTTATTTTCTTCACCATTTTATCCTTCTTCTTAATTATAGAGGCAGTCTTTAATTTTGTTTCAATCTTCAATTTGACCATATCAAATGTGTGAAAAGATTTTTCAAACTTGTCTATTCCTTCTGCAAGAAAAGCAGTGATAGCTACAAATGCTTCGTCCACATCTAATTCATAACCAAATGGCCTTAGCCATCTCACGCTTAGAACTGCTTCTTGAATATAGGTGGAATCAACATCAACTAGGAAACATATTTCATTGATGTGTTTTTCCACTAAGGAAACTGGTATTCTTACACTTTGCTTCATGGATTTCTTGAAATCCTCAAAATAGCTTGTCATTTGGACTTCAAAGTTATCATCCACCCGATCAAAGAACTCATTTATTTGTGTCATTGTAGTTTCGTTAGAGTCCCAATTCACCTTTCCTTTAGAAGGAAACTCTTTCATAACATAAAAGAACATACACATAAGGACTGAACCAAATTTGCACTTTGCACCTTTTGATCTCCTTATAGCTCCTAGGTTTTCATTTATCTATTGCAACATAAGTTCTGACAAGTCATATGAATGATCTTTCTTTACCAGTTTGAATGCTACATCAATAGCTATGCATGGAACACTACTCAATCGACTAGATTGATAGAATTTGTGAGATATTATTCTCACAACAAAGTTTAGGAGAGGATCAGTGATGGTATCAATTGTCATACCTCTCTTATTCCATTTTGCCCTTGTATTTCTTTCAATGATTTCTTTGGAATCACTGCGCAGGGTCTTAGTTCAATCTAGGGTTGGGAAACCCGTAACGCTATGAACTATCCCTTTAATAATCTTGACTAGACTTATTTCCAACCAAAAACATCCATTATGTATTCTGCTTAGAATAATCTGTATCCATTCAATTTTGAATACTGTAGGATAAACTAGGGCATTGGTCAAACCCTTTCTCTCGACTATCTTGAATTTATCCTTCAAAATCTTATTCTCACACAGTTTTTCATAGGCTTGGAAGATTTCAAGATCATCTATGGTGCCAATTTTACATTATTAACACTTCCTTACATCCTGCACCATAACTACTTTGGATGGAATAATGGATAATGTGCCTACAGGGTCATATTTGTAGGCAACTTCTGGAATGGACTTGAATTCAGGTTGTTTGACTTCATTTCTAACTAGTTGTATTTAAACACTTTCATTCACCTTAGTGGTTCTAGACCCAGATGCCATTGTCTACTAAGCTAGGGTTTTAAAATATAAACAACCTTTCAAACTCTACGTAGCTCAACACTTGAATGAAATACCTCAAGATTGATGAAAGCATGTCATAAGAAGTTGCAATCTGCTTGAAATGCTAGATTCTCTATTGTGAAGTTGCTTTGCACTCTTTATCTTCTTTTCTTCTTGATCGTGATGAAGAAAAATGATAGAAATCATGATAATATACCCTATTTCCATCGCATTAAATGCTCAACTACAAACTTGGCTTGCAGTACATTTTCACTTCACTCAACTTCCATAGGAGTTACTCAACTCAGCATCAGTCATCAACTCAGTCGCTGTTAGGAACTCGACATCCACTAGAATTTTACTCGGCATCCAAAGAAAGCTTGGCATCATCATTTAAAATTTTGTCTTGGCATCTTGTTTCATGCAGATTTATACTTTGCATTGCTTTTTCATGGTTTAGGGCTGATGTATGATACTCTCTTATATGGATCAACCCCATAGAATCATCTTGAGATTAATTGGATGAGAAATGATCACTTGACCTTATGGGTGAAGTGACCCTTTCATTGGATATATTTGATTCATTCTTTTTCTACCATGCCTTCTTCATGTCTGTTCTGATGTCTTCCACATCAATCTTTTCTTTGCCCTTGTTTGATTCAAGTTTTTGTGCTTTTGACCTTGTAGGATAGTTTTTGCTGATATGACCAATTTTCAGACAACTGAAACATATGATTTGTCTTAGCCACCTGCTATAATTCTCTCTGAAATGTGTTCTTATGCAATTCTGGGGTATATGTTCATATTCCTTACAATAATGACAACTATACCTAGTGTTGTAATCCCAATGGTACTGACTTTCATTTCCTTTTTTCTTTTAGGTTGATTTGATGTCCACATAGGCTTTGATCTACATTCAAATGCTCTGTGTCCATACTTCTTACAATTATGACAATGTCCATCAAATCTTTGTGTCCTTATAACTCTGGATTTGCAATCTTGTGTCATATGTCCTTGCATGTTGCACTTGTCATAGTAACTCTTGTTTTTGGGTGTGTTTTGCTGATTGATTCTTCTACTCCTACAAATATTAGTAGTATGCCCCTTTTTGTTACAAAAATGAAAAGTAGGTTTAGAATATTTACCTTTTTCACTTCTTTGCTCAACACTCTTTGATGATTCTCCAATTTCAGTGCTATTGTATCCAACTCCTGATGTATCATGGGCTAATCTTGGAAATTTCATCAACTATTCAAAGTACTTGATAGCTTCACTTGATTTGTTGAGATCCCCTGCTACCTCTTTTTCTCTTTTCAATTCATTCTGTAGTTGTTCATTCTGCATCTTCAAAGTTGAGATCTCAATATCTTTCATATTAAGTTCATGATGAAGATTCATCATTTGGGCAAGTGTATCCATCTGCATGTTTGAGATCTTTCATAATATAGTACATTTTTCTTCAAGTCTGTTTGCAAGATTTCTTTTGTCATCTTCCATCATGACTCTATCCTCAACTGCTCTTTTCTTTTGTTTAGTGATTTCACATAACATTATGGCCTATGATTCATGTTCCATCTTGAGAGATCTTATCTCATCTATTTGAATTTTGTTTTTCTCCATCAGTTCTGCTATTTTTGCTTCAAACTCTTTAGTGTCTCCATTTGCAAATAGTTTTGTGGTATCTATCTCCTTGTAGTTTGTATCATTTTTAGTTATGGCTATATCCTTTCTTCTTTTCAAGGATTTTCTCAGTTCCTCCCTTGCTTCCTCTACTTTGTGTAGAGCCAGTTGTACATCAATCACTTGATTGTCAATAATCTTTCCAAGTTTGAAAACTTCCATCTTTAGATCTTTTTCTCCTAGCTGTTAGGCTTCCTTCTTGTGAGAACTTGCGGCTTTGATACCAATTTTTAGAATATTCAAATAGGAATAATGCTTCTGAGAGGGGGGGGGGGGGGGGGGGTGAATTAGAAGTACTATACTTTGACCATTAAAATTTTTAACTGATAGTAGATTGCATGCATATAAACACATCAAACAATTAAGAAAAACACATATGCATCACCACATAACACTTGAGATTTTGGTAACCCAGAAACCCTCTAGGAATAAGAAGGTAAAACTAGGGTGGGGATGATACCCACAAAAATTATTGCAGTAGTAATGTTTAACCACTTCTAATGGTCTACCCTATTAAAGGCTACAACACACTTTTAAATGTGACCTTGTTAGAGGATTTACAAACACTTTACAAGAAGTGTTACCTTGTTGAATGATTTAATCACCTATTGAAAGGATCTACAAAATAGTTGTTAAGCTAACCTATCACCATAGGGTTTCTTTTCTAATACAATTGCTAGAGAGTATTAGATATAATAAATCTAATAGCTTACAATCCTTCGATTGTTGAATATAGGCACTTGTTTTGCTTTCTTTGATCTTGATCCTCTGTGATTTGATACTCTTCACTCTGAAAAATAGTTTTCCTTACACACCCTCATCCATCCACACATATACAATGAGATTTAGTCTTCCTTATAAAGACATTCGAAGACTTAGGGTTAGGTATGGATCTATGATCCATATTGAATCTTTGTTTCCCTCTCATTCTTTTCACATTTACTATTGGTTGCATGCCTTCGCCATTTTTCTTATTGGTTGCATGTAGATTGCATAGGAAAGACAAAAGATTCATTCTTATCTTTTTAATCCTTCAAGATTCGTCATATGTCAGCCATGAAAACGGTTTACGTCTGCATTTGTAAAGTTACAAACTTATATGTGCATTTTGTGTTGCTCAAAACTTACTGATTCTAGATGCTCGGCACATGTAACAAACTAGCTTACTTGGCTCCTGTTGTATTTCTATATTGCTCAGCATCATCTATGACTCGACACTCAAATACCACTTGGCACTTGTATCATGCTCGGCACCTGAAGATCACTCAAGACTTGATCTTCACTTGGCACCTGATCTTCACTCGGCACCTAAAGGCTGCTCGACACTTGAAGATCATTTGGCACTTGAAGGCTTTCTTGACTCAGCTCATGTTATGGCTCGGCATACATGGTGTACTTGGCTCCAATGTAGAAAGTGGTTAAGTGTGTTAGCACTCAAGTGTCAAAAACCATTTTGAGGCTAACATATATTTGATAGAACAAGGTGTCAGAAAAATCAAAGAGCAAATGGGAAGTCCCCTTTCCATTGTAATTCATCCATAAACTATGGACATTCTGAAAGGGACACCAAAATGGAGTCAAATGGTGCATTTAAAATTGATAAACCCTCTGGTGCAGTGGATGTATGATATGATCATGGGCATAGTTTAAATCAAAGAACAAAAAGGAGGTCCTCATTCCTTTGCAATTCATGTTTTCATAAACATGTGTAAATGGATTCTGGTGCCTTTTTCAAATAAAATAAGCTAGCCTCTTGTACAAATGGGCGTGAAATCATGGAAGGATGATACTTTTGTTGAGGGAGAAAGAGTGATGAGGCAAGGGGTATCGTTGATGTAGATGATAATGCTAATAAAGAAAATGGTGCATCTGAGAGTGAGGTTGATAAGATGACAATGTTAATGGCAATGGCTACTTCTGAGAAGACTTTGAAAGGATTATCAAAAGAAAGACATATAGTGATAAAAATCAGCATCAACAAGATCAATAATGTTGTTCTCCTCTAAGGCCACAGTTTTCAAGTTATCTTGTTATAAAAATGACTTATGTCATTTCTTGTATCTCGTAAGTTAGGATTTTAACTCTCTTTTGGTCAAGTTTAAGATTTAGAAGTCAAAATTTGAATGAGTCAGGATGGGAGTTGGTTTTCAAATGCATGCCAAATTCCAAACTCTAACTTTTTGAGTAGTTATGAACCCAAAAAGATTGGTTAATCTAGATTGGCTATAAATTCCCAAAAATCAATGTAATAAGGGACTTTTTGGGACTTGGATATAGGGAAAACTTATACTCTGATAACAAAGCAATTTTTGGAAAGTGTGTACAACTGTTGTTTTTTGTAATCAGTTATTTCTTACTTTCTTGGTGCAAAGAAATAAAGGAAGTACATTTGGATGTTCTCTTTCTAACAGTCTAAATTGTTGAGGTGTTGATTCATTTATGAGTATTTTCATGGTATGGTGTGAGTATTCATGAATGGTTGAATTAGCATTGTATTGGTGAAAGTTTTCAAGTGTAGTCCTTGATTGCTCTCATTAATAGTTACATCATTATTATGAAAATGTCGAAGGCATGTGGTGCATTCGCTATCAATGGTTTTCCTTCCTATTTTCTAAGTTCTTCTTAACTTTATTGAAAAATCCAAAATTTCCTCTTACGAGGGAGCTACCCCTCTAAATGTAGAGGAAGGCCAGATATCAAGGGCCTATCCAATTGTTGTGAACGGTTTGCCACACACATTCAAATGGGAAAATTCTACCGTGACACATTTGTTTACCAACAAGATTCTATTTATATGTCAAAAATAATTCAACCATAACTCACATATTCTATTCATGTGTAAGAATACTTATCTAATTAAACCACATCACTTTGAAATGAATATACTATTCAAGATATGGTTGAGGATTGGACCAAAGAGCTATATTTTTGTGCATATCATTTTTTATTCAAAACATGCAGCCTAATTTCCTATAGCTAAATCTAATTGTTGTTTGATTAGGATTATTAATTTTGTACAGCTGAATTTGTATATTAATGTACTGGAACTGAAGATTTATTCATTTTTCACTTGAGAAGCTCTCGCTTTCCATGTGCCCATTTTTCCAATTGTCTCTCAATTTTATTCTTTAGCGAGGGAAATTTAGTTTAAATAAAATAAGTCAATTTTGATTATTTAAGACTTTAAAGTAGGAATTTAGACTTAAAAAATAGAAATCAAGTCTTAGTATGTGATGTTTAAGCAACAAGCTTATAATTGCTTGCCAAACATTTTCAATATTAAATTGTAAATAAAAGAATATTTCTTTCAGCCTTGTTCTTATGCAAATTAGCAAGTTGCAACATCACTAAACTCTAGAGAGAGAATATTATGTTGCACAAAATATTTAGATGTCCTAATTTCCTAGGGGCAAGTGTTGAAGCAATTTTCTTATATTGATATTTTGATGGTAAGGATACATTAGTGTAAGAATACTTTTTTATTGTATAAGAAGAGAACTTATAGAGTATGATTTATGCTATGTAGCTTTTCAAGTTGTATTTGTTAATTATCAAACTAATGGAAGATGAAACTAAAATATTTAATATTTAATTACTTTTTAGAAATTTGAACAAAGAATGTACAATGAGGACTTAACACTTCAACCAATCAAACTCAACTCCTTGAACTATATTCATAATTATTGACAACATAAATATTATTTATATATAATGAATCTTGAATAAATAGTAATGAATCCTTAAAACATAAGTTACATATAATAAAAATAGAATGGTATTTTTGTGTAATTAATAAATTGTTTTTATGTAATGAATATTATATTGACTATCATAAATGAATAAAGCATCATTTATATCTAATGAATAATATAAAAGATAAAATCCTAGCTATAGTAAATGAAATATCATTAATATGCAAAATAAATTCTTGCAAACTACTAATTATTAACTCTGGGTAGATAGTAAACTATTTAAAAATTAAAATATCTTAAATTATCATATAACTTTTAAGCATTTGTAATATTAAAAATTTAACATATTTAAGAAATATACCAAAGCGGAGGTCACTAGGGGAGATGTGGACCATAGGGGTAAGGAGTTGGGGATAGATCATAGTTAGCAAGAGGATGCCATGGTGAAAAACAATTTGGAGGTGGAGACATTGGAGAGGTCCACTGTCGACCTAATAAAATACAAACCTCAAGGATAAGTTCAATAGGGTTGTTAATTTCTTGGTGTATGTTATGCACTCATTGACCACTACCCTCTATCTCATGCGAACTAACAAGGATGGTGCAACCAATGACAAGGAGGTGGAGAGTGCTCACTCGCTATACAACTTCCTAGCTGATGATTGGCTTAACTGGCTCTTGGAGATCCCAAGGAACTGGTGATTGTTTACCACCTGCTAGTGTGTTTCCTATTCAATTTTTTTCTTATGGAAATTAGTTACTTGCTTGTTGTTTGGGCTCTTCTCGATCTTTTATGTTGGATTGGTTTAAAATGGCCAACTTCTATGTGATGGCCAAGTTTATGTGTAGTGTTAATACTTTCATGGTTTTTAGCAATACTTATTTTACTATCATGCTTATGGGTGGATTTTTGATATAGTAATCTCATGGTAATAAATTCCAACTAATCTTTGATCAAATTTTTGGTCTATTATGGGCCAACTCTCAGTTTGATTGCTTATTAATTCAGAAATATTTGATATGCTACTTACAAATGACAATATATGGTCTCAAACAAACATGAAGATCAGGACTTGATAAAATTGATAAATTCTTTTTTTAGTAGTGCTTGTGTTGGATGGGTGTATCAAGAGTAAAAATATCTAAATCTATTGATAAAGAATGATGAACTTGGATGTATAATTTTTTATTTGCTTGTATCTAGATGATTTAATCACAACAAGAAGTCTTATATATTTCATTGATGAAATCAACAATATTCATCGAAAGCATTTGAAATGAAGAACCTTGAAAAAATGCATTACTATTTAGGAATTGACGTTGGAACACAAGATGGTAAGACTTTGATCTCTCAAACTAATTATAAAAAGATTTTGGTTAAAACGTATAATATGCAAGATTGTAAAAAACCATGTACCCCATTAAAAATATTTAGGTCCTCTTGTGATAGTGTTACTTTAGAAGATGCCTTAAGAGTGAAATAAACATGAACATAGATAACTCTATTGAGGCTCACTGGAATGTAGCAAAGAGAGTTATCAATTATCTACAGTGTACCATTAAAATTTTGGATTGAATATACTAACTATATAAATGTCACTCAGTGTTGAAAAAAAATTTCACCATTGTGTAGTAAACTTTAAAAATAAATATGTTATAATGCACACTTGAAAGATCCACATAGTTCCATCTGTTGACATTCTGTGCATTTTGACCGGTAGCTTTAGTTTGATTTGTCAACTTTGATAATGGGAAAAATAAGTCAACTTTGACTATTTAATACTTTGAACCTAGGAGTTAAGCCTTTGTATGTGTTGCTTGAGTTGTCTCTCCTCTAGAACCATTATTCAAACTAAGACAAGGGTATATCAATGAGGATAGAACAGTTTTGAGCTCATACATGAGATAAGGATATGCACACTTTAGTTTAATCTCTGTAAGACCTATGAGTGTCATCCTTAGACTATAAGTTACCTTTATATAAAGAAAAGTAAGACCTTGACATTGATTAACAATGAGCAACTATGAACTGTAGAATTTGTAAAAGAATCTAAAATGAGATTGAATAATTGCCAAACATATAAAATGAATCATATCACATACTACATGTTCGGTGAATATTTCATATCCAAAATCTTACAACCTATCAAGGCCTTCAAGAAGAAGATGTCTTAAGAGTGAAATAAATATGAAGATATCTTTAAGCTAGATGATCAAGGCTACAATTGTCGAAATCATCGTTAGTAGCGTTGCAAATTACAATTTAAATATATCATATTAATAAAGCTCTAATTGAATGTTTAATTATTGACAATATCTCGTGGGCGGCTTCGTGCCTATTGCTACAGAAATTCAAACGGAACAAGCTGCAGAAACGTGGAAAACGAAAGCTTAACTTGGTGAGAGATTAATAAAATTTTGCCGTGTTAGTCACAGTCGGCAGATCATGATGTGCCTCTCAAACTAAAAAATCTCTTCAATTCAAGTACGTCAACATACAAATTCAATTGAAGTACAGACCGGAAAATCAAACAACAATTAGATTTAGCCGTATGATTGGAAGTATAACTGATATGCACAACAATATTGACTACTTGGTCTAATCCTGAAGCATATCATGAACAGTAAATTCACTCCGAAGAGACGCGGTTAAGTATTCTCACACGTGAATTGAATTCTTTTAAAGACATATAAATAGGTTTTCATCTATCTCCCCTGGTGTGAAAATTTATTTAGCATTTGATTGTCTTTAGGTTTTCCACGAGAAATTCGGAAATGGGTATTCCAGTGATTGATGTAGAGAACATTAATGGAGGAGAGAGGAAGGCCATTATGGCTCAAATCGCAGAGGCTTGTGAATCTCCTAGATTTTTTAAGGTATTATGCTTGTTTCATACGTGGTTTATGGGACAACAAGATCAGCTGTTTCATCTTTTGATTATAAGGGTGAACTATGTTATAAGGAATCTTGATTAGAGTTGGGACCGTTCTCTTTACCAAGATTTTGCAATTGTTATGCTATAAAAAGGGTCAGTTTTACTTATCTAGATAAAAACAGAACAGTATAATGATTCTGATGATATTCCAAATTGATAAAGAGGGTCAGTTTTACATATGCATTGATAGAAATCATTCATTACAAGATTATGTGAATGGTGAGCTGGAATTGACTGAATTGGTTTAATTTTTGCAGATTATAAACCATGGCATTGACCACGGTCTTCTGCACAGTGTGAAAGAGGTTTGTTCAGAACAATATAAAATTAACAGAGAACAAGATTTCAAGAATTCCTCCCCAGTAAGGGCACGGAACAAGGCCATTGAAGCTGAAGCTGAAGCAAAGGGAAATAATGCTGAGAAGATTGAGGATTTGGACTAGGACGACGTTTTTCAAGTCCACGAGATGAAAGAGACAAATTCTTGGCCTTCAGACCCCAAAGAATTCAAGTACGTTTAATATTCAATCAATAATAATCTATACTGCTGCGAGTGCACATTATTATAGTGGATCTTTCTATATATATTCTATTAACAATCAGCAAACATAATCAATAGAAACAATTCATATAGTTTCACATTACTACACCTTATTTTCCTATAATCGGAGTATACCCTTGTTTTTCATTTAATTAAATTTAATGCAAACATCTAGCCCATTAACTTTTGCATTTTGTACAGGGATACAATTGAGGAGTTCCGCAGCCAAATATACAATCTGACAGAGAAATTGTTGGAAATAATAAGTGAAAGCTTGGGGCTGGAGAAAGGATTTCTGAAAAGGGTATTTGCAGGGGGAGAGAAGAAGGAGAAGCCATTCTTTGGCACAAAGGTGAGCCATTATCCTCCCTGCCCGAGGCCAGACCTGATAAAGGGCATCCGTGCTCATACAGACGCAGGTGGCCTCATTCTTTTGTACCAAGATGATGGGGTTCCTGGCCTTCAAGTTCTTAGCAATGGCAGCTGGATTGATGTGCAACCAATGCAGGACTCAATTGTTGTTAACATTGGTGATCAGATAGAAGCAGTGAGTAATGGAAAGTATAAGAGTGCAGGGCATAGAATTCTCCCAACAAAGGATGGAAATCGGTTATCAGTGGCATCCTTCTATAATCCCCCATACAACGCAGTGGTTAGCCCTGCAACTAAGCTTTTTGCTCAAGGCAATGGGAATGCTGCTCATGAAATATCTACCTATCCAAAGTACTCATTTGGTGACTACATGAAGATTTACTCTGAACAGAAATATGAAGGGAAAGAGGCTCGCTTCAAAGCAGTGGGAAGGATGAATTAACATTTTTTTTTTTATAATGAAAATGTTAGGAAATTAAGTTTGACAATAAATAAATTAGTTGTTACTTTCGCTAGGTAGGTTGATAATAAATAATAGTTTTATTAAGTCAATTTATCGAATGTAATAGATACAGTGATTATAATAAAATATTCAATATTGTTGTTCTACATTGGTATGAGAAAAAGTTGACTTTGCATTATGAAAGTAGCTAAGAGGATGTACACATTCAAATGTTATTTACTAATAAGTGTTAGATTTATTGACAAATTCATCTAATATATAGAATAAGGGGAAATATAATCAATATATAGAACTTATATTCAAAATTCAAGTTACACAGGTCATTGGTCTATTGGTGAAGTTGAAAGGCTTACAAAGAGCCCACAAGGAATCAAATTACAAATTATATTTAATTAATCTAATTTCTACAAATTTAATTCAATATTATTATTTTATTTTTCTACTTCATTTCTAATTGTATGGTCTTAACCCACTCAAATCATATATAGCAAAGAAGCTACAATGCTATTATAAAGAATATTTGAAAAAATAAATGTAGTTTATCATTGGATAACTATTTACAAGTACATGTAACTTTGGTTATGTCTTACATTTGTGATTTTTTGACCTACCTTTCTACTGTAACTTAATTTTCTTTATCCCACACACCCATATATAATTTCTCTCCATCAAATCAGTTAATTCTAAAAGAGTTTTAAAAAATTAGAGTTGTTAATTTTTATAAAATATATTATAATCTATTTTAAATTTAAACCTTTTAATTCATTAATAAAGCAAAATTTTGTAGTTTTTAGCTTCTAATTTTAGTTTTTCATTGAAGTTGTGATATATTCTTTGAATTTAAGAATTATTGTTATTAGGGGGTTTCCTTATTGGTATCTCTTCCCTCTAATTGGATCATTGAACTAAAGAATTTGAATTTCTATGGTTGATGTTGAAATATAAGATATATTCACAAATTCAAGGTCAATCTATTAGTCTAAATAATTTCAACCTAAATGAATCCCAAAGTAAATCAAATTTTTAATTTGAGAGAAGATATTTATTTTCAATATTTAATAAGAATTATATTATATTACATTAATATAAATAATTTTTTTTTTGTAAATTATTTAATATTATGAATCAATATCCAAATTTCAAATTATATATATATATATATATATATATATATATATATATATATATTATTAGTAGAAAATAGAACAAGACACCATTCATGATATCACTATCACAATGATCACAAATGAACTTGCCTCAAAAATCTCTAACTTATCATCATACCATTCATTTATATTAGAAACCATCTAAAATTATAAATTAATAAATTATGTATAATAAACTAGCATTCCAAAAAAAAAAAATTAAAAATCTTATAAATATATAGGCAGTTCAATGAACTAAAAATGCAGAGGAAGATGGCAGGTTGGAAAGGTAAGGTACTAAGTAATGTCAGAAAATTGCAACTCATAGCTGCCTCCCTCTAGGGGATCCCAATCTAGTTATTGTCCTTATTTAATATATCATGTCACTTCATGGATAATTTGGAAATAATTCAAAGGAAATTTCTATGGTCAGGAACAAATGAAAATATGAAAATTAGCCTTGTGAGCGAGGAGAAAGTGTGTAGACCTAAACCATAAGGGAGTTTGAACCTGAGGAGATTAAGGGATTGAAACAAGGCTCTCGTGACTAAAATAAGATGGAGAATGGATAAGGATTCAACTAGATGTTGCATAATTATGAGGGCTAAATATTTGGGTGGAAGGCCTTTTAACCAGATTTTACATAATGAAGGTCTCCCGACTAGATCAAGGATATGGGCCAATATTGTTAAGGTTTGGAATCACTTGAGGGGGGGATAAGGTGGAACATTGGGGATGGGAATTTTATTAGATACTGGGAAGATAGATTGCTTGGAGACTCTTCTCCAATCTATACTAAGTTTCCAGTTCTAAAGAATAATGGGGTGGCTAAGTATGGTACTAAGGTGTCAATTACATTGATAATGGAAAATGGAAAGACCAAATTGTGGTCACTCTTAACATAGTAGAAAAGGTGCTCTATGGAGAGCTGGGGAGCCTCCTAAAACAAAGCTATATCCATTCCTTCCTAGAGAGAGATAAAGTTTTTTGGAACAATAAATTTTGGGGAACTTCAATGTTAAGCCGGCCTATTTTAGTATTATTAATCAGGGAGGCTTCTTGGACTAGAGATATGTTTGGTAGTTTCATTTGCTTCCTAGGACTACTTTCTTTTGGTGGTTTGTTATGCACAATAGTATGCTCACAATTGATAACCTTTAGAGGCATGGCTTCTAGATGGTTAATCAATGTGTTTTATGTTATAATGATGAGAATTAGTTGGCCAATAAAAAATCTCTTCATCTTGATTGACCAATATTTGTAATCAAATCCATCAAATTCTTGGACTTGTAAATTATTTGTCATGCTAAAGACTTCTCAATCCTAAAGCTCTAATACCAAATGTAGGAAGTAATCGATAGCATTCATTTAAAAGAATTTAATTAGGAATAAACCATACACATAAAATAGAAAAAAGAAACTTTGTTTCTTGAACAAGGGAAGCTTTGTTTTAAGGCAATGAAATTTTTCCTTTTATTCTAGTATATCTGATTGTTTCAGAGCTTCTTATTACATATAAAAATTTCCATGGAAGCAGTGAATATAAGAAAGAAAAACACTCTGAAAAGTCCACCACTGAGAACTACAAAGCATGTGCTCCAATGCATGGTCAACTAAAATAAAACTAAATAACCAAAGGAATGAACTAAGGAAAAACTATTTATAACTCGAAGATCACCCATAACCACATGAATTAGTAGTTTGGTTGATTATATTGAGGAGAAGCTATGATTATGCAATATATTAATTCAATTAACCATTGCATGTATTTTGCAATTTATTGGTTATAAATTAACTTGAAAATATGATTGATTAATCTTAGCATATAAAAACAACACCAAACTTCAAGATGAAATAGGGGAGAATTTGCCCCCATAATGATGTCAGCCATTAAATTTTTGGAGGCCCTTAATGGTTACATTTGGACTTTTTAGAAGAACCACTGACTGATTTTCTCTTTTAGTATTGTTAACCATTAAATTTTGGGAAGTTTTCTAATTTTAGGTTACTATTTTGATTTCAAATTGTTTAGATAAGGCTAGGTCTATGGTAATTCTATGTTGTATCAAAACTACAATTTTCCTGCTTTTATTAGTTAAACATAAATTTAGAATTTAATTCTACATTTATTTTTAATCTAATTACTAAGTTCATGATATTATCATTTTGATGTCAGCACAGACATTCACCGGATCTATGGAGGGGGGCTTTCTTAAAAATAGAATGGATGGTCATTGAGAATTTATAGGATTATTTAATGTGAGCACTCCCATGAATTTTTTCAAGTTTATTTCAGCTTAAAACATTTAACTCATTAATTTAAGAAAGCTTCTTGTCCTATGAATTTTAGAGTGAAGACTAGCCTTAGATTTTAAATTTATCATTTAGTTTTGGTGTGAGAATAATGAGAAATTGTAACACATGGAAAGAAGTTTCTCTAAGCTTGTGGGGCTATTTCAAGACCCACCTCATTTTAACCCACTCAAATTTAGATGGCTAAAAAGTTGGAGCTCTCCAAATAAACCTTTAGTACCCCAATAAAATTTATCATGGGACCTCTCCCTCCATACAACTAAATTCCAAGCCCTTTCCATAGAACCCCCATCTAAGGTTAGTTTTTTTTCAATAATTTAGGTAGTGGTTCTTATCAATTGATGTATTGTTATATTATTATTTTTATTGTTTCTTGTTGATGTAAGTTAATTTTTTATTTAAAATTTGTTTTCTTTGCACTTATTTATTATGTGATTTTATTTTCTTTACAATTATTTATTATGTGATCTATGTTGTGTAATCAACATATAGAAATAGGGAAGACCCCACCACCATAAATGTAGAGTAAATATTGGCCTTGAAGCCCCCATTCTCTCTGATGTTCTTCCATTATTGGCCATCATGGAAGCAAGATTGTGTAGTCTATCATATCCATATATTATATACATGATACAAATAGATGGGTAATAGTCATTAATCCTATCATAACTAATATTAGAAGGTGCATTTTTTCTTCTCCAAAAACTACCTCCTCTTGAAGGGCATAGAATAAGGTTCCTAAATTAATAATTGTAGGCCAATGATCCACCATTCACATCTATTTTCATCTTTATTTGTGCCCAGATTCATATCCATAATTATTCAATGCCATCTTGGCATTTTGGGAAAGGAATATGCTTCTCTATCTATGTAGAAATGGTGGAACTATCCATCTCCACATCTATTTTTTCTCTATATACATCATTAATATATTTTTTGTTTCAGAGATGAGGAATGATATGACCTTAGGGCCACCTAAACTATGGAAAATTAATGATGTAAGGCCCAATAGATAATCTCTGGACTAGATGGTGTGTATCCAACTATCTGGATCTATGTGAAATATAAATATCTAAAGGATGCATAATTTACATATGTTTTTCTCATACACTAATCCCTCTCCCTATTAGTTGACTGCTCTCTTGCCATCGTTATAATATCTAGTAGGTCATCACCATATCTATATAAAATTAACTAAACTCTTACTCTAGAAAGGTATCCTCTTTCTATATATGCATGTCATCAACGTCTTCTCTTCTCTTAGTCTCCCATATATACATGGGATGAACCATCCCCCCAATTATAGACAATTTTATTGACTATCAACTATGTCAAATCTGAGTTCAGGTGAAAAAATTATATAATCCATTCGAGGATAATGTAATTATTTTTATACAAGATAGATCAAATAGATAGGGTTGTTTTCCCATATCTCTATAGATTCTTGATGGGACAGGATATAGTCATATTAAAATAGATAAATCATAGCCTATCTAAGGAAAAAGTAGCAGTCTCTTAGTTGATCCTAGATTTTGATAGATAATTCCCCTTAACAAAGGCATTTTATTATAAAAGAAAACATTTTTGTATATCTTTTCAAAGGATAATCAAAATTTTATCCTCTATTTCTTAAACTATAATGGATTTTTTTCTCTCAAAGGGGGGTACTAGAATTTGAAGGTGCATTATCCTTTTTTCTTCGATGTTGAAAGGGGGGGAGTTTTTAAAGAAGTTCAAAAGTGTTTCAATCATCAACAAATGGGAAGATTTTTATGAATATGTCACATTAGTTTTCATTGATGTCAAGGATTTTGGATGATTTATTGGTGGAAAACGTGTTGAAAGGGTGATATGTTGATATGGTTTATGTGACCTTATTCTATCATATTTGGATATAAGGAGTCATTATAGTAATTACTTGAATGACATACATCTTATACTCATGGATTCCTTCCAAAGGATATCATTACAAATACATTTTTTGTTTTCTAGATATTAGTGTTGTGAGATTGGATTCTCTGCCTGCCATTTTTCCTTTCTTTAGTCTGTCTAGCTTGGTGTACAATTGGAGTAGTAACATAATTTATCCTAGTAATACTTTTAAAAATAAAATTGGTGTGTTGCTTCTTAAAAAAGTTTTCTTTGAAGTTTTGATTAGCTTTTAAATTCCATCTTTACATTTTATGGTCATTAATGCCATTAATCCTTAACATGGCATTAAAATATTCAAATCTAGTACACCTACCTCTTAGTGTTAGTAGACTATTATTTTTGCTTGTTTTCACTATGTTTATTAATAGATGTAATATAATTGAGGATAACTTTATGCTTTTTATAAGTGGTGTTCTTTTTCAAACAAATCTAACATATTCTTGGTATTCTTTGAATATGTTTGGAAATGATTTCTAGATAATGCTATTATTTTTCTTGATTATGTTATATCCTTTATAGTCATAGTTGTGGCTTGTTAGCAAGCTTCAATGTTCTAAACTCAATATGTTCACTAAAAATGTGTTTATTTGTGTCTATACATGTACTACCATACTTAGGATCATTATTTTATTCTAGTCATGTCTCGCAAATGATGTAGGGTTTCTATTATGGGACTCACCTTAGTTTGTGGATAGCTAAATGCTTCATGAGTGGCTTCCAACTAGTTAAAAAACTTTAAAATCTTTTCCTATTCACTGAATATATTTTAAAGATAGCCTTGATTGATGTGGAAATTGACAAATCTAGATCTTAGAAGTGTTGATTGAGATATATTTGTGTCCTTTTCTTCTCATCGGGTGGACAATTTCTTGAGTTTATATGACCTATTTATTTATAATATTTTATCCTAGTTGAATAAAAATTGATGTAGAAATTTTAATGATATATATTAAATATTTACAGAATGTAATTCAAGAGTACAAGCACTTTGATTTTTTTTGGTGATGTGTTGTAGAGTGGAAGACCAAATTGTGTTACAAAGAGAATCTAGAGAGAATAGGAGAGGATATGTAGTAACATAAGCATCAAAGAGATATATTCAAAGTCTAATTTTGTTAACTTATTTTCAAAATATCCTTATTTCATTTCTAAAGTTCTTGTTGTTAGTTGTTAGTGAGTGTTCTAGTAAATCACTGTGTGTCTTGATCTAAAGTTGGTAAAATATATTTTTGTGTCTTAAGTAGTAAGCTCTCTAGTAGTCAGCCTAACTCTTTGTAATTAAAGATTTATATACTTATTGCATAGCTCTCATTATGGTTTTTCTCATCTTTGGATTTGCCACACAAATATGGTGTCTTCATGTTGACCATGGTTTTTTTTCTATATTGTCCATAAGAGATAAATTCTTACAAAGTGATGTAAATTCTATTAAAATTTAAGCTAAATTTTTTATTATTGTCTGAACTAATTCACCCCCACCTCCCTCGAATCATATTGTGAGCTCAAAACCTATCCACACAAAAATTAACTTTAAATAAAAAAAGTAAAAAATAAAGACTTATAATTTTTCTTTTCTTATACTTATTCATGTTATATTTTATGTATAAATACTAATAAAAATATAATATGTGTTTCATCTATCTTTAATGTAAATAAATTTGTACAGATTTTATTTTGTTTGGCATAATGTATACATGTAACATTTATTAAAAAGAAATGAAGAAATGTGTATATGCTTTGTTCTTGAATAAAAGTACATATTGCATTTTAGTTCAATAGAATCCACATTTTTAATTCAAATGGAAGAGATGCATTTAGGCTAGTGCCTAGACTTAGATGGAAAGCTTTTGGCTTGGGAGCTTTATTTTTCTCATTCTCCTATTTTTCCTGTCCAATCCAATTTTAGATTTAAATGAAATTGAAAAATTAATACTATTTAGTTTCTTTTAGTATTACTCATACATCTATGTATCACTTTTTAATGAATTTGTACATATTTATCCAAATTTAAAATAAATGATCTATCATTGTTCTGCACTTCATTCTTCACATTTTTAAATAATAATAAATTGATTATGTTAGTGCAAGTTATTTGTAGGACAAAAGTTATTATCTAAATTTTATTGGCTCTAGTACATGTTGGTTATGTTGATTCTTTTAATACTAAATTAAACAAGTTTGGACTTGTTCTTACTAATAAGATTTTATGGTTATTTTTAAAGAGCAAGAAAGAAGAAAAGTTCAAAATAAAAAGAAGATATCTTATTAAATTCAATAGAGAACTCACTTGACTAAAATTATAATATTTCAAATCTAGTAATCTTGGTGACTTCTAAGTGGTGCTCCATGATCTTATAAAAAACATCACTATAGTTTAGAAAACATAAATAAATTATTATTTTTCTTCCAAAGAAAAGAACAATCTAAAGAAGGATGAGATTGAGTTGCTAGATAAATACTTGGAAGAAATTAAGGTTGTTGAACCAATGCCTAATGGACACAATAAGAAAGATAAATCTAGATGCCAATCTAATTTGAAAGAAGTTGATATTTATTTGACAATTTTTTTATTAGACATTTGTGAATCTAATAAAGAAAAATGCAAGAGTAATATATATCATACATTTGTGGGACTAAATGCTGCACTATTAACCTTTATTGAACATTTCTATTATATCTAAACACAAATACTTTGTTTAGTTCCATCTAAATAGATGGTCTTGTGTAATACAATAAGGAACAACCACCCTTTAATAAACTATATCAAATAATAAGAAATTATTTTTGTTTATATGTTATTTAAAATCTGACAATTATATCCTCACCTACTATTACATTTATTATAATCATCAATTAATTATTAAACAAGAATAATGTTGACATAAATGTATTTTTTATATTTAATTATAAATGAAAATACACGGAAGAATAAGAACTATCTATAGATAGGTGAAACATAAATAAAAACATTGCATTACAATTATGTAGAGGGATAAAAGCCAGAAGTAGGAGTGATTAAATACTTTAACTAAGATATTTTATGACATTGATGAGCATTATAACATAACAATAGTATTATGGCCTTCCAAAGTTAGGCTACCCAAAATTTCTAAAATAATTTTTAAAGATGTATTTAGCTAACTCTATATGTATTATTAGGGTCTTTTGGCCCCATGTATTAAGTTTGAGCATCTAGAAACTTCCTAGGTGGCATAAAATTGCATATTTAAGAAAGGGTCGAACATTGTCTAGGACAAATTTGGGTGGTAGTTTGTAGTTTAGTCTTGCATATTATTATAATGAAGAAACCCATGTGAGTTAGCACATTGTACTAGTGAATTCTATAATTCCCCATTTGTTGCAACCATAATATGTCCATATTTTGTTCTCACATTTGTTGTTATTTCTTTGTTTATGTTATGGGTTTATGGTATTAAGGGGAGCACCCTTCACAAAGTGGTATCAGAGTTAGAGTTCTTGAGTATGTGGACATATCACTGACTATGAGTTAGTTCACACTAGAACTGTGGTTTTGGCTGAGGGTGTTGATATGTCAGTAATTGTGAGTCAGATTGCACTAGGGTTTTGATGAAAGCATGAAAACGTGTCCACAAAGAGAGCATGGTGGAAGAGTTGTAGGTGTTACACCTGAGGATTTTAGAGCCCTCTAAAGACAAATACAAGAATTTGAAGAAAAAATGTGTAGAGGAATAAATCTTCAAATAAGAGATGAAAGCAAGGATGAGGACAAAGTAGAAGAAAATGCCAAAGTGGATGCAATTCTAAACCCAGAGGAAGAGAGACTTTTTAGGGCCATCTCCAAGATTTAAAAAGACATAAGTTTGAAGTTTGCAATTTTTTGGGAAATCTTAAACCAACAGAGCTGATCAATTGTATCAATGAATTGGAGAGCTATTTTGAGTATGAAGATATTGAGGATCCTAATAGTGTTAAGTTTTCAAAGGTGAAACTAAAGGGAAATGCAAAGATCTGGTAGCAAGAGGTTTAGTTGGAGAGAAATAGAAAGTGAAAGGAAAAAATCACTAAATGGAATTGGATGATAGCTAAAATGAAGAGACAATTCATTCCTATGGATTATGACCTTGATCTATTGAAGAAAATTCAAGGGTTTAAGCAAGCAGGAAAATCTACTCAAAAGTATACCGAAGAGTTCTACTGAATTCTCATTAGAACTAGCCATCTAGAAGCTGATAAGGAGAAAGTGGCATGTTATTGTTCGGGTTCCACAATGCATGCCCATTGCTCAATAGAAATGGGGACCCCCTACTTCTTTTTAGGCTTTTTGAATCCATAGTATGAGGTCTAAGTCCTTTTGAGGCCTTACCCAGTCTCCTAGTTTGCATTCAGATCCTAACTAAAGAACCCAGTAGATGAAAAGACAAAGATTTTGGCAAAGGGGGCCTTTTTTCTTTCAAATAAAAGGCACACTAGTGCACCTCAATAGGTTTCCTAGTGTGTTAGAACCCTTAAAGGAAAATCAAAGGCATCTCTTTTGTGCAGACGTGTAGCTGCACACCTATGTAGGTCCAAGGAGGGGAGGGTTTATATAACCCCCACTTCCCTATTCCCCACCACCTTGTTTTCAATCTTCTTTCTTGTGCTTCTATTTTCACACCCCCACATCTGGCTACCTGTGCCCTTTTGGCCCAACACTCTGGCACAATCACAAATATTTATATACTGAGGTGCATAGTAGCACACCTAACTAGGTGTGCTACTTTGCACCTAATAAACATAAACATTAACTTATGAACCCATAATAGGTTTGGGTGCACATTAGTTCACCTAATTAGGTGCGCTTCTATGCACCCTCAAATACAAAGAAATCCATCAAATTTTTGAGAATGAAGTGTGCATCAGTGCACCCCATGAGGTACACTTATGCATAGCCAATAAATGGGATTTTTCTTGGATAGATGGCACACCAAGTGCATCTAATAAGTGTGCTAGGTGTACCAATATTTTTTATTCTAAGGCTTTTATTAGGGGTTCTGGGTGTTTCTAATGATCCAGTTTCTTAGGCTTTTTAATGAATCAATTCTAGGTTTTGAATTAATCATTTTTTCTTCAATTCCAAACTAATGGATGTCTTCTTTTGTAAATATAATGGCATCTTTTTCATCTCCCCTAGTTTAGAAAATGCCATGAAAAATAGTACTATTTAAGTTTCAGGGCATTCTGACAAAATCACAGTTTCAGGATCACAACTCAAAAATCTAACATACTGATTTGGGATACATAGATTTGGGAGAATTTTTAAAGATATAAAACAAACTAACTCAGGGGTTCCAAATGATCTCTGCACTAATTTGATCAGGGCTTATCAATACAACATCACATCCAGTGTCAATGCAGTCTTTAGAACTTATCATGACTCTTATAGAACATTTTTTTCATAAGGAGAGGGTTGCTATCAGCATAATGAAAGAGATCATTCTAGATCTTAGACCCAAGAACATTGAAAAGGTATTCCATCTCCCATAGGTAGACCAGTTCATTCGGCTAACTTATGAGCAAGCAAAAAGATGGTATCGAGAACATATTGACAAGGCTTCTAAGATTATCTAGTCCTCATTCCTTATAGAGAAGACTTCTTTGGGAAAGAAAATTGGATAAGTGGACATGACAAGAGGGTACATGAAGGAAGACATTGGGTACTTAATCATACTCTTGAGTAGAGTAATGGGTTTTCCAGTAGCCAAACACTTGAACATCTTCATGGTGTGCTTTATTGAAATGATAAAGAAAGAGGAGATGCCACTAGATTGGGCTTCTACTCTTAGCCAAAATTTGTGTGAATAGTTGGTGGTGGGAAAGAACAATAGGAAATTCTACATGACATCAAACTTGGTGTTCTTGTTAGTTGCAAGAGCCACAGATTACCCAGGGCTCTAAAAAAGGGGTAACATGCAGGATGCCAACACATGGTCGTATATTGTATATCCCCAGCTAGTAAAGAAGAGGCTTTTGGAGCAAAGAAAAGAATATAGAATTATAAATAATGCATTCATATTCACCATAATTTGGTTCATAGAAGGGGATTATACAAAAAGAGTATCAGAGGAGGTAGCTGCACAAATATCATTAGTTAGGGCTTACTATATATTTAGTTTTGAACATTTAGATATTTGAGGGGTAGCAGGTACAACTATTAACCCTAAGAAGCTCCCTAAGTATCCTAGTGATAGATTGATTCTCTTGGAGATTTCTTGATAACTCTTGTCCAGCTATGATAGAGTTAGAAAGCAACATAAAACATTTTGGATGTGGTCCATGATGATAGGACCTTTTTAGGTAGATTGAAGCCAAGATATCCCCTCTTTTGAACGTGAATGAGATCAATATCTATTAGAAGAGTATAATTCTACATGGCCATATTTTTACAATATCGATAGAGTGCATAACTTAGTGGGAAAAATATTTCAACATGAAGAAGCCATTCAAGATCATTCGATGAATGCAACAAATGACTACTATGTCAGTATCAGGGATTATTATAGGATGACTATGTATTTGGCAGAGAAGGCCTTGAAAATAAAGATTTCATTGAAGATATTATAAAAAGACATGGAAGAGTTGTTTGATCCTTTGTTCAACAAGGATAAAATTGGTGAAAGGCCTATTATAAATGCTAATATTGATAGAGAAGAGAACTCAAATATTAATCATAGGGAAAGGCACATCATCAAATTGACATAGGATTTGATCAAGAAACCATTTAAACTTGAACCAATTCTTGAGATAGTGATCTTCCATGCGCAAGCCCATTCTACCAAAGGTAGAGGGAAAAGGGTCATTGTCCCTACATTTATAGTTCAATCACTAGTAAGGCCAAAGATAGTGCACCAAGTTGATAGGCCAGTTGATTATTATTGAGCTCAAAAGGGGAAAGGAAAGGGTAAAAGGAAGAGGAATTCTCCTCAACAAGCTAAACTAGAAGAGGGAGAAATTTTGGCACCTCCCTAGCAAGGAGAGGAAAAGTAAAGGGGCCAAAAAACATAGAAGTTACACAAGCCCAAGGTGATCCCTAATTACCACCAGTTGCACCAAGCCAAGAGGAAATAGAAACTGAGTTACAAGAGGTTTCCCAACCTTGAAAGATAGAGCAAGCATCTCCCTTCACACCAAAAGGAGGAAGATTAGGACTCTGGTGAAGAGGAGACAAATGGTGATTAAGAAAGTGTTTCCTTTTCCATCTATCCTCGAACCCATTCTAGAAGAGGCAGAAGAAGAGGGTGATGGTGATTTGATCAAGAAACCATTTAAACTTGATCCAATTCCTGAGATAGTGATCTCCCATGCACAAGCCTATCCTACCAAAGGTAGAGGGAAAATGGTTATTGTCCCTACGTTTAGATTTCAATCACTAGTAAGGCCAGAGATAGAGCACCAACTTAGTAGGCTAGTTGATTATTATCGAGCTCAAAAGGAGAAAGGAAAGGGTAAGAGGAAGAGGAATTCTCCTCAACAAGCTAAACTAGAAGAGGGAAAAATTTTGGCACCTCCATAGCAAGGAGAGGAAAAGTAAAGGGGCCAAAAATCATAGAAGCTACATAAGTCCAAGGTGATCCCTAATTACTACTAGTTGCACCAAGCCAAGAGGAAAAAAAAATTGAGGTACGAGAGGTTTCCTGACCTTGACAGATAGAGCAAGCCTCCCCCTTCACACCAAAAGGAAGGAAGATTAGGACTCTGGTGAAGAGGAGGCAAAAGGTAATTAAGAAAGTGCTAGAAATGATTGAAAAGATCATGAATTTAGAATAATGGAACTAGTAAAGAATGTTTTCAATCATTGTTTTGTCATTGATGTCAAACTTGCTACTTGCAAGAATGAAAATTGCTTAAGTGATCCAAATACTATCAATCAGTTGATTGACAAGGTGGTGGCAATCAATAAGATGAAACTAGAGTACCTAGAGGAAGGTTGAGGTTATGATGTGGTAATGAAGTATAAGGATTAGCTAAGCCATTGATGAAATAGTGTATTGATGACATACTCTAAGACACAGAGGATGGACACACTAAGACACATCAAAGATGTAAGGATTAACTAAGTTCATTGGAGAGAGTTGAGCTAGCCAGTTAGTGCCAAACAAATTCTTAGTTGAAGCTGAGCTAGTTCAACTTAGTGGGTGCCGAGTAGTCTATAGGTGCTGAGTGGTCTTCAGGTGCCGAGTGATTTTCATGTGCCAAGTGATCTTCATGTGCCGAGCAACCCTCAGGTTTCGAGTGAAGATCAGGTGCCAAGTAACATAGAATTTCTTTAGGTCCCAAGCACCAATAAATAACAATAGAATTTGAGTAACACAAAAGGAGTTGAGCACCAGTAAATCAATAATGCCAAGTTGCTGCATTATTTGTTAAAGTCAAAGATTTGCCAGATCGGTAGTGATGAGGTTGTTACATTGAATTTTGTGAATTAGTTGGATAATAAGGATAACGAGGAGATTTCAGAGAATTCTATGTAATCCATGGAAACCATTTTCAAGGTGAATGCTAATGGATTTATCATATAAAGTTTCTAGAAGAAACAATTAGGAGAGAAAACAATATCATTTTCTCAAGAGGAAATTAAGATTTGAGCGGGATATTGAGAATAGAACTTCTTTATAAGGAGTTATAGGTTAGAGATCAAATGCACATGCATGAGAAGGGATTGATCTTAAGTTTGGTCATGTGAAGAAGCCAAGAGGAGAAAGAACGGAGCATCAAGACTCTGAATTGATCAAGTGACCATAGAAAGCATTGGCATAATGAGTTGAAGAACTCAAGGAGACAGATCTTGAAGGGTGAACAAGTTGTCAGCACTGCAAGGGAGAGAAGCCAAACAAAGAAAGGGACTGAAGAGTGATTTGAAATCTACACAGTTAGGGTTGCAATCTATATCAGGTCAAAACCCTTCCAATACTTTCTTACCATTGTATTAGATATTGAAATCCTACATTGCTAGGTTAGCTTAATAGCTAGGTGGATAAATCTCAGGAAAAGGATAGAAGATCCCCAAGAGAAGGATAAAGAGATCCTTGGGAGAAGGATAAGAGATCCTTAGGAGGAGGATAGGAGATCCTTAGAGAGGGATAATAGATTCTTTTGAGAAGGTGTCTGTAAATCGCATGGACTTGGGTGAGCCTAACAGCTCTATGTAAATCCTTTAATAGGGTGACATTCTAAGTTGAATGTTCTTAAATCCTTTAACAGGGTCACATTTAACAATGTGTTGTAGCCTTTAATAGGATAGGCCTTTAACAAGGCAAACCATCAGAAGTGGTTGAAATAAATTGCACAATTATTTTGTGGGTATCATCCCCACTCTAGTTTTACTTTCTTATTCCTAGAGGGTTTCTAGGTTATCAAAATCCTTAGTGTTATGGTATGATACATTTTTACTTTTCATGATTGTTTGATGTTTAATTGCATACATAATAACTTCAGTTATGTGTCATTAAGGATTTGTAGAAAAAGTTGTATTGGACATCATTGGACCTTGGATAACTGATTCACCCCCCCCTCTCAGTTATTCTAAAGAATTCTAACAATTGGTATCAGAACACACTACTGATTTGTTTCAAAGTACTAGCAGCAGGAAGATCAAGATGTCCAAGAGAGAAATTCCCAAACTAAACAAAGACAACTTTGTTGCATGGAAAAGTCTGATGAAGCTACACCTTAGATCAATAGGTGACTATGCATAGACCTCAATCATAGTTGATCATGTAGACCCTACAAGACCCCTCACTACAGATGACATGAGCAAGAAGAAGGAGCACAATCAAGCGATAATAGATATTGCTTCAGCACTAAGCTATGCCAAGTATGATGACATCAAAGGATGTGATACTTCACATCAGATTTGGGAAATATTATCAAGAATCTATGGAGGTGATGATAATTTCAAGAGAGCCAAAAGAGAGAGCCTAAGAGGAAAGTTTGATGACATGAAAGTGTAAGAAGGAGAAAATGATACTCAATATGGTGCAAGAATGAAGGAAGTAGTCAGTGCCATAAGAACCCTAGGAGGAAAGTTAGCAGAAGAAACAATATGTAGCAAATACTTGAGAACTTTTCTTCCCATCTATGCTATAAGAGTATCAGCCATCAAAGAGCTAAGGTGTGTACCAGGAAACACAGTGACATTTCAAGGAATAATTGGAAGAATCACTACTTTTGAGCTATCCAACTTTGATAACTACAAGCCAGAAAACTTTGAATCTACATTCAAAGCCAGGATGACAATAAAAGACAATGAGGAGGTGTAAACAAAGAAAAATAGTGGAAAAGGAAAATATGTATCCAGTGATAGCAACATTGATGAAGATGATGTGGACCAATTGGAGGCATTACTAGCAAGAAGATTTCATAGAGGAAGAGGCAAATTCAAAGGTAAGCTACCAATCATTTGTTTCAATTGTAATGAAGTTGGTCATATTGTAGCCAGATGCACACAAAAGAAAAATTACAAGGATGGAGGCAACTTCAAGAACAAGAAAGAGGACAACAAGGATTACAGAGGTAAAGGAAAAAGATGCTACATTGTTGAACAAGACTCTGATGAGAATGATGATGAAGTAGTCTATGTGGCTATGAAAGATGAATCAAATGAAGATGAAACACCTACCCTAGTAACATACATGAACAAGAATGATAGATGGATCATAGAAAGTGGATGCTCTCATCTCATGACTAGAGATAAAAGTAAGCTCATTTCCTTTACTCAATATGAAGGAAATAGTGTTAGATTTGGTAACAATGCACCATGTTTGATCAAAGGGAAAGGTAGTATCAAGCTTACTAAAAAGATATCATGTGATAATGCATAATATGTTGAAGGACTAAATTATAAATTGTTAAGTGTCTCACAGTTAGGCAACATAGGATGTAAGGTTGAATTTGAAAAAGGAGTTGCTAAGATTTATGATTCTCAAGGAAGTCTAATAGGAAAAGGTGATCAAACTAAGAGTAATTTTTTTTACCTTGACATGGAAGATGCTTCTTGTCTCATTTTTCAAATTGATGATGTATGGTTATGGCACAAGAGGATATGTCATGTAAATTTTGACAATATGATAAGCATTAGTAAAATGAAGAAAGTTAGAGGACTACCAAAGTTGAAGAAACCTGATAACATCATGTGCAAACAATGTCAAGTAGGGAAGATGACTAAGTCAACTTTCAAAAGCAAGAATTATACTTCCAATGAAGATTTAGAGCTAGTTCATACTAACTTGTGTGGTCCTATTGAAGTACAAAGCTACAAAGGTGAAAAATACATAATGCTATTTATAGATGACTATTCAAGGATGATGAAAATCATGTTCTTAAAAAAAACATTAGATGCATTCCAAATGTTCAAATGGTACTTGGCCAGAGTTGAGAAAGAGACTAGAAAGATTATAAAATGTCTCAAATCTGATAGAGGAGGTGAATTCACATCAAGAGAATTTGAAGAGTTCTGCAATGAAAGAGGAATCAAAAGATAGACATCAGCACCTAGGACTCCACATCAAAATGGTATAGTAGAGAGAAGGAATATATTAGTTATTGATTATGTTAGGACCTTAATGATGGAGAAAAATGTTGCACTCAAGTACTGGAGAGAGGTTGTAAGTACTGCAGTCTACACACTCAACAGAGTTCAAGTCAAGAAAGGTACAAATGCAACACCTTTTGAATTATGGTATGGGCATTCTCCTAATGTAAAACATTTCAAAATACTTGGATGCAAATGCTATATATATAAAGAGTCTAGAAATGAAAGTTTGATGCAAAAAGTGAGGAGGGCACATTTCTTGGTTATTCTACTAGAAGCAAAGCTTATAAGTGCTTGAATGTTAACACTAACAAAGTAGTAGAAAGCACAAATGTGAAGTTTGATGAGCTTGCAGAAGTTCAAAGTGTTGAGAACACCAAGAAAGAAGAAGAATA
Organism: Cupressus sempervirens; assembly: GCA_028749045.1. NCBI lineage: Eukaryota > Viridiplantae > Streptophyta > Pinopsida > Cupressales > Cupressaceae > Cupressus > Cupressus sempervirens. The sequence goes on from CM053786.1 coordinate 24,339,341, forward strand.
CAAGACCTTTGTATACTTTTATGAAGGTATACCTAATGATGGTGAAGTTACAACTTAGAATGACAATCAGCAACAAAATCTAATATCTATCGAGTCACAAACAAAGAATGCCAAGCAACAGACACATTTAGAAGTCGAGCTATGGAATACAAGGAATGTTCACTCAGGCTCTGAGAACAGTCAACATGAAGAAAATGAAAAAATACCTGATGAAAATATGCATTCAGATTTAGAAAGAGACAACATGAAAACAAGGAGAGAACCAGTATTGGAAAAGTATGTAAGAAGACATCATCCTACAGATCAAATTATTGGAAACAAAGAGGCAGGCCCAATAACAAGGAATAGACTCAGAAGTGAAACATGTCTGCTTAGAAAAATGGAACCAAAAACAATAAGTGAAGCCATAAAAGATGATGACTAGTACAATGCTATGAAAGAAGAAATAGAAAAAATTGAGAAGAACAAGACATGGACCTTAGTCTCAAGACCAACTGACAAGAATATAATTGGAACCAAGTGGGTGTTTAGAAACAAGTTAGATGAAAATGTTGAAATCACAAGGAACAAGGTAGGACTAGTTTGTAAAGGGTATGTAGAAGAAGAAGGACTAGACTATGGAGAAATTTTTGCTCCAGTTGCTAGAATGGAAGGAGTAAGGACCTTACTAGCATATATAGCCTTCAAAGGATTTAAAGTCTATCAAATGGATGTTAAGTTTGCATTTTTGAATGGTATACTTGAAGAGGAAGTCTACATAGAGCAACCAGAAGGTTTTGTTGATGAAAAGAAAAAAATAAGGTATGCAAATTACACAAGGCTTTATATGGATTAAAGCAAGCCCCTAGAGCTTGGTATGAGAGACTTCACAAATATCTAGTGCAAATAGGATTTCAAAGAATTGATGATAATAGAAACATGTACATCAAATTAGAAGAAGGCAAGGATATTCTTCTATCTAAAATATTTGTGGATGACATAGTTTTTGGAAGAAAGGAAGTACTTTGTAAAAGTTTTGCTAACAAAATGAAACATGAGTTTGAGATGTCTATGTTTGGAGAAATCAAGTTCTTTGTAGGATTGCACGTACATCAACTAAAACATGGCATATTTGTGACACAATCAAAATACATCAGGAAGATACTCAAGAAGTTTGGATTAGAAGACTCCAAACCTATAAGAACACCAATGGTAACAGGACATAAGCTATCAAAAAATCATGAATTAGCTGAAGTCAATCAAACAATGTATAGATTCATGATTGGAAAACTACAATATGTTGTACATAGTGGACCAGACATAGCACTAGCAATTGGAATAGTGGCTAGATTCTCTGCTAATCCTAGAGAAAATCATCTCATGGTAGTAAAGAGGATAATGAGGTATCTCAAAGGAACTGATGATTTTGGCCTATATTACAAAAAGAATGAGAAGTTTGAGCTCAGTGCATACACAGATGTAGATTGGGGAGGCAACATTGATGATAGGAAAAGCACAAGTGGAGAAGCACTATTCTTAGGCAAAAGGCTAGTTACTTGGACTAGCAAGAAATAAACATGCACATCTCAGTCCACTGTAGAAGCAGAATATGTGGTAGCAGTAGTCAATTGCACAAACATGGTGTGGCTCAAACATCTATTGAAAGGAATGAAAGAAGAGGTAACCAAACTTGTGATACTGTATTGTGATAATACAAGTGCTATAAACATATCGAAGAATCCATTAATGTATTCAAAAACCAAACATATTGCAATCAAGTATCACTATGTGAGAGAATTGGTAGAAGACAAACAAGTGAAGATGGAGTACATTCACACAAAGGAACAAAGTGTAGATATCTTCACCAAACCATTGCCCAAGGATTCTTATGAATATCTTAGAGGCAATTTGGGGGTAATACCACTAACTCAAGTAGTCTCAAGTAACATAGAAGCCGCCCTGCATCAATAGGAGTAGACCATTGAAATATCATAAGAATTATGCAGAGGATGACAACAGGAGCAAAAACCCCAGACCAGTGACAAGCATGGTGAGATAGGGAGAAAACATTAAGATGCAAAGCTTATATTTAGTATGTTGAAGATGCTACATCTTTGGCATTTATATCAAAGAGGGAGATATATGAGAAACTGATCAATACAAAGTAAGAGGGATATATATATATGAGAGAGATTTATATGAAAGAGGGAGATTCAGAAAAGTACGGATGCAGCAGTCTAGAGGGAGAACTAGAACCAAGGATTCAGATTGTATCAACTTAAAGGAGTTATATACCAAGCAGACAACGTATGTAATTTTTGTAGTAACTAAGTTGATTAGCTTAATCATTTGATCAGTTTGGTTTTCCATTAATGCCAAAGAGGGAGATTGTTGGAAATGATTGAAAAGATCATGAATGAAGAATAATGGAACTAGTAAAGAAAGTTTTCAATCATTGTTTTGTCATTGATGTCAAACTTGCTACTTGCAAGAATGACAATTACATAAGCGATCCAAATATTATCAATTGGTTGATTGACAAGGAGGTGTCAATCAATAAGATGTAACTAGAGTACCTAGAGGAAGGTTGAGGTTATGATGTTGTAATGAAGTATAAGGATTAGCTAAGCCATTGATGAAATAGTGTATTGATGACATACTCTAAGACATAGAGGATGGACACACTGAGACACATCAAAGATGTAAGGATTAACTAAGTTCATTGGAGAGAGCCGAGCTAGCCAGTTAGTGCCGAATAGATCCTTAGTTGAAACCAAACTAGTTCAACTTAGTGGGTGCCAAGCAGTCTTCAGGTGCTAAGTGGTCTTTAGGTGCCGAGTGATCTTCAGGTGCTAAGTGATCTTCAGGTGCCAAGCAGCCTTCAGGTGCTGAGTGAAGATCAAGTGCTGAATAACAAAAAATTTATTTAGGTGCTGAGCACCAGTAAATAACAATAGAAGCCAAGTAACATAGAAGGAGCCGAGCATCAGTAAATCAATAATGCCAAGTTGCGTGCATTATTTGTTAAAGTCAAAGATTTTCCAGATCAATAGCGATAAGGTTGTTACATTGAATTTTCTGAATTAGTTGGATGATAAGGATGATGAGTAGATGTCACAAAAATCTATGTAATCCATGAAAACCATTTTCAAGGCAAATGCTAATGGATTTATCATGAAGTTTTTAGAAGAAACAATTTGGAGGGAAAACAATACTATTTTCTCAAGAGAAAATTAAGATTTGAACCAGAAATCGAGAACATAACTTCTTTATAAGGAGTTACAGGTCAGAGATCAAATGTGCATGGATGAGAAGGGATTAGTCTTAAGTGTGGTCATGTGAAGAAGCCAAGAGGAGCAAGAATGGAGCATCAAGACTCTGAATTGATCAAGTGACCATAGAAAGCATTGGCATAATGAGTGAAAGAACTCAAGGAGACAGATCTTGAAGGGTGAATAAGTTGTCAGCACTGCAAGGCAGAGAAGCCAAGAAAAGAAAGGGACTGAAGAGTGATCTAAAATTTGCACAGTTAGGGTTGATATTTGAATTAGGTCAAAACCCTTCTAATACTTTCTTACCATTGTATTAGATTTTGAAATCCTACATTGCTAAGTTAGCTTAACAGCTAGGTGGATAAACCTTAGGAAAAGGATAGAAGATCCCCAAGAGAAGGATAAAGAGATCCTTAGGAGAAGGATAAGAGATCTTTAGGAGGAGGATAGGAGATCCTTAGAGAGAGATAATAGATTCTTTTGAGAAGGTGACTGTAAATTCCATGGACTTGGGTGAGCCTAACAACTCTATGTAAATCCTTTAATAGGGTGACATTCTAAGTTGAATGTTCTTAAATTCTTTAATAGGGTCACATTTAACAATGTGTTGTAGCCTTTAACAGGGCAGGCCTTTAACAAGGCAGACCATCAAAAGCGGTTGAAATCAATTGCGCAATTATTTTGTGGGTATCATCCCCACTCCAATTTTACCTTCTTATTCCTGGAGGGTTTTTGGGTTATCAAAATCCTTAGTGTTATGGTGTGATGCATGTTTACTTTTCAAGATTTTTTGATGTTTAATTGCATACATAATAATTTCAGTTATGTCACATTAAGGATTTGTAGAAAAATTTGTATTGGACATCATTGGACCTTGGATAACTGATTCACCCCCCCTCTCAGTTATTATAAAGAATTCTAATAGAAAGTGTTTCCTTTTCCATCTATCCCTGAACCCATTCTAGAAGAGGTTGAAGAAGAGGCTGATGGGAATGAAGAGGATGATATACCTTTCAGTGAGAGGACTTAGCTAGCGAGAGCCACAGAGCAAGAATGAAGGAGAAGTTCCATGATCACACTACCATCTATCCCTAATGAACCCATGTAGACCAGTACATCAAAAGATGGAATTAAATAATGGATAGATAAGTAGGATGTAGAGGGAACTGATGTATTTAAGATGTTAGATTTTGACTTAATGGCCATGGATACTAAGTTGTTCAGTAAAAAGATTCGACATACACCCACCAATCAACCCCAACAAGAGGATTGGACTGATATGCCACCCAAATCACAAGGGTCCAAGGTAGTACTATCATCCCAACTACAGGTCACATTTTGTGTAGAGAAGGTATCAACTACCCCTCTAGCTCCTAATACAAAAGCCAAATAGGTATAAATCAAACATCAAGCAGGAGAGCCACAACAAGTATCCACCAAGAAAGTGTTGGAGGAAGGATCGATGAGTGAACAACTACAAAATACTTCCCAAGACACCGAGGTGAGAATTTCTGGCTCCACAGATGCAAAGACTCCTAGTGTAAATCTCTCTTAGAAAGAAAAGACTCTAGAAAGGAGTTATAAAAGGAAGAGCATTGTAGAACAAACCCCTTCTTCATCAAAGAACAAATCTCCATTAGAACACATTCCAAGCTGGTTCAAGGAAGAAGTGATAAGAAACAAGAAAAAAAATTCCACTACTGAGGAGGATAGAATGGAATTAATAGAAGCTCTAAGGAGGCTTGATTCACCTCCAAAGGATTCAAGAGCATTAGCCTACATGATGAGTGATCAGAGCTAGGAATTATTTTCTCACATAGCTATCCCACCTATAGAATTGAATGTTGGAGAATTGACTCCAAGGGAATATTAGATCTAGGAAGTTATGCTTGGAAAGTTGACCTTACATATTCCAAGGTGGCTGAAACAAGAAGTGATAGGTAAAAAGAAACAACATTTCACTACTGAGGAGGAGGATAGAATGGAATTAAAAAAAGTTCTAAGAAGGCCTGATTAACCTCCAAATGATGCAAGAGCATTAGCCTTCATCATGAGTGATCAGAGAAAGGACTTGTTTTCTCACATAGCTATCCCTCCTCTAGAATTAAATGTCAAAGAATTGACTCCAAGGGATTATTAGCTCTACAAAGTTATGCTTGGAAAGCTAACCTTATGCATTCCAAGGTGGCTCAAGGAAGAAGTGATAAGAAATAAGAAACAACATTTCACTACTAAGGAGGAGGATAGAATTAAATTAATAGAATTTTTAAGAAGGCCTAATTCACCTCCAAATGAAGCAAGTGCATTAGCCTTCATCATGAGTAATCAGAGCCAGGACTTGTTTTCTCACATTGCTATCCCTCCTCTGAAATTTAATGTTGAAGAATTGACTCTAAGGGATTATTATATCTAGGAATTTATGCTTGGAAATTTGACCTTGAAAAGTACAAAGCTAACGGTAACAACAGGGATGAAGGAGGTGTTTAGGAGCCTAGAACAAGATGGGGCAGAGTTGATAACACTTCAATTTTAGAATGAAATCCTAAAGGGATATTAAAGAAAAATATTTGGCTCCTTGGGTCCCCCAAACCTTGAAGAAACTCTAAATATACCAATTCAGAGAAGGGATAGGGGTGTAGTGCAATTGGACCCATTTTTGAATGCCTGTTAGCAATGGTTGGAAAGTTTTGAGGAAAAAAGTGTATTGATCATTCAAGGGGATTTAAGGTTATTACATGTCATGTAGGAGAATGTGAACAAGTTAGTTGCAATTTTGTATCAAGATTTTGGTCTTATAGATGAAGTGCATACCTGGGGAAGGGACTTACATGCATTACAAGCAATAAAAGGCCAAAGGTACTAAATGTTAATGAATATATATACAACTGAGGAATTAGATAAGGTAGATGATTGGATAGAGAAGATTGCAGATAGTAATAAAGTAATGGAAACATTACACTTGGAGATCCATAGGCTCAAGGACCAAGCCCAACAGCAAATTTTTGAAGCTGAGAGACATTATAGTGATGCATGTCTGAAAATTTTTGAGGATGATGCATGCGAAAAGTTAATACCTATAGAGGTAGTAGTTTAGAGATTTTGGAAGATATTTTATGAAGTTTCTAATGATAAAGATATCCAATATGCTTTCAGAACAGAAGAAGCTTTGTTGGAGTGTGATACAAAACTTAGAGATTTTGTAGACACTTGTATAAAAGTGGATAACCACAGGCAAAAAGTAAAGGATAAATATAATGCCTTAGATTTACTAGATGCAGCTTAGGTCATTGAGATAATAGAGAAATTCAAGGGAAAATATCTAGACATAGCTTTGGGATAAAGGGGAACAAAACCTAGATGTTAGAATTTCAATTTTGACAATTAGTGAAATTTTGCAATTTTTGGCCTCCACGGTGCGTTACTATGCCAGGTATGTCATGTGTGCAGTTGTGCCAGGTGCACTCATGCACTTTTTGAAAAGTGTTTTGGAAGATTTTGAAGAAGTTAGAGGTGTGCTAATAGTTAACTACCAGTTCCAAATTTAGAGCTTCCCATGCATTGGAAATGCATTCAAATAGTAGTTTAACTCTGGCAAACACCTAGTAAAGATGAAGGTTTTTTTTTTTAACACTTGCAGACACTCTTGCATCAACTGAACACTCTCTCCTTCTTATTTTCTCATTATTTCTTTATTTTATGACATGTAATGGCTCATGCATCCAATTAATGGTATAAAATGGATGGAATCCTACTTAGCACTAGTTAGATAGATAGTTTGTTCATAAATAGATTTTTTTGATTATATTAAAGCATATGATTGCATATATATATATATATATATATATTAGCATAAATTGAGGAGATGATTTCTTATAAATATTGGATTGTAATATGTAATCAAGACCACCATTATTTTGCAATAATATATGCTTTTGGTGCTCGCATTTGGAGTGTAGTGAATCTTTCGTAATTGTGTTATATTTTGTGAGTGTATGTTAATGGAATATAATTGAGCCAAAATTTTATTGCATTATTTCTGGATGTGTGATCTTTTAATTTTGGTGTTTTCTATGGGTCTACAAATTCTTCTAACATACTTAGTTCAAGAAGAGATCGCCCATATTGTTGCTGCATAGCTTTTCGTCTCACATGAGTGCACTCTCCATGGCCTTGCAGTTTGATGAAAAGTGAAACATCTTATGTTTGTTGAATTCCTATCAATGAATGTATCAATTTAATTAAGGAAGCGTTGCTCCTATTTTCATTGGTTACCCACTAGTCTTTTCAAAAGCTTAACTTGCAGGTCATGTGTTGTTTCCATAGCTTATGTCCTTTACGTTTTACTTTCCATGTTATTTGCTTAAACTTCTTGGCACTTTATCTTTTTTATTTGTTTCGCTAACCGCTTGGTTAAATTAGGAATTCATATAGTTGCATTGTTAGATTGCATTCATCATAAAATAGAAAATACAAAAATATACTTCATTTTGTGTGGTTAGTCTTTTGAAGTAGAAAACATATTTTACATCTTATCCAAAGTTATTAGAACTAGCAAAGGCTTCCTCATGAGCATTCACATTTATCTTCAACTGGGTTGATTCCAGTATGTCACAAGATCACCCAAAACCTTGGAGTTGTTCTATGAATTAGCTTTCTAAGAGAGTAGTTTAAAAGGATTCCTACCATTAAGCATCATGCAAAATAACTATTCAATAGAAGTGGCCCTAGAAGGTGGGCCTCTTGACTTTGGAATAGAAGAAAAGATTTGCAAACTTCAAAATTCTGCACTTTTTTTTACAAGTTCAGAATTTTTTTTAAGTTTCTAAGAATTTTAGTTGCACTGCTACGCTAGTTGCACCAAGTGCACTACTACACTTGTTGCACTAGTGTGGTAAATTCTGAGGTGTGCCTCATTTTGTGAGAAAGTGTACTTCTACAAAGGTGCACTTTTTCTAGGATTGATACAAACTAGAGGAATCTAATCCATCATCGTCATTTTAATGAGCATTAAGATATTCACCAAGTGCACACGAGTTCCTCAAACTTAGTCATTTCTGTAAGCCTCATAGTGATAAAGGAATCCTTGAATCCTACCACTTTCATTCAACATTTCATCATCTTCTTCCATTCCTCCTCCACAACAAGCACCCAACATTCCACCAAATTCTCTGACGGCCTTTTTTGCAAATGTAGACTCACCAGGTGTCAATGATCTTCCTAAGAATCTTGAGAGGTTTTGCCCAAGGTTTATCTATAGAGAGACACGAACTACTGAAGATCATATTAAGGTATTCAAGGAAAATAGATTTCTAATGAGAATGTGGTTCTTCATTTATTCCCCCACTCTTTGGGGGAAGTTGCCTTTAATTGGTATGGTAATTTGCCACTTGGATGTATTGGAGACTGGGCTACTTTCTAAAAGTTGTTTGGAACAATTTAAAAGTTTCATCAATCAAGCCATGATACATCGAAAATTCATTTCAATCAAAAAGGATCTAGCTGATATAGTTTCACACTTCAATTTTTCTTTCACATGGCATGTCACAAATTGAAAACACCATATACTATACCGATTGAAGCTGCTATTTAGATTTATTTGAATTCTATGGACCATCTTAATGCTATTTTTCTAAGAAGACTTTTGGTAATAGATATCAAGACATTGAACAAAGTCTTCACAAAATAAATTACCTTCACTAAGAAAGCCAATCCTAATGGAGGAGGATTGATGCTTCCAACTCAAGCTATTACTATGATGCTTCTGTTGAGGCAGATAATAGTTTCACCTCTGAGTTTGGTCAAATGAAAAAGACCATGTCACAAATGAACAATAAGATAACTCACTTAAGATTGTCACAAGGACAAAATAATATCTTTCAAAGGAACAATGCTGGTCCTTACAACAACAACAATTATAATTATAATTATAATAGAAATTCTATTGGGAACAATAGTGTTGGAAATAATAATGTTGGGAACCATAATGGAGGAAACAATTTCAATCCTCCTAATGATAACAACTTCCAAAGACAAAATAGACAATGGAAGAAACACCCAAATAATGGGAGCATTCATACAGATGATAAAAGAAATAATGTTCAATATATCATTATCAATCAGTATGATGATGGTAAAAACTCATCCAACAATGATGGTTCCTACTATGATGGAAATGAAGAAATGACTTAGAATTCAAAAGCAAATGACAATGTCCCTCCTATAAAATTTAATGTTATGGTACTAGACTCTCACGATTCCACACCTAGCACACAGGTGGAGCAACCAGCCAATGAATAATTATCTTTCCCATTCAATTAGGAACCAGACATTCATCCAAAAGAGATGTTTTCCTTTCACAATGAAAATCAAAATATGTACAATTTGTGAAGTTAGAAAGAACCTATGACAGATGGAATTTCACTAGGTTTACAACCAACTCCCCCCAATCCAAGAGAAAATAAAAATCTAGTACCAATTAGGCCACCCTTCGAAGGACAACAAACTCAAATCCAAGGAAACATACTGACAATCCTGAAAAACCTAGCTTGGTCTACTAAAAAATGTAGCCTAGTGGAAGATTTGAAAAGTACAAAGGCCAACATGTCCATATTCGATATGTTGCAAAATTGTCCCCATCAATGAGAAGCACTGATGAAGACTATTGATCATATAAAAGAACCCCATAATGAAAGTATTGCTTCTCAAAAGATAGTATCTCAACAAGTCAATGCTTTGAAGGTAATGCCAACTATGTTTAAAGACAAGGTTGAGGTACCCTTGTTTTTGCTCAGGATTAAGATATATGGGAAGAATCTTCACAATTGTCTAATTCATTCAGGAGCCTCTTATAATGTTATGTAGCTATCAATAGAACAAAGGTTAGGAGTCAATCCTCAACACTCCAACCAAATAGTGGTACAACTAGATAAGATGGAGGTGAAATTCATCAGTGTGTTGAAAGATGTTTGGATATAGTTGATAGTAGATCCTGAAATTCAAGACATTATTGACATACATGTGGTGGATATCCCAAAAACATATGGGCTACTACTATGCAAAGAATGGACCAAATACCTCAGAGGATGGTTTTCTATAGATTTTACTTAGTTTTGGTTACCATGGAAAGGGTTGAACAATCAAATTAAGATAGACATAGAGCAAAAGCTAACAACTATGATTATAAAATTTAATGTTCCAGATGATGTAGCATTCCTACAAATGGATTTGGGATCCTACAAAGTGATGACTTTTGATAACACTTCAGTCAAAATACTAGACACTCAAGATGGAAAATCCAGGACGTTAATCCCAAAGGACAAGCTCATAATGCAATTTATAAACAACACGATGGCTAACTTACAATGTCTAGCAGAAGAAGTTGACCCTAGTATCCTCCTACTCCTACAATGTCTAGCAGATGAACTAGTAGAGAATCAAAATCCTATAAATATATCTAAATCTGTTGAGAAAGTTGAAGAGGAAATCAAAGACCTAAATGTGCATAGTGATACATCTTCAGATGGTGGAGGTTTGCCTTCTCCTCCATAGGGATGATTAAAGTTTAGAGAAGAAGACAATATGTGAAAGGTGAAGGATGGACATCAATATTCATCCATCCTAATCTTAAAATAGATGAAATTGTAGATTTGATAGGGGAAATATAGGATAAAAAAGAAAAACATACACTCCCCATGTCAAGAAACAACAATGGAGAATCATCAAATCCACCTTGCAAAAAATTACAGTGGGTCCCCAAGAAACAATCCTTTCAGGCCCAAGTGAAAGAAAAGCTAAGGAAAAATAAGCATAAGGTTAGGAAAACCAAAGAGGACCCAATCTTGATGCTTAACTTTGATGGTTCGAAATGAAAATTGGGAGCTACCATAGGTATTGAGTTGATCAACACAAGAGCTAAGTCTTTCTATGCAGCATATCAATTATAGTTTAAATGTTCTAATAATGTCGCAAAGTATGAAGCATTGGTATGAGGAATCCTGTTTGCATTAGAGAAAGGAATCATAGCTCTGATAATTAAGGGAGATTCTCAGTTAGTTATAAGGTAAGGTAAGTTAGTATATTCTTGCAATAACAAGAGGTTTCTCGCATATAGGAAGAGGGTATGGAATTTAATGGATTATTTTGAAGCTCTGAATATAAAATCTATTCCAAGGAGAAAAAAGATGATAGCAGATGCCCTCACTATCTCAGCAAGCATAGTACAACTTGTTGAGAGAATGAAATTGAAATAGTTTTTCAGTTGAATTAGTTGCTATTCTGTCTATCCCAGATAATATTATGGACTTCCAATTTTTCGAAGATGATCAACATAAAATTGAGTTTGTTATGTGCAATGGCCACTTCAAAGGACAAGAGATTTATGATACCCCTAATGATAAAGCTAAAGATGATGAACTCAAAGATGAAGATGGGATCCTACATTTGAAAATTAACTCTATTTCTAAGGGAATGATTGAATTAGAATGAATTTTTTATTGTTATGAATTAGTGTATAATAAAAAAATGGTCCAAGAAAAAGGGACTGAAGAATGTGATTTGTACAATTTGGGTATTGATAAAGATCCTAGGATGGTAAGGATAACAATGGCATGCAAAGCACAGGAAAGGGAAGACATGCTTAAGTTACTAATTGAGTATAAGGATGTTATTTCTTGGAGCTGTGAGGAGATAAAGACATATGATCCTAAGATTATTATGCATGACATCCCATTCAAACTAGATGCGAAACCTCTCTAACAAAGGAAAAGACCTATTAATCTTATCATTGAACCACTGATAATTAAGGAAGTAGAGAAGTTTCTTGATGACAAGATCATCTTCCCCACTAATCATTCTACATGGGTGGCTAATTTGGTTCCTGTATGGAAAAAGACTAGAGAAATTTTTCATTGCGTGGATTTTCATATCTTAAATCTTGCACCTCAGAAGGACAATTACCCTTTGCCCTCATTGGATGAAGTATTGCAAATTGTTGATGGTTCAAAGATGATGTCTTTCATAGATGGATATTGAAGATATAATCAAATCATGGTAGATGAACAAGGTAGACTAAAGATGACATTTATGACCAAAGGGGGAACTTTTGATGCCTTTTGGACTAGTTAACGTTGGAGCTACATTTCAGCAAGCCATGGATATAGATTTTAAGGGGCTAATAAATAAGTGCATGGTTATCTACATGAACTAACTATCTTTTCAAAGGAATGAAACACTCATATCATTGATCTAAAATAGGTGTTCAATAGGTGTCGTAGATACAACATATCCCTCAATCCCAAGAAATATTCATTTGGGGTCACCAAAGGGAAGCTCCTAGGACATATCATCTTTGAAGCCAAAATCTCTATTGATCCTGATAGGGTTGAGGCAATTATTTAGTTATTGCCTCCTCATAGTTGAAAAGATCTCAAATTTTTTTTAGGAAAATAAATTTTGTGCAAAAATTCATAAGTGATTTGTAGAGATAGCGTGTCCCCTTAATGATTTTCTCAAAAAGGGAGCTAAAACCAAATGGGTTCCAAAGATTAAGAAATCATTTGAGGATATCAGAGTGGCCACTTCCACGAACCCAATATTGGTAAGTCCAAATTATGGACTACCTTCAAAAATATACTCTTTTGGTTTAGAACATTCATGTATAGGGATTCTTACATAGAAAATAGAAAAGGAAGATGAAAGATACATTGCCTTCATGAGTTCCCCTCTCAAAAATGTTGAGTTAAATTATTCCAACCTTGATAAATAGTATTTTTCTTTAATCAAATCAATGAAGAAATTCTACCATTACATACTGAAAAGTGAGGTATATGTGATTGTACATGATCTAGCAATTAAGAGATTATTAATGCAAAATGAACTTGGTGAAAGATGAGGGAAATGGATGGCAATACTACAAGAATATGATCTAGAGATCCAACCTATAAGATTAGTCAGAGGTTAAGGATTATAAAAAATGATAGCAGATAACCAAACCAAAGATGAAAAGAAGTTCAGGTTTGACAATGAAATAGAAAAAGTGGGGGCTGGATTTTATTGGTCAAGTGAATCAACCATCGAAAACTAAACACACTTTTATTCTCATTACTACTAATTATTGTACTCAATGGATAGAAGAAAAACCATTTAGAAACTACATTGCTAAGGTGGTAACATATTTCTCAGAAGGACACATTGTTATTAGATTTAGGATGTCATTCTCCCTAGTGTGCGATAACAGATCAAATTTTGCATGAGTATTCTTAACTCAATGGGCATTGGAAAATCAAGTTCTTATCAATTTCTCTTCAAATTATTACCCACAAGGAAATGGGATATCTAAATCTACAAACAAGAACTTGATCATAGTAATAAGACATTTGTTGAAGGAGAATCCTAAAGATTGGCATACACAAATCAAATGTGCTCTAAGGACTGATAGAGTAAGGGTCAATAATGCTTTGGGGGACATCTAAATATTTTTTTCTTTATGGAAAAGAGCTAGTATTCCCACTTAATATCAGGATTCTTTTTTTGAAATTCATGAGTGGGTACATTGAAGATGGTGACAAAGTACAAATCAATTTGATGAATCTTTTAGAGATGGATAAAAATGGACAGTTACTTTGGAGCACATGGCTAAACATCAATCAATCATTAAGAGGTGGTTTGAAAAGAGGTCCATGATAAAATCCTTTAGAATATTTGACCTTGTTCTACTTTGGGATAAGATGAAAGAAAAGTCGGGCAACCACACTAAGTTCCAACACTTGTGGATTGGTCTCTATCAGATCGCAAAAATTCTCAAAGAAAATACTTTTAGGCTAAGTTCCTTACAGGGGGAATTGGTTCCATTGCCAGTCAATGGGCAATTTATGAAATATTATTTTGAAGCCTGGGAGGCACAAAAAAAGAGTTAGATTTCATTTCTACAAGTGTGTTTCTTTTTAGTTGCATGTTTTCTTTTAGTCATGTGTTTGTTTTCAAAGTTGCATCAATCTAGGGAACTGGTGCACTCAAGATTTTTATCTTCATATATCTTACTAACTACTCTTTTGGGTCCAATTTTTAGGGAGAGGTATTTCTTTGTGAAAACATTTTTGATGATTTTATATCTTATACGGAGGAATGAATGTTACTTGCAGTAATAAGGGACTTTCTGTCTTGAATTCAGAATTGTAGATCGACAAGTTCTCAACACTTTGCATATTTAAAGATCGATTATCTTAGGTGTTGTCAAACCAAGATTGAAGATAGCAAGGGATGATTGAAATCCTATTGGTTCAAACACATGGGTCTTCTCGAAGGATTTCTAAGATCATTGTTTGGCATGAGATTTTCTAAAAGGTTCTTAAGAGATGAACACAATAGATGTTCACAAAAGATCAAATCCAAGAAATGACACTAATGTCTTGGACACATAGTCTAAGCATGGTCAAGATATAGAAAGAAAATAAAAGAAAACAATGGTGTTAAGAGTGAAGGATTCTACAAAGTTTGAGAAAGGTAATTTGATAAATGGATATGCACTCAAAATAAACTATCCAGTACCAAAACATTGCTCCATCCAAGAATCAAATGGTGATGTTATGAGCTATATGGAGCAAGTATTTAGAGGATTTCCAAGGACTTCAAATAAAATGTGATAACCCACTTACAACACTTGAACTAATTCTCTAATTTGGTCAGCCAAAGGATTGACAAACATCTTTTTTGGAGATTCCTGATGAATGGGCTAGATGGGGTGGAAGATTGTTTCTAAGTTATTAGAAAATTTTGATAGATTACATCCTAAGATGACAAAGGAAATGAATACATAGAGAACACACTAAAATTGGAGCTCAAGATTCTACGGTTTTGACTACAAAATGGGTCAAAATACACTTTGAATGTTTTAGATTTAGTTGGTGTTTGACACATATCCAAAGAATGCTTGTTAATGAAGAAATGCCTTTGTCATTTCTTCCTTTTGTTGGGGCTATTTTTTGTGGTTCCATATCACAAGCCCCATTTTCTAATAGAAATGGGGATACCCTACTTCATTTTAGGCTTTTCAGATCCCTAGTCTAGGGTTCGAGTCCTTTCAAGGCCTTACCTAGTCTCCTAGTCCATGTCTCGATCCTAACTGTAGAATCTAGTTGACAAAAACACAAAAAATTTGGTGAAGGGGACTTTTTTTTTTTTGCAAATAAAAGGCACACCAGAACCCCTCAACATATGTGCTAGTGTGCCAAAATCCTTAAAGGAAAACCAAAGGCATCTCTTTTGTGAAGATGCGTAGCTACACACTTGTGCACCTGCATAGGTCCAAGGAGGTGAGGGTTTATATAACCCCTACTTCCCTATTTCCAACCACCTTGTTTTCAGTCTACTTTCTTGCACTTCTATTTTTGCACCCCCACATCTAGCTAGGTGTACCCTTTTGGCCTAGCACTCCAACACAATAACAAACATTAAAATACTAAGGTATGTAGTAGCACACCTAACTAGGAGCACTGCTCTAGACCTCATAAACATAAACATTAACTTATGCACCTAGAATAGGTGCACATCAGTGCACTTACCTAGGTGTGTTGATGGGAACCTATTCTTATTTTGAAGAAAAATTAAAAGAAGAAATAATCTTGACTAATTTGGGTGCCCAGCAGCACACCTAATTAGGTGCAATTCTATGCAGCCTCAAATATAGAGAAAGACATCAAATTTTTGAGAATGAGGTGTGCATCAACTCACCCCATGAGGTGTGCTAATGTACACCCCATAAATGAGATTCTACTTAGATAGAGGGAACACTAGGTGCACCTAATAGGTTTACTAGGTGCACCAAAAAATTTCATTTTAAGGCTTTTATTAGGGTTTTTGGGTGTTTCAAATGGTCTAGTTTCTCAAATTTTTTTACAAATCAGTTCTAGGTTCTGAATTAATTATTTTTTCTTCAATTTTGAACTAATGGATGTGTTATTTTTTATGTATAATGGCATCTTATTCATCTCCCCTTGTTGAGAAAATGGCACCAAAACTAGTAGTGTTTAAGTTCCAGGGCATTCTGACAAAATCACAGTTTTAGGATGACAAGTCAAAAATCTGAGACACTGATATGGGACACGTAGATTTAGAAGAATTTTTAAAGATTTGTAACAACTTAACTAAGATTTCCCAAATGATCTTTGCACTAATCCAATTAGGGCTCGTTAATGCAACATCACACCCAATGTCAGTGCATTCTTAAGAACTTAGAATAACACTTGTAAAACATTTTTTTCCTGAGGAGAGGGTTGTTAAGAATGTAATGGGAGAGATCATTATAGCTCTCAGACCCAAGAACATTGAAAAGGTATTCCATCTCCCACGAGCAGACCAAATCATTTGAATGACTTATGAGCAAGCAGAAAGATGGTATTGAGAACATATTGACGAGGCTTCTATGATTATCCAGCCCTCATACCTTATAGAGAAGACTCCTCTGGGAACAAAAACTGGCAAAGTGGACATGAAAAGAGAACACATAAAGGAAGACATTGGGTGCTCAATCATACTCTTGAGTAGAGTAATGGGTTTTCCAGCAGTTAGACACTTGAACATCTTCATGGTGCACTTTATTGAAATGATAAAGAAAGAGGAGATGCCACTAGATTGGGCTTCTACTCTCAGCCAGAATTTGTGTGAATAGTTGGTCATAGAAAAGAACAATAGGAAATTCTACATGACATCATACGTTGTGTACTTGTTAGCCACGAGAGCCACAGATTACCTAGGGCTCTACAAAAGTGGTAACATGCAGGATGTGAATGCATGGTCGTATGTCATATATCCCCAACTAGTAAAGACGAGGCTTTTAGATTAAAGAAAAGAATATAGAATTGTGAATGATGCATTCATATTCGCCATAATTTAGTTCATAGAAGGGGATTATGCAAAACGAATGTTAGAGGAGGTAGCTACATAAATATCATTAGTTAGTGCTTACTATATTTAGTTTTGAATGTTTAGAGATTTGAGGGTAGTGGGTACAAATATTAACCCCAAGAAGCTCCCTAGGTATCCCAGTGATAGATTGACTCTCCTAGAGCTTTCCTACCAACTCTTGTCTACCTATGACAGAGTTAGAAAGTAGTACAAAACATGTTGTATGTGGCCCATGATGATAGGACCTTTTTAGGTAGATGGGAGGCAAGATATCCCATCTTTTGAATGTGAATGGGATCAGTATCCATTAGTAGAGTATAATTCTCCATGGCCATATTTTGACAATATCAGGAGAGTGCAGTACTTAGAGGGAAAAACATTTCAACATGAAGAAGGCATTGAATATGATTGGAATAATTTGACAAAAGGCTATGATGTCTGTATTAGGGATTATTGTAGGATGACTTTGTATTTGGTAGAGAAGGCCTTGACAATAAAGATTTTGTTGGAGATATTGCAACAAAACACAAAAGATTTGCTTGATCCTTTTTTCAATAGGGATAAAATTGGTGAAAGGCCTATTATGAATGCCAAGAATGATAGAGAAGAAAACATGGATATTAATCATAGGGCAAGGCACATCATCAAATTGATGTAGGATTTGATCAAGAAACCATTCAAACTTTATCAAATTCCTGAGATAGTGACCTTCCATGCAAAAGGTTGTCTTGCCAAAGTTAGAGGGAAAAAGGTCACTATCCCTACATTTACAGCTCAATCACTAGTAAGCCTAGAGATGATGCACCAAATTGATAGGCCAACTATTTATTATTGAGCACAAAAGGGGAAAAGAAAGGCTAAGAGGAAGGGGAATTCTCCTCAATGAACTAAACCAAAAGAGGGAGAAATTTTAGCACCTCCATAGCAAGGAGAGGAAAATGTATAGGGGCCAAAAAATGTAGAAGCTACACAAGACCAAGGTGATCCCCAATTACTGTTAGCTGCACCAAGCTAGGAGGAAACATAAACTAAGGTACAAGAGGTTTACCCACCTCAAAAAATAGAGCAAGCCTCTCCCTCTGCAACAAAAAGAAGGAAGATTAAGAATCTGGTCAAGAGGAGACAAAAGATGATTGAGAAAGTGATTCCTTTTCCATCTATCCCTAAACCCATTCTGAAAGAGGTTGAAGAAGAGGGTGATGAGGATGAAGAAGATGATCTACCTCTAAGTTAGACAACTTAGCTAGCCATAGCTATAGAGTAGGAATGAAGGAGAAGTGCCATGATCAAACTACCATCTATCCTTGATGAACCCATGTAGACCACTACATCAGAAGATGAAATGCAACAGTGGATAGATGAGTAAGATGTGGAGGGCATTGATATCTTTAAGATGTCAAATTTTGACTTTATCTCTGTGCATATTATGTTGGTCTAGGACAAGATCAGAGACATGCCAACCAATTAACCCCAATAGGAGGATTGGACTTAGATGACCTTCGAATCACAATAGCTTGAGGTATTTTTGTCATCCCAACTATAGGTCACATTTTTTGTAGACAAGGGATCAACTACCCCTTTACCTCCAAATATATAAGCTAAATAGATACAAGCTAAAAGACAAGGGGAAGAGCCAGAACAAGTACCCATTGAGATAGTGTCAAAGGAAGGACATATGGGTGAACAACCACAAAAAACTTCCCAAGACACTGAGGTGAGAAATTTTTTATTCACAAATGTAGAGAGTCTTGGTGCGAATCTCTCACAAAAAGAAAAGACTCTAGAAAGGATTGATAAAAGATCTCTTTTAGAATGCATTCCAAGGTGGTTCAGGAAAGAAGTGATAAGAAACAAGAAACAACAATTCACTACTAAGGAGGATGATAGAATGGAATTAATAGAAGTTCTAAGAAGGCCTAATTCACCTCCAAAGGATGCAAGAGCATTAGCCTTCATCATGAGTGATTAGAGTTAGGACTTTTTTTCTCACATAGCTATCCCTCCTCTAGAATTTAATGTTGAAGAATTGACTCCAAGGGATTATCAAATCCAAGAAGTTATGCTTGGAAAGTTGACCTTGGAAATTACAAAGCGAATAGAAACAATAGGGATGAAGGAGGTGTTCAAGAGCCTGGAATAGGATGGGCTAGAGTTGATAACACTTCAGCATCAGAATGAAATCCTAAACAGATATTTGAGGAAATTTTTTGGCCCTTTAGATCCCACTAACCCTAAAGAAAGTCTAAATACAACAATTTAGATAAGGGATAGGGGTGCAATGCAATTGGACCCATTTTTGAATGCTTGTCAACAAAGGCATGAAAGTTTTGAGAAAAAATGTGTATTAATCATTCAAGAAAATTTAATTTTATTACATGTCATGCAGGAGAATGTAGACAAGTTATTGTCACTTTTGAATCAAGATTTTGGTCTTATGGATGAAGTGCATACCTAGGGAAAAGACTTACAGGCATTATAGGCAATAAAAGGCCAAAGGTACTGAATGTTAATGGATGTACACATGACTAAGGAATTAGATAAGATAGATGATTAGATAGAGAAGATTATAGATAGTAATAAAGTAATGGAAACATTACACATAAAGATTCATAGGTTCAAGGACCAAGCCCAAGAGAAAATTTTGGAAGCTGAGAAACATTATAGTGATGCATGTTTGGACATTTTTGAGGATGATGCACACGAAAAGTTGATACCTATAGAGGTAGTAGTTCAGAGATTTTGGAAGATTTTTGACAAAGTTTTTAATGATGAAGATATCTAGTAGGCTTTCATAATAGAAGAAACTTTGTTAGAGCTTGATACAAAACTTGGGGATTTTTTAGAAACTCATATAGAAGTGGATAGCTCTAGGAAGAAAGTAAATGATACATATAATGCCTTAGATTTACTTGATGTAACTTAGTTCACTGAGATAATAGAGAAATTCAAAGGAAAATATCTAAACATAGCTTTGGAATAAAGGGGAATGAAACCTAGATGCAAGAATTCTAATTTTGACACTTATTGAAATTTTGCAATTTTTGGCCTAGTGCCAAAATTAGAGCTTCCATGCATCAAAAATGCATTTTGGAAGCAGTTTAACACCAACAGATGCCAAGTAAAGGTGAAGCTTTTTTTTTTTAACACTTCTAGATAGTCCTACATCATTTGAAGGATCTCTTTTTCGTATTTCCTCATAAATTTTGTTTATGACATGTAAAGGCTCATGCATCCAACCGATGATTTAAAATGGATAGAGTTCTAGTTAGCACCAATTAGATAGATAGTTTGGACATCAATAGATTTTTTTTATTAGTATAAAGCATATGATTGCATCAAGATATCTCTCACTCTAAGCATAAATTGAAGAGATGATTTCTTATAAATACGGGATTGTAATTTTTAATCAAGGCCACTATTATTTTGCAATAATATATGCTTTTGGTACTTGCATTAGGAGTGTAGTGAATCTTCCCTAAGTGCGTTATATTTTGTGGATGTATGTTTATGAAATGCAAGTGAGACAAAAGTTTATTGAATTATTTCTGGTTGTGCAATCTTTTAATTCTGTTGTTTGCTACAAGTCTACAAATTCCACTGACATACTTAGTTCAAGAAGAGATCACCCATATTGTTCTTGCATAGCTTTTTGTCTCACATGAGCACATTCTCTATGGCTTTGTGATTTGGTGAAAAGTGAAACATCTTACCGTTGCTAAACTTCCATCGATGATTGTGTCAGTGGAATTAAGGAAGTGTTGCTCATATCTTTATTGGTTACCCACTGATCTTTTTGAAAGCTTAACTCGCACACATGTTGTTTATGTAGCTTATGTCTATTAGGATTTACTTTCAATGTTATTTTCTTAAACTTCTTGTCACCTTATCTTTTTTATTTGCCATATGAAGCCCTTGGTTAAATTAGGAATTCATACAGTTGCATTGTTAGATTGCATTAATCATAAAATAGAAAATACAAAAATATACTTCATTTTTTGTGGTTATTCTTTTGAAGCAGAAAATAGATTTTACATTTTATTCAAAGTTATTAGAAGTAGCAAAGGCCTCCTCATGAACAGTCACATTTATCTTCAACTGAGCAGATTCCAGTAGGTCACAAGATCACTTGGAACCTTGGAGTTTATCCTTGGATTAGCTTTTCAAGAGAGGAGTTTGAAATGGTTCCTACTATTAAGCATCATGCAAAATGACAACTCAATATTATCTTAATCTACTAAGGCGAAGAATTAATGA
The DNA here is from genome assembly GCA_028749045.1 of Cupressus sempervirens. Taxonomy (NCBI): domain Eukaryota; kingdom Viridiplantae; phylum Streptophyta; class Pinopsida; order Cupressales; family Cupressaceae; genus Cupressus; species Cupressus sempervirens. Next base: position 24,360,745 of record CM053786.1, read on the forward strand.
TGAGCTGAGTCTAGTTCAAATGAATAGTATTGATGAGGCATACAAGTTTTCCCTAAGAGTTGAGGAAAAATTGAGCAACAAGTTTGACAACAAGAATAACAGAAGAGGTCATGGTGGAAGATCTGGTAAATGATCTTATGGAGGTTGTGATGATGTTCATAAAAATAAGGTTGAGGCTGGGAGTAGTAGTCAAAACTAGAGGGGAAACAATTTTGCTCATTTCCATGATCAAAACAATAGAGATCAAAGAGGAAGAGGCAGAGAACAAGGATCTAGAAAAGGAGGCTTCCATGGGAAATGTTTTCATTGTAGATAAGAAGCGCACAGAGAATTTGAATATTCATACTTTCAAGGAAGGAAAGATTGAAGAATAAAAGGCCAAGCTAGAATTGCACATGTTGATAAAGATGTTAGATCATCACATTCTAAATATGTTGAAAGAGGAGAAGTCCTAGTTAATAGAAGAGTCCTTCTGAGTAGTGAGAATGAACTTGATCAAAGAATTAGTTTGTTTTGCATAAGTTTTAGATGTGAAGACAAGTTTTGTGATGTGATCATTGATGGTGGAAGTATTGACAATTTGGTGTCAGAAATGGTGGTCACAAAGTTGAAGTTGAAGAGACAAAAACACCTACATCCACACTGTATTTCGTGGGTGCAAGATAACCATAAGGTCATGGTATATGAGCAGTGCTCTATAAATTTCAAGATGGAAAGCTACTAGGATGAGGTACTTTTTGATATCATACCTATGGACATATGTTATATGTTGCTAGGTAGGCCATGGTACTTTGACATGCATGTTGTACATGATAGACAAGAAAATACATACACTTTGACCAAGGATAGAGTGAAGAATATGTTGAAGCCATTGAATGAGAAAGAAGAAAATATATATAATGCTAAAATAATATGTTTTGTTGATTGAAAAGAGTTTCTCAAAGGTATGAAATGTGAGCATATGTGTTTTACTATAATTCCAAAAGATAGTAAAGAAGAAGTAGAGGAGGTACCTATAGAAGTCGTAGATATGTTGGGAGAGTTTTCTAATATTGTATCAGATAATGTACTTAATGGATTTCCCCTAATTACAAAGATCAATCACTAGATGGATTCGGTTCTAAAAGCTAGTTTTTCAAACAAGGGAGTGCATAGAATGACGCCAGTAGAAAGTGAAGAGTTGAATAGACAAGTTCATGAGTTGTTGTGGAAGGGGTTGATTTGAGAGAGTGTGAGTCCATGTGTTGTACCAGTAGTATTAACACCAAAGAAGAATGAGAATGGAGGCTGCACATAGATTCTCACACTATCAGCAAGATCACAAACAAGTATTGATTTCCATTGCCAAGGATGGATGATATTATGGGTTGTTTGAGTAGATCTAAATATTTCACAAAAATGAATTTAAAGAGTGGATACCACCATATTTGTATTAAAGAAGGTGATAAGTGGAAGACTACCTTCAAGATAAAACAAGGACTATATGAGTGGTTAGTCATGCCTTTTGAACTATCCAATGCACCAAGGACTTTCATGAGGCTCATGAATGAGGTACTAAAGGTGTTTTTGGGTATGTTGGTCATTACTTACCTAGATGATATTTTGATCTTTCATAAGACATTGGAGAAGAATTTGATTCATATTCATAAGCTATTTGATATATTGAGGGAGGTAAAGTTATTGGTAAACCTAAAGAAGTGTAGTTTTGTAAAGAAGTTGGTGTACCTGGAACTTGTAATCTTAGTAGAAGGTCTAAAAATTAACCTAGAGAAAGTGAAGGCTATCCTTGAATGACCTATTTCAAGTTGTGAGATAAAGGTAAGATCTTTTCATGGACTAGCTAGTGCTTATGGAAACTTCATAAGAGGTTTTAGTAGTATTTGTGGACCCTTGACTAAAACAATGAGAAGGGATGGGAAATAATTTAAGTAGAATGTAGGAGCATATAAGAGTTTTAATGTATTGAAACAAAAAATCACTAAGAAGTCTATTTTAGTAATTCCTAATTTTAACAAGGTGTTCCATGTAGAGTGTGATGCTAGTGGTACAACAATGGGAGTTATTTTGATCCAATAAGGTAGATCTGTTACTTATTTTAGTGAGAAGTTGAATGATGCAAAAAGAATATATTCTATTTATGATTAGGAATTTTATGTTTTAGTTCAAGCATTGAATAGGTGGAGATGGTATCTTCTTCCTAAGGAGTTTGTTTTGTATATTGATCATCGAACTTTGCAATATTTGAAAAGTCTAGGAAAATTAAACAAAAAACATTTGAAGTGGGTTGAATTTTTGTGGAGTTATAAAAAAAATTTGAAACACAAGAGTAGGAAGTCTAACAAAGTTATCGATGGTTTTAGTAGAAGACAATTTTTACTGGCATAAATACATATAGAGGTGGTTGGGTTCAAGGATTTTAGTAATTTGTATCTAGATGATACTGATTTTGGTGAAGCATGGAAGACTTGTATAGAACCTATTACACTTGATAGAACATAGTGGATGGATTTTAGGATCCAAGATAGTATGCTTTTCAAAGGAAGCTAGTTGTGCATTCTTAAAAGTTCAATGAGAGAGAATATCATTGAGGAGAAGCATAGTGGACGATTGGCCATACATTTTGGTAGAGATAAGACCATTGCTTTGGTTGCTGAGAATTATTATAGGCCACAATTGCAACAAGATGTGAAGAAGTTTGTACAAAGTTGCAGAGTATGTCAGATGGGGAAATGAGTGAATTCGAATACAAGGTTGTATCAACCATTACTTGTACCAAAGAAGCCATGGGAGAATGTTAGCAGGGATTTTGTTCTTGGATTACCAAGGACACAATGATGATATGATTTTAGTTATGTTGTGGTTGATAGATTTTCAAAGACGACACATTTCATTCCTTGCAAGAAGACTAGTGATGTTGTTCATGTAGTAGAGTCATTTGTGCATTCCCATAAGTTCAATGAGAGAGAATATCATCAAGGAGAAGCATAGTGGAGGATTGGTTGGACATTTTGGTAGAGATAAGACCATTTCTTTGGTTCCTAAGAATTATTATAGGCCACAATTGAAAAAGGATGTGAAAAAGTTTGTACAAAGTTGTAGAGTATGTCAGATGGTGAAAGGAGTGAATTAGAATACAAGGTTGTATCAGCCATTACCTATACCAAAGAAGCCATGGGGGGATGTTAGCAAGGATTTTATTCTAGGATTACCAAAGAAAAAATGATGACATGATTTTAGTTATGTGGTGGTTGATAGATTTTCAAAGATAACACATTTCATTCCTTGCAAGAAGACTAGTGATGTTGTTCATGTAGCAAAGTTATTTTTTAGAGAACTACTAAGAATACATGATCTACCAAAGAGTATAGTTTTAGATTGAGATAAATTTTTTTTTGGGTATATCTAGCATACAATGTGGAAGAAGTTGAAGATAGATTTGAAGTTTAGTTCATCACATCATCCACAGACTAATGGATAGACAAAAGTTGTGAATCACAATTTCGAAAACTTTCTAAGATGTTTGGTTTGGATATGATTTTACCACAACCAAAATTGGCATATAATGATTCTAACAACCAAAGTACTGGTAAATCACCATTCTAGATTATATATGGGAGTAGTCCTAGAAATTCTTATGAATTGAGGTAGTTGGATAAAAGAAAGATAAGTGGTGTTAAAGTAGAAGAATTTGTTGAACATTTGAAGAATATCAATGAAGAGGTGAAGAAGAACATCATAAAGATGAATACATTGTACAAAGCTAAGGAAAATGTGAAAAGGAGGTATAATTAATCTCAAATTGGAGATGAAGTCATGGTTCATTTGAGAAATGAGCATTTACTAGGGGGTACATATAATAAGCTAAAGAAGAAGAAGTTTGGCCATGCAAGATAGTGAAAAGGGATGATTCTGGAATTGTTTATGAAGTGGTGCCACCAGTTGAATTGAATATTTCACTATTATTTAATATTTCAGATTTGACAGAGTATTATGAAGGATTTGATGGAGATGAAGTTGGAGAAGTGCAATGGAGTATTCCAACAACTATTTTGACTACAAAGGATATTTAGAAGATACTGGACAGTTGTGCTAGCAAAAGTACAATGAAAAGAACTTATGAGGAATATCTAGTCAAATGAAAAGGAGGTCAGTAAAGGATTCATCATGGCTAGAAAGGGAGGAGGTTACCCATCTCAATTTTCTCTGAACACCTAAGATGTGATGAAGTCACTTCTCAAATTACCTTAGGTGTCTAATGTAGGTGCATCCTGGGTATAAGAGCAATATTGCATCACCCAAAAATATTTTATTTTCAGTCTTTCCTATTTTATTAAAGACTTGCAGCCAAGGTGGTTACTATTTCTAGGAACTTACTATTTTTAGTATATTTGTCAAAACAAGCTCAAAATTGTCTCACTTTCTTCACAAAGGTTAATTTTAGAATGATAATCCTACCATAAAAAATATCATTGCTCTAGCTTAAGTATTAGCGAAGTTATTGTGAATTTTTACTCTAAATTTTAGGAGAAAAAATGTTTAGGCTCACTGTTGGAGACCTTAGAGTTCCTAGATGAGGTCTAAAAACTTGATAGAAGGGTGCTTGCATTGTTCCAAGCCTATAGATCAAGAGCTAGTGTTTTAAAAAAGTGGTTATAATAGCCAACTAGAGCAATAGTTTGAGAGTTGTGGCCTTCCAAAGTTGGCCTGCCTGAAAAATCTAAAATAATTTGTCAAAGATGCATTTATCCAACTCTATATGTATTGTTAGGGTCTTTTGGCCCTACGTATTAAGTTTGAGCATCTAGAACCTTTTCAGGCAACATAAAAATGAATATTTAATAAAGGCCTAAATATTGTGTAGGATAGCTCTAGGTGGTAGTTCGCAATTTAGTCTTGTAGATTACTATAATGAAGGTACCCATGTGGGTTAGCACAATGTATTTGTAAATTTTGTAATTCTACATTTATGGTGATAATAAGAAGTCCATATTTTATTCTCGCATTTGTTGTTTTTTCTTTTCTTTTGTTATGATTTTATGGTATTAAAGGGAGCATCCTTCATCACTCTATCAAAAATAATAATTTTTGGTAATCCAGGCAATCTCACAATCTCTTTAAAGAAAATTTCAGCAATTCGCTCAACATTTGATGTCTTCGTAAAAGGTATGAAATGAGCCATCTTAGAAAACCTATCTACAACAACAAATATAGAATCATACCCCTTTAATATCTTAGGAAACCCAAGAACAATATCCATAATGATTTCATTCCAAGGTTTCTCATCAAGAATAGTAAAAGGTGTAGGTAAACCAATATTCTAACTCACTCTTTTTGCAACTTGAAAAACTCCACAACTCTTTACAAACTTTTGAACATCCTTATACATCTGAGGGCAATAATATTTCCTTCAACAAACTCAATGTTTTATCAATTTCAAAATGTCTATCCGATCTACCACTATGCTTTTCTTTAATCAAATTCAACCTCATAGAACTCTTAGGAATACACAACTGAATGCCCTTAAACAACATACCTTATTGAATAAAATACTCATCAAACTTACTTGGTTGTTCTCTCAAACTAGGTGCTCTGCACTCTCTCCATATCTTAAAAAAATCATGATCAGTATCATACAAATCCTTCATCTCATCAAAGCCAAGAACTTTAACGTTCATTTCAATCAATAAAGAATATCTTCTACTCAATGCATCAGCAACTCAATTAGTGACTTCACTCTTATGTTTAATCACAAATGTAAAATTTTACAAATAGTAAACCCACTTCATATGTCCATGATTCAACTTATGTTGAGTTCCCAAGTGTTGTAAAGCTTTATGATCAATATACAAAAAAAACTCCTTAAGAATCAAATAATGTCTCCAGGTCTTCAATGCTTGAATAATAGCATAAAACTCTTGATCATACAAAAAATACTTCCTTTTAGCATCATTCAACTTCTCACTAAAGAAAGCAAATGGTTTACCTTCTTGACTCAATATAGGTCCTATTGCACTACCATTTGCATCACATCAAACTTGAAAGACCTTATTGAAATGAGGCAAAGGTAATTTATAGGAAACTCAAAAACCTTTTGTTTCAAAGTCTCAAAATTATTATCAACTCCATTTTTTCACTTGAATTCCTTTTTATCTCCTCTCATTGTCTCAGTGATCATATTATAAACAAAACTGAAATTCCTTATAAAGTTCCTATAAAAACTAGCCAAAATATGAAATTATCTTACCTTACCCACATTCTCAGGTGTAGGCCACTCCAAAATTTCTTTAACCTTCTAAGGATCCATCTTCAAACCATCACCTCAAATCAAAAATCCCAAATACACAATCTCCTCTTGCATAAAAGAACACTTCTTTAGATTAATCATCAACTTTTCTTCTTTCAATCTCTATAAAACTTGTCTAACATGCTCAAGATGTTCTTCCTTAGTCTTACTGAATATCTGAATATCATCCAAATAAAAAATCTCAAATTTATACAAGAATCTCTTAAGAACTTCATTCATCAACCTCATGAAAGTACTAGGTGCAATGTGCATTAGTCAAACCAAAAGGCATTACCAACCATTCATATAAATCATCTTTTTGTCTTAAAAGTAGACTTACATTCATCACCTTCTCTAATTCTAATCTCAAGATAACCACCTTTCAAATCAATCCTGGTAAAATACTTTTCTCCACTCAAATAATCCATTATGTCATCGATCCATCCTTGGCATAGGAAACCTATATTTCATTATGATCTTGTTAATAGCTCTACAATTAGTACATATTATCCATTCTTCCTAGGTGCTAATATGATAGGTACAACACATGGACTCAAAATTTCTTTGATAAAACATTTCTCAAATAATTCATGCACTTGTCTATTAATTTCCTCATTTTCAATAGGTGTCAATCTATATGGTTCTTTATTTGGAAAACTAGATCTAGGAATCAAATTCATATAATGAATTATTCTTCTCATTAGAGGTAAACCATCAGGCATATCCTCTACAACAATATCTCTATACTCTATCAATAATTTTGTAATCTCTATTAGCATTCGGTCAATACTACTAGTTTTGTTATTACTCAAACTCGACTAACTAGTACTAGGCTAACATTGTTATTTGATGCTCAATTGATACTAGCACAACTTGGTCTCCTAGGGATTATAGAAAAACAAACTTGATTCTTCTTTATTTCCTTTTCAAATTACTTTCCATTAACCATGCAAATTCTTACAGTAGTACACTTAATCTAATATGGACTTTCAATCAAAGGTAGCAATATTTATTTTTTCCCATTCACCCAAAGAGTATAGTGATTCAATCTTCCATAATGCATAGCATATCTATCATATTGCCAAGGTCTACCCAAAAAAATACAACAACAATCCATAGGCATAATATCACACAAAACTTCATCAAAGTAATGTGCAATCTTGAAATTCACAATACATTATTCACTTACCAATATCTTATGCTCATCTTTGATCAATGAAACATGATAAGGTTTAGGGTTCTCCAACCTACAATTGCAGCTTTCTAACCAATTATTTTGATGCCAAATTTTTAGAACTTCCACCATCAATGATCACCTTGCAACATTTTCTAGCCATCTTATATTTGGTCTTGAAAAAACTTCTTCTAAGGATAGGTTCTTCATCATTTCCCTTATGACATAAGGTTCTTCTCACCATCAAATTTTCTCCAGCCTCAAGTCCACTAGGTGAACCCTCGGTGTCTCCTTTAACCACAAAATTTCTATTGCCTTGCCCACTTTCAGAGGATCTACATTCAAAATATCTATGCCCCTCTTTATCACATCTAAAACAATTACCATGACAACCACCTCTAGAATAATAATTGCCTCTTCTTTGGTAAGAACTAGTACCTCCTTAGAACTAGAATTATGGTGTCCGTACACGAGCGTGGTATGGTCCTTAAACAAGCATTTTGAAAAGTGGTTTTTAAAGATCCATACCAAAAAAAAAATCTATCATATGGGTATACAAAGAAATTACATATTCAAAAAGAAGATTCCAGGCACTACAATTTTTATTTTTGAAGGTTTTTTATATTTAATCTCTAAATGGCTCAAATTTTTGCATCAATTGACAAAATATTTCAAAAATAGGAAAAACACTTCCACTTTTTGGCCAAAAGTGAGACCCAACTTCTTGCACTCACCCTAATATATTATTAATATTATGGCTTATATTATTAATAAACAATAATATATTATGTTATTATTATAATATATATATATATATATATATATATATATATATATATATGATTCTTATACTATATTATTATTATTTTTACTATATTATTTATAGTGGAGTCATTTATATGGGTCAAAAGGGTTCACAAGATGACCTAAGACCCCTAGGGACATATTAGAATAGTTTATATGGGTCGAAGGGGGTCACAAGATGACCTATGAACCCTTTTGACATATTACAAGATGAAATTTTTCCCTAGGGGTCCTAGGACCCATAGGGACAAATTAGAATTATTTATATGGGTCGAAGGGGGTCATAGGGTGACCTGTGACCACCTTCGACACATTCCACAATGACATATGTCCTTAGGGGTTCTAAGACCCCTACGGACATATTAGAATCATTCATATGGGTCGAATAGGATCATAGGGTGACATATGAACCCCTTCGACACATTCCACAATGACATATGTCCCTACATGTCCTAAGACCCGTAGGGACATATTAGAATCTTTCATATGGTTTGAAGGGGATCATAGGGTGAACTATGACCCCCTTCCAACATTACATGACAACATATGTCCCTAGGGGTCCTAGGACCCCTAGGGACATATTAGAATCCTTCATATGGGTCAAAGGGGGTCATAGGTTGACCTATGACGTCTTTTGACCCATTAAATGACATAGTCTCTAGGGGTCCTAGGACCCCTAGGGACATATTAGAATCATTCCTATAGGTCAAAGGGGCTCATACGCTGACCTATGACCCGCTTCGACCCATTACATGATGACATATGTTCTTAGGGGTCCTAGGACCCCTACGGACATATTAGAATCATTCTTATGGGTCAAATGGGGTCATAGGTCGACTTATGACTCACTTTGGCACATTACATGATGACATATGTCCCTAGGGGTCCTACGACACCTAGGGACATATTAGAATGCTTCATATGGGTCAAAGGGTGTCATAGGTTGACCTATGACCCCCTCCGACCCATTAAATGATGACATATAAAGCTAGGGGTCTTAGGACCCCTAGGGACATATTACAATCATTCTTCTGAGTCAAAGGGGGTCACAGATTGACCTATAACCCCCTCTGACCCATTACATGATGAAATATGTCCCTAGAAGTCCTAGGAAACCTAAGGACATATTAGAATGCTTCATATGGGTCAAAGGGGGTCATAGATTGACCTATGACCCCCTTCGACCCATTAAATGACAACATATATCTCTAGGGGTCCTAGGAACCCTCGGGACATTTAAGAATCTTTGACCCATTACATGATGACATATGTCCCCAGGGGTCCTAGGATCCTTAGAGAAATATTAAAATCATTCATATGGGATAAAGGGGGTCATAGGTTGACCTATGACCTTGTTTGACCCATTACATGATGACATATGTCCCTAGGGGTCCTAGGATCCCTAGGGGCATATTAGAATCATTCATATGGGTCAAAGGAGGTCATAGGTTTACCAATGAACATCTTTGACCCATTCAATGATGACATATATCCCTAGAGGTCCTAGGAACCCTAGGGAAATATTAGAATCATTCTTTTGGATCAACAGGGGTCATAGGTTGTCCTATGCCCCCTTCAACCCATTAGATGATGACATATGTCCCTAGGGGTGCTAGGACCCCTAAGGACATATTAGAATCATTCTTATCGGTTAAAGGGGGTCATAGGTTGACCTATGACCCCCTTTGACCCATTACATGATGAAATTTGACCTTACGGGTCCTAAGACCCCTAGGGACATATTAGAATCCTTCTAATGGATCAAAGGGGGTCATAAGGTGACCTATGACCCACTTTAACCCATTACCTGATGACATATGTCCATAGAGGTCCTAGGACCCCTAGATAGATATTAGAATGCTTCATATGGGTCAAAGGAGGTCATAGGTTGACATATGACCCCCTTCAACCCATTAAATGATGACTTATCTCCCTACGCGCCCTTGGACCCCTAGGGACATATTAGAATCATTTTTATGGCTCAAAGGGGGTCACAGGTTAACCTATGACCCCCTTTGACATATTACATGATGACATATGTCCCTAGGGTCCTAGGACCCCTAAGAACATATTAGATTCGTTCATATGGGTCAAAGGGGGTCATAGGTTGACGTATGACTCCCTTCGACCTATTAAATGACAACATATGTCCCTAGGTGTCCTAGGACCCCTAGATACATATTAGAATAATTCTTATGGGTCAAATTGGGTCATAGGTTGACCTATTACCCCCTTTGACCCATTACATGATGGCATATGTCCCTAGGGGTCCTAAGACCACTAGGGATATTCTAGAATCATTCATGACCCATTAAATGATGACATATGCCCCTACAGGTCCTAGGACCCCTAAGGACATATTAGAATCTTTCATATGGGTCAAAGGGGCTCATAGGTTGACCTATGACCCCCTTTGACCAATTACATGATGACATATGTCCCTAAGGGTCCTAGGACATGTAGGGACATACTAGAATCTTTCATATGGATCAAAAGGGTCCATAGGTTGACCTATGACCTCCTTTGACCCATTAGATGATGACATATGTCCTTAGGGGCATATTAAAATCATTCATATGTGTCAAACGGAGTCATAGGTTGACCTATGACCACCTTCGACACACTACATGATGACATATGTCTCGAGACATATTAGAATGCTTCATATGGGTCAAACGGGGGCATAGGTATGACCCCCTTTTACCCATTAAATGGCAACATATGTCCCTAGGGGTCCTAGGACCCCTAAGGACATATTAGAATAATTCTTATGGGTCTAAGGGGGTCATAGGATGACCTATGACCCCTTCAAACTATTACATAACAACATATGTCCCTAGGGAATTTAGGATCCCTACAGACATATTAGAATGCTTCATATGGGTCAAAGGGGGTCATAGGTTGACCTATGAGCCCCTTCGACCCATTAAATGATGACATATGTTCGTAGGGGTCTTAGGACCCCTAGGGACATATTAGAATCATTCTTATGGGTCAAAGGGTGTCATAGGTTGACCTATGACCCCCTTCGACCAATTACATGACGACATATGTCCCTAGGGGTCCTAGGACCCCTAAGGAGATATTAGAATCATTCTTATGGGTGAAAGGGTGTCATAGGTCATATGACTCCCTTCGACCAATTAAATGACAACATATGTCCCTAGTGGTCCTAAGACAGCTAGGGACATATTAGAATGCTTCATATGGGTCGAGTGGTGTCATAGGTTGACCTATGACCCCCTTCGAACCATTAAATGATGACATATATCCCTAAGGGTCCTAAGACCACTAGAGACATATCAGAATCATTCTTATGGTTCAACCTATGACCCCCTTCGACCTATTACATCATGACATATGTCCCTAGGGGTCCTAAGACCCCTAAACACATATTAGAATTATTCTTATGGGTCAAAGGGGGTTATAGGGTGATTTATGACCCCATTTGACCAATTAAATGATGAAATATGTCCCTAGGGGTCCTAGGACCCCTAGGTACATATTCAAATCATTCTTATGGGTTAAAGGGGGTCATAGGTTGACTTATGACCCCCTTCGACCCATTAAATGATGACATATATCGCTAGGGGTCCTAGGACCCCTAGGGACATATTAGAATCATTCTTATAGGTCAAACGGGGTCATAGGTTGACCTATGATCTCCTTCAACACATTACATGATGACATATGTCCCTAAGGGTCCTAAGACCCCTAGGGACATATTAGAATCTTTGTAATGGGTCAAAGGGGGTCATAGGGTGACCTATGATAACCTTCAACCCATTATGTAAGGACATATGTCCATAGGGGTTCTAGGGACCCTAGGGACATATTAGAATGCTTCATATGAGTCAAAGGGTCTCATAGGTTGACCTATGACCCCCTTCAACCCATTAAATGATGAGATATATAGCTAGGGGTCCTAGGACCCATAGGGACATATTACAATCATTCTTATGGGATAAAGGGGGTCATAGGTTGACTTATAACCCCCTCTGACACCTTACATGATGACATATGTCCCTAGGAGTTCTAGGACCCCTAGGGACATATTAGAATGCTTAATATGTGTCAAAGGGGGTCATAGGTTGACCTATGACCCCTTTCGACGCATTAAATGAGAAAATATATCCCTAAGGATCCTAGGACCCCTAGGGAAATATTAGAATCTTTGACCCATTACATGATGACATATGTCCCCAGGGGTCCTAGTATCCCTCGGGATATATTAGAATCATTCATATGGGTTAAAGGGGGTCATAGGTTGACCTATGACCCAGTTTGACCCATTACATGATGACATATGTCCCCAAGGGTCCTAGGATCCCTAGGGACATATTAGAATCGTTCATATGGGTCAAAGGGGGTCATAGGTTTACTAATAATCCCCTTTGACCCATTAAATAATGACATATGTCCCGATAGGTCCTAGGACACCTAGGGACATAATAAAATCATTCTTATGGATCAATGGGGGTCATAGGTTGACCTATGACCCCCTTCAATCCATTAAACATTGACATTTTTCCCTAGGGGTGCTAGGACCCCTAAGGACATATTAGAATCATTCTTATGTGTCAAAGGGGGTCATAGGTTGACCTATGGCCCCCTTCGACCTATTACATGATGACATATGTTGCTAGGGGTCCTAGGACCCCTAGGGACATAGTAGAATCATTCTTATGGGTCAAAGGGGGTTATAGGGTGACGTATGACCCCATTTGACAAATTAAATGATCACTTATTTCCCTAGGGGTCCTAGAACCCCTAGGGACATATTGAAATCATTTTTATAGCTTAAACGGGGTCATAGGTTGACCTATGACCCCGTTCGACCCATTAAATGATGAAAAATATTGCTAGGGGTCCTAGGACCACTAGGAAAATTTTAGAATCATTCTTATCTTTCAAAGGAGGTCATAGGTTGACCTATGACCCCCTTCGACCTATTACATGATGACATATGTCCCTAGGGGTCCTAGGACCCCTAGAGACATATTAGAGTCATTCTTATGGGTCAAATGGGGTTATAGGGTGACGTATGACCCCATTTTACAATTTAAACAATGACATATGTCCCTAGGGGTCCTAGGACCTGTAGGGACATATTCAAATCGTTCTTATGGGTTAAAAGGGGTCATAGGTTGACCTATGACCCCCTTTGACCCATTAAATGATGACATATATCCCTAGGGGTAGGGACATATTCGAATCGTTCTTATGGGTAAAATGAGGTCATAGGTTGGCCTATGATGACATTTGTAGATATCCCTATAGCTGCTAATGATGAATTGGAATTACTAACATCGCAAGTATGCTAGAGAATGACTTTTGAGAGGCTTGTGGACCAAAGAAGAGAACACTACCATGCAATAAGATAGAAATGGAGATCTCGTGGTGAGAATAATGAATTAAAGTGAGATACAGGGAAGCTTTCCTTGACTACATTTGATGGGAGTGGTAGAATGATAGCACAAGCTTGGATTCACAAGCCTTATATCTTCTTAGTACCAAGACCTATGATAGAAATGGAGGCAATAAAATATGTCATGCTACATTAGCAGGGTGTTGCACATGATTGGTGGTACCATGGAATGGTAATACTTCAACATAGTGATGTGATAAAGTATAAAGACTTCATGGATAGGTTGGTTGAAAGATTTGACAAGAAAGATCCAGAGGTTTACTTTCGAGAATTAGCACAGCTAAAATAAAGACGAAACTTAGAGTGTTTCATTGGTGAATTTTAGTGGTTGGTATTCATGGTGTCAAACATTTTAGAGTGTAGATTGTTAGTTCTTTTCATTGAGGGCCTATCCAAACCATTGAGAGGTTGGATCAAGGCATTTGATCCCATTTCTTTGCAAGAGGCTATGAAAAAGGGAAACAAGTACCGAACATGTAGTCCCAACAAAAAAAATTTCAGTCCAAAGGAGCATCTTCTAGTAAGGATAGAAAATGATTTAAGAGAGGACTAATTTTTAAAATGATTCTAAAGATAAAATTGTATCACCTTTTGATAGGAATACATTAAATGATTCGAGGAAGAAAAAATTATGTTTCTACTGTAGGGGACCCTATGATGCAAACCATGACTATTCTCTTAGCCCAAAGGGAAAAGCTAACAGAATTATGTGGGCATACTATGCAAAATCAAAATCAAATAATTTAGATTGATAGTCCGATATAGAGGAAATAAATAGTGAAAAAAAGTAAGACAAGGCTGAAAATTGTCTAAAATAGAGTCCATAGATGGGGAATGAGATGGGAAACTTAGGGAAGCTCATCTCACTAGTATTAAGTAGAAATGATCATTTTGAATGAGAGGAGTACTTGCTGGACAAAAAGTTATAAATTTGGTTGATGCCAGTGCCACTCATAATTTCATTGATGCTAGGTTGGTGGAGAAACATGGAATAAAAACAAAGGAGTTTGGGGGAATTAGAGTGAGGGTAGTGAATAGAAAGACACAGATTCTTAAGCCAATCAAGGACAGTGATTTTACAGTGTCTCTTTCTAAAGGATGGTTATATTGATTCGACATGATCAGGTAGAGAGGGCAGCATAATGAATGTTAATGCCATTTTAGGAGGGACAGTAGAAGACCAAATAATCTCCTAATATTTAGGAGCTTAGAGTTAAACACTCTAAGGTTTTCAATGACATCACCAGGTAGACCACCAGATAGGGGTATTGAGCAAATCATTGAGTTAGAGGAGGGAGCTAAGCCCATCATGATTTCACTTTATAGGCATCCAAAGAGGTTCAAGGATGAAATTGAAAAAACTATAAAGGAGTTACTTGCTATGGGCCACATTAGACCAAGTAAGTCTCATTTTTCTTCTTCAGTGGTGTTAGTGAAGAAGAAGGATGGGACATTGAGGATTTGCATTGATTATAGGGTGCTAAATATGAAGACAATTAAAAATAGGTATCCCATTCCCAGGATCAATGAGTTGATAGATGAGCTTCACGAAGCTTGCTTTATCTCTAAAATATATTTGAAATTAGGTTATCACCAAATAAGAGTTAGAGAGAAAGACATCAAGAAGGCAACCCTTAGATGTCATTGTGGCCATTTTGAGTTTGTAGTTATTCTATTTTGGATAACTAATGCACCTGCTACTTTTTAGGCAACAATGAATAGGGTTTTCCATCCTCAATTGAGAAAATTTGTACTTATCTTCTTTGATTATATCTTGGTGTACAATAGATCATGGGAGGAACACTTGGTTAACCTTGACACAATGTTGGATATATTGGGTAGAGAGACATTATATGAAAAGGAGTTGAAATGTGATTTGGGTATGACAAAGTTGTTGTATTTGGGTCACATCATCAGTGTAGAAGGCATACATATGGATCCTAAAAAGATTCATACCATTGTGGAGTGGCATTTAGCAGTAAACCTAACACAGTTGAGGGGCTTTCTAGAATTATGTAGTTTCTACATGAGGTTTGTGGATGGATATTCTAGGAACATAAAACTCTTGATAGATTTGATGAGAAAGGGAGATTTCTTGTGGACTTCTGAGGCATAGGAGTGTTTTCGAAAATTTAAAGAGTTGATGACTTCCTATCCAGTGTTAGCATTACCAAATTTTGGAAAGCCATTTGAGCTACACTATAATGCCTTCGGAGAGGGCATTGGAGCAGTGCTTATGCAGGAGAAGCACCCTATTGCTTATAAGATTAGGAAATTAAGAGGGCTAGAGTGAAGGTTCAACATATATGATAAGGAGATGTTAGCTATTATGCATGCTTTGGCTAAATTCAAGAAATATTTGGTAGGTAGCAAATTTTGTATCAAAACTGACCATAATAGCCTAAAACACTTTTTGGGGCAGAAAGATCTCATTGATAGGTAGCAGAAGTGGGTTTGCTAATTATAGTCCTATGACTTTGATATTGCATATTTTAAGGGGACACAGAATGTAGCTATTGATGCTTTATCATAGAGGCCCCATTTGAGCTTATTTATAGATATATCAGAGGATTGGAGACATTTGATCCTTAGAGAGTATGCAAAGGATGCATGGATGACTGGATTCATAGAGGGAACTATTCAGGACATCAGATACAACCTTGTGAATGAGTTTATCATTTACAAAGGGAAAATATATTTTGTTCCAGGCTTAATAGTGATGAGGATGGTTTTGAAATCTTTTCATGATTCACCTATGGCAGGACATCCTAGTATCTACAAGACATACTAAAAAATTAGAGAGTGCTTCACATGGAAAGGGCTCAAAGAAGAGGTACTTAAGTATGTTAGGGAGTGTCCTACCTACTAGTAGAATAAGTAGGAACACTCCTATCTAGCTGGTTTACTCCAGCCACTTCTGATTCCTAATAGGAAGTGGGAGTGTTTATCTATGGACTTCATTATAGGACTCATTAGAGCCCAAGTAAGAGATTGTATATATGTTGTTGTTGATCAGCTTACAAAGTTTTCCCACTTCTTCCCAATCAATTCTACATACAGTGCTACATAGGTGGAAAATTTATTCTTTAAAGATGTATTTAGGTTGGATGATTTATGTAGGAGCATTGTTACTGATAGGGATACCAAGTTTATGAGTCACTTTTGGAAGGATTTGTTTAGAATTTGTAGGATAGAACTCACTCCATGTACTAGAGCCACCACCCCCAAATAGATGGTTAGACAGAGATAGAGAACAAATGGGTGGAGGGATACCTTAGGAATTACATAGCAAGACAATAGAAGGCTTGTGCTAAGTGGATATATCTATGTGAAAATTTTACAATTTCACTTATCACATGTCTATCCAGATGTCACCATTCATGGCATTATATGGATATGAGGCACCCAATTTCATGGAATTTTTGCTATTAAATAGTAGAGTTCTCAGTGTTGGAGAATTATTACAAGAGAGCCTAGACATTTTAAAGGCTCTTAAGGATAATATCACTAAGGCATAGAATCAATAGAAGTAGTATGCTGATTAGAAGAGGACTAGCAAACTTTTGAGGTAGGTGATATGGTATATTTGATGCTATGACCTTACTGCCAGTCCACTCTCAAGATGAGTGGTGCCAAAAAAATTAAGCCACATTATTATGGGCCTTTTAGGGTGATCAAGAGAGTTGGAGAGGTGGCGTACATGTTGGATTTACCGGCAAAGAGTAGAGTCCATAATATTTTTCATGTGTCACATCTCCAAAAGGCATGAGGACACTAGATTATTCATTCTACAATGCTTCCACCCTTGGACAATGAGAGGAAAGGCATTTTAGTACCAAAGGCTGTTATTGAGATTAGGGAAAGGAATTTGAGGAGATGCACTATCAAGGAGTACTTGGTGAAGTGAAAGGACTTGCCAGTAAAGGATACCACTTGGGAGAATGAAGAAATTTTGTAGCATCCAGAGTTGAGATTGCTTGGGGACAAGCAATTTCAATGGGGGAAAACTATATTATCCCCATCTTTTAAGCATCCCAATGGAGTTCTTAGCCTTTAGGTTCTCTGAAGGCTAAGTGGAGAAATATGAAGAAATTGATTAAATTAATTTCTTATAAAATCATTAAATAAATTAAAATTAAAAGGTGACTTTATATTTAATTAATTTAATTTTCTAGAAGCACAACTAATTATTGTATTAGAAAGGAGGAAGCTTCTAGAGAGTGCAGTTTCTAAAAGTACAACTAATTATTGCCTTAGAAAGCGAGAAGCTTCTAGAGAGTGCAATGAAATAAAATTTTATTTCCTCCGAGAAGGATGAAGGAAAAGAATAAATAGGGAGGGCAACCTCATTATTGGGCATTGAATGTGTTGCCATTTACTTTTCCAGATAGCTTGTGGAGCCAAGGATTTCTGTTGTTGTTATATTGATCATTCGGAACAAACACTCCCATTGATTCACATAGTTGATGTGGTGAAATATCTTGTGAAGGGTTGCTGAAAATTCATATTTTTGGAGTAATTTCTAGGTTTTTATTTATTACATTTTGCATTGTTTGAGAATAGATATTTAGGGAATTGGTAGGGTTTGCAAAATCTATTGTAATTTGATTTATATCAGAGTTTTATATCAGAATTTATTGCTCTAATGTCTTATTGATATAGATGCATATTTTCCTATTTGTAATTAGTGTTATTCAAAAATAATTGCATCTTCATTGTTAGTTTTTTAATGTGTTCTTTGGAAGCATATTTATTAAAGTTTGGCATTTGGAAAAAAAATCAAAATTTACATATGCAATATATCTCTTGCTTGCAAAGTGTTTGACAAAATGTAAAACAATTGAATTTAAGAAAAATTTGGTGTTTCCTAAAGTTATAACTTATTAGAGTTATTACAAAATTACTATTTAAATATAGCATAAGAATAAAGCTCAAATTGAATGTTTAATTATTGACAATATCTCATGGGTGGCTTCGTGCCCATTTCTACAGAAATTCAAATGACACAAGCAGAAACGTGGGAAACGAAAGCTTAACTTCGTGAGAGAATGAAATTGTGTTGTGTTAGTCATAGTTGATAGATCATGGTGTGCCTCTCAAACTAAAAAACAAATATATCTTCAATTAAAGTATGTCAACATACAAATTCAATTGGAGTACAGTCCAAAAAATCAAGAATCCTAATCAAACACCAATTAGATTTAGCCGTATGATTGGAAGTATAACTAATATGCATGACAATATTGACTTCTTGGTCTAATCCTGAAGCATATAATTAACATCAAATTCACTCCCAAGAGATGTGGTTAACTATTCTCACATGTAATTTGATTTCTTTTCAAGACATATAAATAGGGTCTCAGTTTTGCGAACATTACCAAGTGTGCATCTATGTTTCCAATTGTGAAAATTTATTTAGCATTTGATCTCTTCAGCTTGTCCATGAAGAATTCAGAAATGGGCATTCTAGTGATTGATGTAGAGAAGATTGATGGAGGAGACAGGAAAGCCATTATGGCTCAGATCACACAGGCTTGTGAATCTCCCAAAATTTTTCAGGTATTAATGCTTGTTTCATATGTGGTGTATGGTACAAAAAGGGTCAGCTATTTTACCTTTTGATTGTAAGTTATAAGAAATCAGGAATTGAGTTGGGACCATTCTCTTACCACAATTTTAATACTGTCATGCTATAAAAATGGTCAGTTTTACTTATATAGATATGAACACAACAGTAAAATGATTGTGATGATATTGCCAAATTGATAAAAAGGGTCAGTTTTACAAATATATAGATAGAAATGATTCATTACAAGATTATGTGATTAGTGAACTGGAATTGACTAAATTGGTTTAAATTTTTCAAATTATAAACCATGGCATTGACCACGATCTTCTAGACAGTGTCATTGAGGTTTATTCAAAACAATATAAAATTAATAGAGAACAAGATTTCAAGAATTCCTCCCCAGTAAGGGCACTAAACAAAGCCATTGAAGCTGAAGAAAAGGGCAATAATGCTAAGAAGATTGAGAATTTGGACTAGGAGGACATTTTTCAAGTCCACGAGATGAAAGAGACAAATTCTTGGCCTTCAGACCCAAAAGAATTCAAGTACATTTAATATTCAATCAATACTAATCTATGCTACTGTGACTGCACAATATTATAGTTGATCTTTCTATATAAATTCTATTAACAATCAGCAAACATAATCAATAGAAACAATTCATATAGTTTTACATTAGGACATCTTATTTCCTATAATCTGGGATAATAGAACCGGAGTAAACCCTTGTTTTTCATTTAATTAAATTTAGCTTTTGCATTGTGTATAGGGATACAATTGAGGAGTTCCGCAGCCAAATATACAATCTGACAGAGATATTGTTGGAAATAATAAGTGAAAGCTTGCAGCTAGAGAAAGGATTTATGAAAAGGGTATTTGTAGGGTGGGAGAAGAAGGAGAAACAATTCCTTGGCACAAAAGTGAGCCATTATCCTCCCTACCCAAGGCTAGATCTGATAAAGGGCATCTGTGCTCATACAGACATAGGCGGCCTCATTCTTTTGTACCAAGATGATGAGGTTCCTGGCCTTCAGGTTCTTAGCAATGGTAGTTGGATTGATGTGTAACCTATGCAGCACTCAATTGTTGTGAACATTGGTGATCAGATAAAAGTAGTCAGTAATGGAAAGTATAAGAGTGCATGGCATAAAATTCTCCCAACAAAGGATGGAAACTGATTATCAGTGGCATCCTTCGATAATCCCTCATACAATACAGTGGTGAGCCCTGCACCTGAACTCCTTGTTCGAGGCCATGGGAACGTTGCTCATGAAATATCTGCATATCAAGAGTACTCATTTGGTGACTACATGAAGACTTACTCTGAATAGAAATATGGAGAAAAAGAGCCTCGTTTCAAAGTAGTGGGAAGGATGAATTGACAATTTTCCTAATGAAAATGTTAGGAAATTTTGTTTGACAATAAATAAATTAGTTGTTATTTTAGTTAGGTGGGTGGATAATAAATAATAGTTTTATTAAGTCAATTTTTATTGAATGTAATAGATACCGTGATTATAATAATATCTTTTACCTTTTCTTATTAATATTAATATTTTTTTCTTATTATTTTCTATATAAAATTTCAATATTGTTGTTCTACATTGGGGTAGAAAAAGTTGACTTTAGATTATGAGAGTAGATAAGAGAATGTACAAATATGAATGTCATTTACTAATAAGTGTTAGACTTATTGAAAAAGTCATCCAATATATTTAGAATTTGAAAAAATATAATGAATATATAGAACTTATATTCAAAATTCAAGTTACAAAGGGTCTCTAGTCTATTAGTGAAGTTGAAAGGCTTACAAATAGCCCACTAGAAATCAAATTACAAATTGCATTTAATTAATCTAATTTCTACAAATTTAATTCAATAATTATTCATTTATTTTCCTGACTCGTTTTTAATTGTACAGTCTTAACCTACTCAAATCATATATAAAAAGGATTATAAAGTATATTTTTTAAAAATGAATTAGTGTATCATTAGATAACTACTATAAGTACATGTAACTTTGGTTTTTTCACCTAACTTTCTACTATAATTTTATTTTCTTTATCCCAGACACATAATTTCTCTCCTTCAACTCACTGAATTACAAAAGAGTTAAAACAAAGTAGAGTTATTAATTATTAAAAATATATTATAATCTATTTTAAATTCAAACCTTTTAATTCATTAATAAAGGAAAATCTTGCAGTTTTTAGGCTCTAATTTTAGTTTTTCATTGAAGTCATCATATTCTTTCAATTAAAAATTATTTTTATTAGGGGATTTCATTATTCATAGTTCCTCCCTCTAATTGGATCATTGAACTTATGAATTTGAATTTCTATTGTTGATGTTGAAAGATAAGATATATTCACACATTCAAGGTCAATCTATTAGTCTAAACAATTTCAACTTACATGAATCCCAAAGTAAATCAAGCTTTTAATTTTAGAGAAGACATTTATTTTGAATATTATATTAGCTATCATTTTATATTATATGTTTGTTCATGTATGAAATTATTGGTTATCATAATATATTATAATTTATTTTATATTATGACATTATTGGCTAACATTTTATATTATATGTTTGTTCATGTATGACATTATTGGTTATCATAATATATTAAATATGTTCGTTCATGTATGACATTATTGGTTATCATAATATATATCTTGTTTTTATTTTTTATGTTTTAAGTACATTTCATGTATTTCATTTTAATGTAAATTACATCCAAAATGATGCAGCGTGTGTAGAAGTTGATGAAAGACAACTCTACAGCGCACCAAGATCATCTGCATGCAAATAACTTGTCGAAGTGAAACCAAAGAAGGAAGAGGTGGAGCTTGAAAAAACTAAATGGACTAAGAGAGAAGATATTTCAAATAAAGAAAAATGTATTGATATACAATATGCCTTGAAAATGAGTTATGAGTTGAGAAATTACAATGAGAGAGCCTACATATAGAGGCCTTAAGGAAACTTGTAGAACAAGCTAGAAAGTGCTAGAAGATAAGGTGGACAACTAAGAATACATCTACAAAAGGTGGGATATCATTGAACAAGGTGAGGAGATAAGTATGACTTAGATAGGAACAAATTTCCGTGTTGTCAGCAACTCCTAAACTACAATTTCTATTAACCAAATGCATTAACCTATGTAAACTTAAGTAAAAAAAAAAATAATTAATAAATAATTATTTACTTTAAACACCCCTTTAAGTACAACTTAGGGGAATGCCTTAAGCTCACAAAAACTAATATGAAATATAGAATGGATCTTGGCAATGAGGTCATGTTAGGTACCCATGTGTAATGCAAAGAAATGCAACCTCTAAAAATGGGAAAAGAGAGAAAACCTCATGGGAAAATCCCTCCCCCAAAAAGAGGTAAGAGAAAATCTAGTGAAGGATTGAACAAGCCTATAACTAGAGGAATGTCCCAAAAAATAGGAACAAGAGTAGATCATGAAGAGCATCATTGAAGCATGAATAGGCCACAAACTTTATCAAAATTAAACTACTAACCTAAAGAACCTCCATGGAAGAAGAAGGCATGAACCAAGCGAGTCTATATGGTAGATGTTCCATCTCACCACAATGCATAGGTAGCCAGCCACTACAACTACCTAGTATATAAGATCAAGTACTAAATACATAGCTCACACAATCAAACCATCAAACCAATGGAAGAATTAGAACAACAAAATAACTCCACTTAATATAGATATAGTGAGATGATAGGCAACTGAGAATGTGGGCCAAAATCCTCTATAGAAAGAACCAAGAATGACAAGAGAGTTGAAGAGGTATAAACACCTATAAAGGCATGGTCATCGACTCTACATGGGACAAAAAAAGGAAGAGGGCACAAAAGAAACAAATAACTATCCCCCTCATTATGCTTTATAAAATAGTGCAAGCATAACTATCTCAAAACAATGTTCATGATCCCAAAATGCAAGAGTGGCACTTTATCTCAGTGCGTTTGCATAAAGATGGTTAGAAATGATAGATACAATGACTACAAAAGGAAAAAAATATAATACAAAAGATAATGTAGCCCAAAAAAAAGGATCCTATGCCATAAAAATGATCCTCAGACTTGGAACACCCATGATATCCACCATAGAGAAAAAATGCCAAAAACATGACAAAAAGAGCATGGGGTAGAATCTAAAGGAGATGACAACATTTCTAAACTTAACTGTAGATTTTAACTACAAAAATAAGCCACAAAATTGTATCAAAACTTGAAAATACTTGCACCAATGCCTTTGTCTTGAAACTAGCTTTTGGATGCTTCTTTCGGATCGAAAAAATACATTAGTATGCTCAAGTTATGGCCAAAAAACTGTCAGTAGGTCAAAAAGGGACCTAGAGTGCTTGCAAAGGTGTTGATGTAGGGTGACATCATGCTGACATCAGCAAACAAGTATGTTAAAATTGATGGCCTCACAATTATCATAGCAAAATAAGAGGACATGTGGTGTGCCATGTTGCATCCATGTGACGATATGCTGATGTGGCCAGGTGATGTGTCAGCAGCAATAGTCTCCATGTGAATGCAGGTGTTGAGCTACAGGTGAGTGATGACATTGTGGTTGCCTCTACCAATGGTGGCCACAGGGGTGGCTGCCACTAGTGGCATTGCTTGGAAGGAGGAAAGCAAGCAGTCTGCAATGGTTGTATGTGGTTGGCACTATAGTAGCTCTGTGGTGTTGCATCTATTTGAGGTGATACTTGGGTGGTGCACAGGTGGGGCCATGATGGTGTGGCTCTACTCCAACTTTTTTAATTTCTTTTTTGTCTATCTTGTAATAAATGCATCCATATGGCCTCTTGGGAAATTTTTTTTTGGCTCTCAAATCAACTTTCTCCAAAATCAAAAATTTTAATATGAATTTTGACTATAATAGGCCTTCTGAACTCAATGGAAGCTTCCATTTAGGCTAGAAGTACTCCAAAAAATTCTCTTCCCCCTGATCAAAGAGAGAAATCACAAACAAACTAGGGTTTATGTCTCTAAATTGCAACTTCAAAAATCCTTTAGCCAAGAAGTAGTAGGGAGGCTCTGATACCATGTAGTCTAAGTTGATGGAAGCCAACTTTATAGTATGCCAAGATCACCTACATGAAAATAACCTATCAAAGAGAAACCAAAGAAGGAAGAGGTGGAGCTTGGAAAAACTAAACAAACTGAGAGAGAAGATATTGCAAACAAAAAAAGTGTATTTCTATACAATATGCTTTGAAAATGAGTTATGAGATGAGAAATTATAATGAGAGAGCCTGAATATAAAGGCCTCAAGGAAGCTTGTAGAACAAGCTATAAAGTGATAGATGATAAAGTTGACAACTAAGCATACATCCACAAAAGGTGGGATATCCTCAAATAAGGTGAGGAGATAAGTATGACTTAGGTAGGAAGAAACTCTCATGTTGTCAACAACTCCTAAACTACAACTATTAACTAAATGCATTAACCTAAGTAAACTTAAGTAAAAGAATAAATATTTAATAAATAATTATTTACTCTAAAAGAATGCTCACACCAAAAGCTAGTGGATTCCTAGCAAGAACACTTTTAAGGAAAACTACCTTTCCCACCTTCATAAGTGTCTTTAAAGACTCTTTCCAACTTGGTTACAAAATTGAACAAACTTTTGCCTAGCTTCATGAAACTACTTGATCACTTTTCCTATTCAAGACTTGGGAAGCAATAAGGGAAAAATGAATAAATTTGAGAAATAGATCATAATCAACTTCTTGCTTCAAACTAACATCTTAGACACTTCAAGGAACGCCTAATAACTATCTTACAAACTTCATTATATCATCTATTCCATCCTTCCAAGAGATTCTTTAACATTCTGCAAGTGAAAACAATTTTCTAACATCCTATGACTGTATTTTCTTTGCAACATGTAATTTGCTATTTTTTGGATAACTCTTCAAAAAGGGAAGTGGTTATATTTCAAACCCATGAAATGACTATTAAGACAACCAAGAAGATCATTAACATCTTCCACTAACTCCATTCAATGATAACATGTAGCTATATAAGGTGTAATGACTCTTGAAACACATATTAAGTCAACTTATTAACAAAAACAATAAAAAAAGAAAAATCATTAGGACTAAGGCAACTTGGGTTTATAGGTGACCTCAAGTTCTTTGACCTTACAAACAACAATTACCTTATTATAATAAAAAAAAACATGTTCAAAATGATGTGTATGATCACCTCTTTACCTTCTATCATGAGTCTCCATCATTAGATGAGATGACATCCAATTGTTGTAGTCAAAGATTGCTACCTTATGGCATTTAGTGACTCTTAGGGATGATTTAGTTCGGCACACCTAAGAATGTTTGAGTACTCAATAGGATGCGAGGAGCTTGGGGATAGTGTTTACCTAGCCATTTGAAGCTAATAGAATAGATAGCTTGATCCCACGATGAAAGGTGAGAGAGATTTGGCAGTTGGCAACTTTGTACTAGCTAGCACTACAAGTTTCAACATCAACTAAGATCGCATTGAAAAATTAAAGTGGAGTAAGATCACCAAAAAGTGAGAGAGGTTATTCTAGGTCTCCTTAACATGGTCCTATAGCACTTGATATTGTATTCATATCTTCCACAAGCTTTGAGATATGCCCCATCAAAGATCACTACCATATGGCATTTAGTGGCTCTTAGAGACATTTCAATTTATTGTGCTTGAGAATGTGTGAGAGCTCAACAAGATGGAAAAAGCTTGGGGCTAGTGTTTACCCAGCGACACGAAGCTAATGAAACACATAGTTTGATCCCATGCCAAATAGTGAGGGAGATTTGGTAATTGAAAACGTTGTACTGGCCAACACTACAAGTTTCAACATCACCTAAGATGGCACCGCAAAATCAAAATGGAGCAAGATCTCCAAAAAGTGAGAGAGGTTATTATAGTTCTCTACAACATGGTTCTATAACTCCTAGAATCACATCTAGAGCTCACAGAAGCTCTTAGATATGATCCATCAAAGATTTCTACCCTATGGTATTTAGTGACTCTTAGGGATGTTTCAGTTTGGCATGCCCGAGAATGTTGATGTGCTCAATAGGATGGGACAAGCTTGGGGCTAGGGTTTACCCAACCACCTAGAGCTAATTGAATATATAGTTTGATCCCACAATAAATGGTGAGCGATATTTGGCAGTTGACAACTTTTTACTAACCAACACTATGAGTTTTAGTATCACCTGAGATGGCATCGAAAAATCCAAATAGAGTAAGATCTCTGAAAAGAGAGAGAGATTATTATAGATCTTTACAACATAGTCCTATGGCACATATACTAACATCCATACCTTGCATGAGCTCTGAGATATGCCCCATTAAAGATTGTTGCCCTATGGAATTTAGTTACTCTTAGGGACATTTTAGTTCAACGTGCCTGAGAACATGCAATCGCTCAATGAGATGGGAAGAACTTTGGGATAGGGTTAACCTAGCCACTTAGAGATAATCAAAATCAAAATCAAAATGGAGTAATATCTCCAAAAAGTGAGAGAGACTATTGTAGGTCTTGGCAACACAATCCTATAGTACCTAGAATCACAACCATACCTTGCACAAGCTCTGAGATATGCCTTATCAAAGATTGCTACTCTATGGCATTTAGTGACTCTTAGGGATGTTTCAATTTGGCATGCTTGAGAATGTTTGAGTGGTCAATAGGATATGAAAAGCTTGGGGTTAGGGTTTACTTGGCCACCTAGATTAAATAGAATAGATAGTTTGATCCCACAAAAAATGGTGAGGGAGATTTGGTAGTTGGCAATTTTGTACTGGCCAACACTACAACTTTTAGCATCACCTGAGATGGTGTTACAAAATCAAAATGGAGTAAGATCTCCAAAAAAGGGGAGATTTTAATGTAGGTCTCTGCAACATGCTCCTATAACACCTAGAATTGCATCCATACCTTGAACGAGCTTTGAGATATGTCTCATCAAATATCATTGCCCGATGGCATTTAGTGACTCTTAAGGATGTTTCAATTTAGTGTTCTCGACAATGTTTGAGAAGTCAATGGGATGGGATGGGTTTAGGATTAGGATTTATCCAACCACCTAGAGCTAACAAAATAGATATTTTGATCCCATAATAAATAGTGAGGGAGATTTGGTAGTTGGCAACTTTGTACTGGCCAACACTACAAGTTTCAACATCACCCAAGATGGCATCATAAAATCAAAATGTAGTAATATCTCCAAAAGGAGAGAGAGGTTACTATAGGTCTCTACAACATGATCCTATAGCAGCTAGAATTGCATCCATATCTCATACAAGCTCTGAGATATGCCCCATCAAAGATCATTTTCCTATGACATTTAGTGACTCTTAGGGATGTTTTGGTTTGGTGTGCCCCAAAAAATTTGAGCACTCAACATGATGCAACAAGCTTGGGGATAAGGTTTACTTAGTCACCTTTAGCTAACAAAATATATAGTTTGATCCCATGATGAATGGTGAGGGAGATTTGGTAGTTGGGAACTTTGTATTAGTCAACACTACAAGTTTTGGCATCACTCAAAATGGTGTCGCAAAATAAAAATGGAGTATGATCTCCAAAAAGAGAGAGTTTATTGTAGCCCTCTACAACATGGTCCTATAGCACTCATAATCACATCCATACCTCACACAAGCTCTGGGATATGCCTCATTAAAGATCGCTACCCTATGGCATTTAGTGACTTTTAGGGATGTTTTGGTTCAGCATGTCCAAGAATGTTTGAGCATTCAATAGTATGGGACAAGCTTGGGGCTAGGGTTTACCTAGCCTCCCAAAGCTAATAGATTCGACAGTTCAATCCCACAATGAACGGTGAGGGAAATTTGGTAGTTGGTAACTTTTTACTAGCCAAAAAGTGAGAGAGATTATTGTAGGTCTTCAAAGCATGGTCCTATAGCACCCGAAATCGCATCGATACCTCACACAAGCTTTGAGATATGCCATATCAAAAGTTGATGCCCTATGGCATTTTGGTGACTATTAGGGATATTTTGATTCAGCATGCCCATGAACATTTAGGCACTCAATAGGATGGGATGAGATTGTGGATAGGGTTTACTTAGCCCCCTAGGGGTAACAGAATAGACAATTCAATCCCATGATGAATGGTGAGGGAGATTTGGTAGTTAGCAACTTTGTAATGGCCAACACTATAGATTTCAGCATCACTCAAGATGGTGTCACAAAATCAAAACAAAGTAAGATCTCAAAAAGGAGAGAGAGGTTATTGTAGGTATTTAAAACATGGTCTTATAGTACCTAGAATCACATCCATACCTCACACAAGCTTTGAAATATACCCCATCAAAGATCATTGCCCTATGGTGTTTAGTGACTCTTAGGGACATTTTTGTTCAGTGTGCCCGAGAATGTTTGAGTGCTCAATGAGATGGGATGGGCTTGGGGCTAGGGTTTACCTAGCCACTAGAAGCTAATGGAATAAAAAATTTGATCCCATAATAAATGGTGAGAGATAAATGAGCAAGATATGTATGCCTAGGCTAGTTTGTGCAATATATGAGCAAAAGTTGCTAATTAGGCCAAATTGGGTCTTTTTAGTTTTTGGTCAAGATTGTTGGTGTAAATACATATCTACTATTTAGAATTTACTTAAGTTTACTTAGGTTAATGTATTATTTTAATATTTATTTATTAGTCACCTAGGAGTATGTGCACTCTTTTAAGTTGTCATGTTCACAATATAGAAGTTTGCAATTTTTTATGCACATGGTGTCTACAACATAGGAGTTAACACAGTAATATAAGCACATCATGTCTACAACATCTCCACTTGAGATATACCTCATCATTCTTATCCTCTCATCTAGAATGATAAATAAGACATGTGTTTAGTTGTCATGCTTATAGTATCTCCTAGCTCTTTCTAGAGACATTCTAGGTGCTTCCTGAGAGGCCTTTATATATAGGCACTCTTAGTGTTTTTGTACATACAATACAGTGTGCTCTGATATAGTGATCATACTCCTATTTAGTCTAAAATTTTTCTTGTGTTCGAATTCTATGATCTTGGGTGAATATTTTCCTAAGGAAAATTCTTACATGGTATCAAAGCTCTTCAAGAATCTCTCTTCACATAGCCATTCGAGACCATCTTCTTGCTTGATCACCTCGGCCTGAATCTAGAGTATCGCATAAATTAGGAGCATCTAGAGCCAAATTAGACCTTTTCATTATGTCTAGCATGAAAATTTGGTGAATTTTGACTATAATTTTTCCTACCCGAGGCATAGTCAAAATTGAGGCAATTTTTTTTGCAAATCGGCACCTAAAGGACTAATTTGTAAAATTGGTATGATCATTTTAGATCTGCATTTTTTCATCTAGATATCTACTTTTTTTTTAGATTTGTATTATTTTCTAGAAATTTTTTGGGCATCGAGCCATATGAGAGATTTTTTACAAGTGAAGATTGATGCTTGCTGGAGCAAATCAGATCTATTTGTATCACATTGAGAAGGTCAACAAACGCCCAAATTTGGATTTTGTTTCATCCAACTAAAGGAAAAATCTAGAGCCATTTTATTTTTGGAAGAGCGACTATGTTGATTCAAAAAAATTAAAAGCATCAACGATTTTTAAACAATGATATATCCCTCATATAAACTCCTTTTTGTAAGCAATTTAGGGGTAGAATTTCATGGTCTACACATTGGTGCAAGTGGTTTGAGATCTTTGTTCCTAATTTTTTCTACAACTCATAAATCTCAATTTTCACCACTTAAAATGCTTAGTATGGGCTCATCTAGACTCCTAATCAGGTTTCATGTTTTTTGAAAGTATACTTTTTTGTCTACTTTCCAAATCTGTAATCATATTATAGGTTCTATGGACAAAAATATTGCTTTTAGAAATTGGAAAGTGGCTACAAGTGCCTAAATCATTTGTTAGGGAGGGGTTCTTTGATTCTTTGGGGGTTCAATGGTTGATCTCGTGGAGTCTTGTTAGATTTTTTAATCTAGTATTATACCACGGTTGACAATAAAGAACTATCACAAATGAAGTGCTTTAATACTTGATCATTTAAGAGACCATCAAGAGTTGCTTCCTTATATCTATTCTTTGGCACCATATTTTATTTGGACACATTTTGTGCAACTTCATCGCTTTCTGTATAATAGTATGAGTAAGGAATCTTTTTCTCCTCTTAGAACGGCAAGTTTTCCTTATGATATTTGGATGTCTATTTGGGAAGCATATGGAGATCTATGTTTTCCTCCATATCCAGAGGACATTATACATCTAGTCGCTGCAACTATGGTTTCTTCAACTCTAATTAAGATCACACCTTCAGATGCTCTTGTTGCTCCTACTAATTCTATTTCAGCTAAAGATGCTTTAGATTTAGTGCAGCAGGACACCTCATATCTTCCTACTTTATCTTCATGCAATGACTTCCTAGTAGACATTACACAGTTGTTTGTGGAGTCTCACATTGAAGATGTAGGAGACATCCTAGGTGATATTTTTCTTCTCTTTGAGATGAATTCTTCATCTGTTTCTATAGTGATAGATTCATGTACTTCAATACAACAAGGTAGACTTTGTCTTCCAAGTGATGACTTCTTGCCAGACATTTCAACTCTATTCATGGAGTCACACACGATAGATTTGGGAGACTTCTTTGACGATATAAAAATTTTCTTTGATGAGGACAATCCTTTTATAGTTGTCGTGAGGGCTCACTTTGACCCTCATATCCATTCTCTATATGATTAGTCTTTACAGGCTAATGTAATCATGGATCCTTATGTACAAAAGTTACAAGAGGTCTCTCTATAATTTGAGAAGACTTTTGGTTCTTTGAAATAGGTTCTACAAAAATCTTTTCTAGATTTGCACTTCTTCTTAGCTATTTTGGAAGGAACCATCATCAGTATCAACACAACGACACTTGAGCAGGTTTCAGAGACACTGTTCATCAATAAGATTCTTTCTACACCTAGGGGAAGCATCTCATTTGTACCTCTGCTATTGTTTCTTCCAAAGGGGAGGAACACTATTCAACTCTCATGGATCAACTTCTATATTGGAGCATTTCTCACCGATCGACACCTTACTTTTAGGGGGGGTGACCACCTTGTCTCCTTCTTTTCCTTTCTGGGGGGTCTTTTCCCTCTTAGGGGGTTTTGTCCTTCTCTATCTTGTATATACTCAATGCATGTTGTAATGGGGGAGCCTTCATTATTCCAACCATCCATACAACTTTCATGTCTCTTTTTGGGGGAGGGTTTTTCCCATGAGGTTTTTCCTCTTTCTATATTTTATGAGAGATTGCATTGCATTTTCATTATGTGCATGGGTACCTAACATGGCCTAGTAGTTGGGACCCATATTGAATTTCATTATAATTTTAATAAGCTTAAGGGAATTTCCCTAAGTTGAAATTAAGGGAGAGTGTTGGTGTAAATACATACTTACTATTTACACTTTACTTAAGTTTACTTAGGTTAATGCATTATTTTAATGTCTATTTACTAGTCACCTAGGAGTATTTGCACTCTTGTGAGTTGTCATGTTGACAACATAGGAGTTTGCACCTTTTTTATGCACATGGTGTCTACAACATAGGAGTTAGCACAGTAATTAAGCACATCGTTTCTACAACATCTCCACTTGAGATACACCTCATCATTCATATCCTATCATCTAGAATGATGGATAAGATGTGTGCTCAGTTGTCATGCTTATCTTATCTCTTAGCTCTTTCTAGAGACATTCTAGATGCTTCTTGAGAGGGCTTTATATACAGACACTCCTAGTGTGTTTGTACATATAATACAATGCAATGTATGAGGACATACTCTGATAAATTGATCATACTCCCTTTTTGGTCTACAGTTGTGCTTGTGTTTGAGTTCTACGATCTTGGGTGAATATTTCTCTAAGGAAAATTCTTTAAAATATCGCATAGGATTAGGTGTTTCTAGTTGTTTTCTAATAGTTTTGGAACATTTTCCAAGTCCTAGAAGTGAAATCTAGTGAACTTTGCATTAGTCGCACTTTTTGTGCAAAATTGCAACAGTTGCTTAAAAATGAAAATCTGACTGGAAACCTTCTAACCTTCAAAAAACATTTCTCATTCTCATATACCCAAGTATGGATAGTTACAACTTCCCAAATTTCCATTTGCAACATTTTTGCAAAAATTGCAAAAGTTGCTCAAGCAATTTTTGAGCAATTTTTTCTCTTTACATATTTAGGTCAAATCGGTCCATCTAGGATTACTCTAGGACCCTATTTAAGATTCCTAGGACCTATTAGGTAACCAAATACCTTAGTTTTCCATGAGTATTTAAAGGGAATGAATACCAAATTGGATACCAACTACAGATATTTCAAAGACATTGAAAACAATATATATTATTCTTTCAAGAAAAATGAGGTACCGATTCTGAAAATACGATTGAAATGATTCCCATCAGTGGCATGGTCAAGAACTACCTTTTAATATAGTGACCAATAGTTGGCCTCACTCCCCATGTCTTTTCATTTGTATAGAGGAAAGCTTACTATACAGAGGAATATATATAGAGGAATTGTAGCTACATCTATTAAATATACAAATGAAGATATAGTAAACCTGCTTAATAGAGAGATTAATCTAAGAGAAAAGGACATTTTAGAAGAAAATGGTTATCTTACTACCATCCAGGGTATGCCAATTACTTAGGATGAAGAGACAAAACCTATAACTATTGGGAAAGAGTGCACATGTACATAGAAACAACTTTTTTAGATAGAGAAGTAACAAGTGCTATAGAATTGTTCATAGAGTAATGTGAAATGAAACCTCAAATTGGCTCATTAGTAGGCAAAGAATTTGGTCACCCACTTAATTCTAGCATCATAAATGTTTCAATTAGAAATACCTATTCATCAATGGCCTTGCATTTATAGGACTTGGGAAGCTAGGATACTCAAACTAGGCATGATCCCTCAAATTTCTTATTGAAATATATTAATGATCTTAACACAACAACAAAAAACTCATTGCCACCTTTAAATGGAGTCTTCAATTGAAATAGATATTGTCATTTCCCAAATATGTCCTAGTCAAGTAGATGACTAGTGTAGGAGCACCCATTCTAGACTCATCAAAGAAGGCATAGGTAAGCATCCTAGATGGTTTGCTTAGGATAGGTTGTGATGTAGCAGTGCATGGTGGAAGCTTCTAAAAGGAAAGCCTCTAGGCAATTAGACAAGGTTGGAATTCTTCAAATTTCCCATAAAGAGGGTTTAGTGCTAGGGCACTTATCATAAGAATCAATAATGAATTTAACATAGGTTATCACAACCCAAACAAAGCAGGAACCTAATCACTAGGTTTGCCTAAGTTCAAACGCACCAAAACATAAGGAATCTCCAAAAGACTAATAAGGGAATATACCACCAAACATGAATGAAAAGAAAATAATGACCATAGAATGAAATAAAAACACACCTTAGACCTATTAAGTCTTTATACGATAGATAAAGTGATTCTATTATGTCCAAACAACACTGATATATAGTTGCAGTAGGTTTCCATAGAAAAGGCTAGTGGCCTTTCAAACTGTAAATTGAATATAATATGGAAAAACACCACATGAAGACACAATATAAAGTGAGATTCAAACAACCTTTTAGGACATATAAAAATTTTTTAAACCTCACATATAGGAAGAGACTAGATGCCACTACTATAACAACATTTAGAAAGCGTTGATAGGCCTAATGCGGATGTAATTACACTATAGGTATCTTTTCACACATTCCAATCTACAAAAGCATTATTGGAACATCTAGGGGCATGTGAAACAAGTCCAAATACAAAGTTATAGACCTTGGATCACTCTGGAGAAAAAATTATAGTGACTGCATAGTAAAATGTTGAATGGTGCATGTATGGAACCATACACCTAGGGTTTGGTGGAAAAATTCATTTCTTGCTTGGCCATCTATAAAACCTAAAAAATCATGAAGTACACTAATAGAGCTTGGATTGCACTAAGGGCATCAAATTCCCATGGTGGAAAGTGCCAAGACAACAAAGCCCTATGTGAAATCCTTGGTTTAATGTATATTTCTAAGCACCTTCAGCAAACCTTGAACAACTTGCAGACTACAAAGGATCAAAACATGAAACCAAGTGAAAATGATATTTAACTCATTTTATCTCTTTAAATTTCCAAATCTCTCTCCCTCTCTTCTATTGTTTGAGTTTTTGGTTTCTTCCTTGGCATGATAATGATTTATATATGTCAAATTATTCAAACATCTGAATTACTTACAATTTGTAAATTATAAATCATTCGAATACATATACAAATTACAATTATTTCAATGAATACACAATGCATATTAAACAACTTGTCAAATTTCTAACCATTTCCAAATGACAATTCATATAAACATACATAATTCAATGAATTAACTATATATTAAACATGTCAAATTATTATCAAATTTGTCTCTATATAACAACAAAGAATATTTGGAAAGAACTGCACTAACCTTTTCTATAGAAAGAATATTCAAGAAACCTTCAAATAGTGTATCCAATAATTGAGTTTGGTGCTTCCTAGCTTCAAATAGACTGAAAGAATATTCAAAAAGCCTTCAAATAATGTTTGCTAACTTCCAACAGCTTGAAACCTATGTTTTCTATTAGAACTATAGAATGCACAATAGACAAAAAGTAGAATATGGATCAGTAGGGACCCAAACTTGTGTTATGACTTTTTTTGGTGTTCTTATATAGTGCATACACACTATAGCATGCACGCCTTATGAAGTGCACCTGCAGTATAGTGCATACACACTATGTGAAGAATAATCTCTCCCTATCTCACCATCCCCCATCTCCTACTCTCTCTCTCTCCCTACTCTCTCTCACTCTCTCAATCCTCTTTCATGACCTACTCTCTCTCACTCTCTTTTTTCTCACCCATCCCCTACTCTCTCTCACTCTCTCTCCTCTCCCATCCCCTACTCTCTCTATCTACCTCCCTCTCCCACCACCTACTCTCTCTCCCATCCACTACCCTCTCTCTCACTCTTTCTTCTCTCTCATCCCCTATTCTCTCTCTCTCTCACTCTCTCTCCTCTCCCATTCCCTACTCTCTCTCTCTCCTCTCTCATCCCCTACTCTCTCTATCTATCTCTCTCACACTACCTACTCTCTTTCTCTTACTCTCTCTCCTCTCCCATCTCCTACTCTCTCTCACTCTCTCTCCTCTCACATCCCCTAGTCTCTCTCACTCTCTCTTAGGATTTTCTCTCTATCTATCTCCCTCTCCCATTCCATCTCCCACAACCTACTCTCTCTCACTCTCTCTCCCATCCCCTACTATGTCTCTCTCTCACTCTCTCTTCCATCCCATATTCTCTCTCTCTCTCTCACTCTCCTTCTCACACTCCCTCTCCCACCACTACTCTCTCTACCTATCTCCCTCTCCCACTCCCTCTTACATCACCTACTCTCTCTCCCATCCCCTACTCTCTGTCTCTCACTCCCTCTCCTCTCCAATCCCTTACTCTCTCTTTCTCTCTCTCCTCTCCCATCCCCTACTCTCTCTTGCTCTCTCTCCTCTCCCATAAACTACTCTCTCTCTCTTGCTCTCTCTCCCACTCCCTCTCCCACCACTACTCTCTCTATCTATCTCCCTCTCCCACTCCCTCTCCCATCACCTACTCTCTCTCTCATCCCCTACTCTCTCTCTCGCTCTCCCTCTCCCACTCCCTCTCCCACCACCTACTCTCTCTCTCACTCTCTCCCCTATCCCCTACTCTCTCTCTTACTCTCCCTCTCCCACTCCCTCTCTCACTAGCTACTCTCTCTCACTCGCTCTCCCTCTCCCACTTCCTCTCCCACCATCTACTCTCTCTCTCTCTCTCTCTCTCTCTCTCTCTCTCTCTCTCTCTCTCTCTCTATCTCGCTGTCTCTCTCTCTCACTCTCTCCCTCTCCCATCCTCTATTCTCACTCTCTCTCTTGCATCTCATAGTCTCTCTGCCACCTCCTACTCTCTCACACTCTCTCACATCCCCTACTTTCTCTCTCTCTCATACACACACTCCCGTCCCCCCCTCTCTCTCTCTCCCTCTTCCACTCCTTCTCCCACCACCTAATTTCTCTCCCATTCCCTACCCTCTCTCCCCTCTCCCATCCCCTACTCTCTCTCCTTTACACACAAACACACACTCCCATCCTCCCACTCTCTCTCTCCTCTCCCATCCCCTACTCTCTCTCACTCACACACTCTCATCCTCCTCTCTCTCACTCTCCCTCTCCTATCACCTAATATTTACCTCCCATCTTGTATGATTCTCTCTCTACCACCCCCACTCTCTCTCTCTCATAGTCTTAGACTCTTTCCCATCCCCTATTGGGTAAAAGCACAAATCCGTGTCACCTTTTATGAAGAAATGTGATATCAAAATGCGACAGTTCAACATTAATGACCAAAAAAATGGTATTTGTGTTTAGAATTTGAGAATGATGTAAACTGATGAAATGTGTAGAATTGAATGGAATTTATGCCTATTATTTTTTTAATTTTTTTTGAGTAAGAATTTATTAATTTCTTTTATTTTGAAATCCCTTTTTTAACTATAAAAAAATAGGGTGTAGTTCCTATCAAAAGATAAAATGCAAATCATCTTTTTTTGTTTTGATTTGAAAATATCTTATAGATTACATGTATATCTAGTGCACAAAAAAATAAATAATTATTTTTTATCTATATTTTCTTTGTTATAAGTACTCAAGCTCGACCTTCTCAGAAGCTAATTTTTTTTTCTCCTGTCAAAACTTCCCAATCAAATCTACGCCTTCTTGAGAAAAAATACATATTCATGAAGAGGACTCTCTCCTCTAGAGATAAATTTTTGTTTTTTATTTTTTTGGTATGATTTACTATTTTTTCCCCTTTTTTAAGTGAGCATCTTCTGAAATGTTAAAATATCAACTTATAATATTTTGAAATTCTAACATATTATAACTAATCAAAACACTCAAAAATTTATATAATGATGATATTGAATCTAAGATCTATAAAATGATATTTTTAGTTTTTGAATAAAATTGAGTTTTGATAGACAAATGAAATTTGACCAGAATAGGTTTTGATATCACAAACGGTGACACTGATTTGTGCTTTTACCCTATTATCTCTCTTACACACACTTCCATCCCCCCTTTCTTTCTTCCTCTCCCACTCCCTCTCTCATCACCTACTCTCTCTCTCTCTCTCTCACACACACACACACACACACTCTCTCATCCCTTACTCTCTCTCACTGACACACTTTCATTCTCCTCTCTAAGTCTCTCTCTCCCATTCCATACTCTCTCTCTCTCTGCCACCCCCACTCTCTCTCAAAATCTCACACTCTCCCCCATCCCCTATTTTCTCTCTTACACACACTCCCATCCCCCTATCTCTCTCTTTCTCCCTCTCCCACTCCCTCTCCCACCACCTACTCTCTCTCACACTCTCTCCCATCCCTCTCTCTCTCTCTCTCTCTCTCTCTCTCTCTCTCTCTCTCTCTCAGGCTACTCTCTCTCCCCCTCTCCAATTCCCTTCTCTCTATCTTTCATAGAAACACACTCCCATCCCCCTTCTCTCTCTCCCCCTCCCTCTCCCTCTCCCACCACCTACTCTCTCTCTCTCTCTCTCATCCCTTACTCTCTCTCTCCCCTCTCCCAACCCCCCTCTATATCTCCTCTCCACTGCCTTAATCTCTAGATCTCTCACACACACTTCGTCCCCCCTCTCCCTCTCACACCACCTACTCTCTCTTTCTCACTCTCTCTCTCCCTCCCCCATCCCCTACTCTCTCTCTCTCTCTCTCTCTCTCTCTCTCTCTCTCTCTCTCTCTCCCTCCCTCCCTCCCTCCCTCCCATCCCCTACTCTCTCTACCACCCCTACTCTCTCTCACACTCTCAAACTCTCTCCCATCCCCTACTCTCTCTTACACACACTCCCATCCCCTGCTCTCTTTCTCTCCCTCTCCTACTCTCACTCTCATTTCCTATTATCTCTCTCCCATCCCCTACTCTCTCTCTTAGGCTATTCTCTCTCTCTTCCCTCTCCCATCCCCTACTCTCTCTTTCACACACAAACACACACACACACACACACACACACTCCCATCCCCCCTCTCTCTCCTCTCTCATCCCCTAATCTCTCTCTCTCACACACAATCCCATCCTCATCTCTCTGTCTCCCATCCCCTACTCTTAATCTCTCCCTCCCATCCTAGACACTCTTTGTGCCACCCCCTACACTCTCTCTCACACTCACACTCTATCCCATCTCCTGCTCTCTCTTTTACACACACTCCCATCCTCCTCTCTCTCCCTCTCCCATCTCATACTCTTAATATCTCCCTCCCATCCCATATTTTCTCTACCACCCCCTACTCTCTCTCTCCCTCTCACTCCCTCTCACACTTCCTACTCTCTCTCTCACACTCTCTCTCCCAAACCCTACTCTCTCTTAGGCTACTCTCTCTCTCTCCCCTCTCCCATCCCCTACTCTCTCTCTCTCTCTTTCACACACTCTCACTCCGATCCCCTCTCTCTCTCCTCTCACATCCCCTACTCTCTGTCTCACACACACTCCTATCCCCCTATTCTCTCTCTCTACCCCCTTCCACTCCTTCCCCCTCTCCCACCACCTACACTCTATCCCTCTCTACTCTCTCCCATTCCCCACTCTCACTCACTCTCTCCCATTCCCTACTCTCTCTGTCTTTGCCACCCCCTACTCTCTCTCACACTTCTTCTCTCTCCCACCCCTACTCTCTCTCCCCTCTCCCATGCCCTACTCTCTCTCTCTCTCTCTCTCTCACACACACACACACACACACACACACACACACACACACACACACACTCCCATCCCCCCTTTCCCCTCTCTCTGTCTCACTCTCGCTTTGCCTCTCTCCTTCCAAATTTTGGTCTTAATAGTGTGTACACACTAAAGCATTACCGCACTAAAGCATGCACACACTATTAAGACCAAACTTTTAAAAACCTTTGAATACCACGTACACGCTATAGTGCGCACAAGCTATAGTGTGAATAGGCTATTTAAAGCTTTGCATTCTACCAAGCCTAAGGCTTGGTTTTTCCTTAGGGATCCAACCCAAAGGTTTGGAGTCTCTAAAGTATTTTGAGACATGTTTTGCTGCAAACATACAAAAAAATGATTGATTTTTCTTGTGTGCTCTCCTTCTAGTTTCTTGGTAGTCGAGCAGTGACAAAATCAGGTTACATGACATTGTAGGTCTCTATGTTAGCTATATAATCATATAATTTATTTTTAATTTGAACTATTTCAAGCCTTTCACCTATAATTTATTTTGAATGTAGGTCAATTTTTTGTCAAAAAACAACATGTACTAATTGGGTTGTAGATTTTAGCTTGTTCATCACATTTTGCAACAACTTAGTTTTATAGAAACTAGACTCCATTCTACACAATTTGAAAATAAGAAGTTTTTATTTTAGATTAGTTTTGAATCATTTCTAGGGGGAGCACACAGATATTCCATTTTTTTGGGATGTGTGCAATTAAAAATTTCATTAAAAAAATACACATTATAAAATTACCCAAAAAATCTAAGATAAATTATATAGTGTTAGGTAACTTTTGACCAGAGCAATTAAAGAATTTCAAAAAAAAGTTAAAATTTTAGGGGGGCCACACTTTGTATTATGGTATTATTTTTCTAAATAAATAGTATGACTTTTTGTGGCCCCCTTTTTTGAGGACCTAAAACTAAACCATTTTGAAAAAAATTGGTAGTTTAGAAACTAGATTCAAAGGACTACTACATTTGTTTTTGTCATATCTGAAAATTTTGAGCTTAACTATCTTCAAATTCTTGTTCAAGTTCAGAAATATTTAATTTTAAAAAAAGGTGTCCACTTATACCCCCATTTTGGCACAACTTGGTGCACTTACCCTCTATTAATATCTTCCTCTTGTTTTGGAGAATTTGAAGGTAAAGCCTTATCCATTCTTGGCTCAAAATTAGTTTCATTATAGTTATAAAATGTTTGTTTGAGAGGCTTTGTTGGATTTCCTCTATAGATTTGGTTGTTAGAAATTATAATATAATTATGTATAGTTGGGATTAGATTTAGATCTAATCAATCATCACTTATTTTAACTTTCATAGATAATACCCCACAATGGTGATGTTTCTAGATTTATTCTCATACCATTCTTCAAAAGTTGATCCTTTATGTTTGTGTATATGTTATGAGCCTTTTCACAAAGCATTAGTTGATTGCAAATGTCATTATGTATCTACATTATGTTCATTGAATTTCTATGTAATTTGATATTTTCTAGTCATGTTTGATATGGCTAAGTTATTTGGGAAACATCTCTCATTCTTTACTGTGTCCTCAACATAACAATTGTTGCATCTATATTTCTCATATTGTTGGAGCTTACTAATATTACATTTAGTTCATTAATTTTATTTAGTTCTTCCTCTTATTATCCTAAATGTTCTCTTTGTTTCCTTCTTGTTCTATAACATTGTCTTGAATACCTTCTTAGCAAGGTGATAGGTTCCTACTTGACCACTTTTTGTTGTCCCCATGTTCTTCTCTAAGTCCCCTTCCTCTATTTCCTTATCTAGTTTATATATCAAACTTTCCAAATGACCCCTTTGTTTGGTATTATTGATGAATTTTGGGAAACTCAGTACTTTTTCATTTATTTGATCCTTAGATTTTAGTTTCTCTATTGTATTATTCTTTTACCAAATAGTTAAACTTGTGAATATCCTACATAGATATGAAGTTCTACCTACATATTTGAAACTTCTTTCCTTTATGCCTCTATTAGATTCTAGAAGGATTATTTCACTGCTGTGGTTTTCATATTTTTCACAACTTAAGTTATAAATAGATCAATTAGTTATGATTTTAATTTATTTGAGCTCTTATTGTTATGATTTTAGATTAATTAATAGTTTAATTCAATTATAAGTTTTTTAATTGGCTTCCACGCCTAAGAATTCCTTAATAAAGTATCATATTCTTTGAAAAGAATGAAATTTAATGAGTTCTACTCAAATTTCTTGAATCTCAACCCAAATGGGCAGTTTTAAGGATTTTACCATATCTTCATTAAATTTGGCATCCAATGGAAACAATTTATGCTATAGCCTTTTAAAAATATAGTGATCTAAAAGAGAAATGATCCTTAATTTCTATATTCTTGCAATGTAAGTACATCAAATAATTAGAAAGGGGAGACATACTTATGTGTTCTTCATAGAATTGATACATCCAATCTATAAGTTTTTGGTCCTTTACTTTGGGTCCATTCTAGAAGACAAAAATTTCCAAATTATTTCATCCCATATATTGATTTTTGCTATAATAGTTATATATTATTAATGTATTAGTGCCTTCAATTTTGTCCCTATAG
Organism: Cupressus sempervirens; assembly: GCA_028749045.1. Lineage (NCBI taxonomy): Eukaryota > Viridiplantae > Streptophyta > Pinopsida > Cupressales > Cupressaceae > Cupressus > Cupressus sempervirens. The sequence continues at coordinate 24,402,525 of CM053786.1, forward strand.
TTGGTATGAATAGAGGGTTTTAGTTTAGAAATTGGACTCTATATCTGACTAAAAGAGGGGTAATTTCTTTATTAAAACAAAGAGAGGAACAAAAAGGAGAGCTCAAAAAAGATCTCTATCCTTGTCCTAATTTACAAATATTATCCCATGTAAGATAAATCTATAGCTTTCTTATCCTTGTTGTTAGAGTAAAATTTTAATTTGATTTCATTTATCAAATTACCTTTACTCCCTTCTTAAGATTCCCCTTTATGCCCTTTCATTTCTATTTAATAATTAATTAGTAGTTATAAAATGTCATTTACATCTTATGGTTTCCCTTTTTAGTTTTTTGGTCTCCTTCTATAAGGATTGATCTTTTGTAAATATCTCTCATATTTTTAGTCTAATAATATAATCTACATATTTTCAAAGAAAGCCCTTGCCTCTTCTTTGTTTATTCTTCTCTTTGATAGGTTCTTGCATATATGTGTTTTTTAGGTTTTGTGGATTTGTATTACTCAAATCCTACATGGTATCAGTGCCTGACCTGCTATAGCTTGTTCTTATAGGGTATTTTCTATGAAAATGAAGGCATCTATAATTTTTGGAGCATTTTGAGCCAAACAGACCTCATAGTTAGACTCAAAAGGCATCAAAGCCCCTATTTTCATATAAAATTTGTCAATTTTGGACAACATTGACTAGGAAGGATTTTCTTTCACATACTAGGGTCCAATGGCCTCTGGCACACAATCCAATAGAGGTGAGTAAATTTTTTTTTAAGAGTGGCATTTTAACACTACTATGGTTAACTAACCTTAATGGCCATCATCACAGGTACACTAACTACAACACCACTACTACTAGTCAACCTACACACCATAATGACCTTCACTCAATGCATCACAATGACCCCATCTACCACTAGCTTTGTGCCACCATGCTACCGCCATCACTAGTGTCATGCCTACTTTCCACCCATGACCCACTTCCACTGACTGCATCACCTAAGCTCAACTCATTTAAAAAAAAAAAATTCAAGTCATCTAGAGGATTTAATAGTATTTTTTCTCTAACTTAAGCATACATATGTGTTTTTTCAATTTGAAAGTAGCACCAAAAAGATGATTCAAAGATAGACATAATGGTGAAGGCACCCTTTTTTGTTTTCCTAGTTTGTTACCTTTCTTTCACTCAAAGTTAGATGATTTAGGGGGCATAACTTGCTCGTTCTAGCTCCATTTTTTTATCTGAAAGAAGTTTCAAAAAGCTCATCTCAAGCCCTATATTGATTCTATATAATTTTCATTAGTATTTCTCAAATTTGCATGTAATTCTCAAAGTGAAGCTTTTTTCATATCTTCTTGTCTACACATTCCTTCTAGCAGTTGGGGTTTAGTTTTTTGTATTGTGGGGAGTGTTTTGTATTATTGTTTCTATTATTTACATCAGTAAACCAAGATTTTTTCAAAAAAAAATCCAAAAACTTCTAAAAAAATGATCAATAACTCTTCTTATCTATAACTTCTAACATCTCACAACTATCACACACGGAAGTCCCTGTTGACATGACTTCTCTGATGAAAAGGGTTGTAGTCTTGTTTACATGCATTGTACCCAGTTTTACAAAGGCCTTTTAAGGTCATGCAACATGGGAAAAATATGGATGAGGAAACTTTCAGCGTATTTACCTTATTCTTTGTAAGATTTGTGGAAACTTTCAGAGTATTTCTTCTACCTTCTATTCCACCAAATATGATTTGGGTAATATATCTACCATGTCATCCTTTGAGTTTTTTTTCATCATTTTACTCAAGATAAAGCTAAGCTCTCTTAGTTGTACTATCTCATAGGCTCACAAACTTATGCATTGGTAGGTCTCCCATCTTTTGGGATGAAGGAGAAGAAACATAAGTCACATCCTATAGAGTCTCAAATTGATTCTAACTCTCACATCACATCAAGCCCACCTCCAAAGGGAGATAAACCAAAGGTAGAAAGACCAAACTGTTCTTATTATAATTAGCCTAATCAAGATGAGTCAGGTTTTTATGAGAAGAAGCTAGATGGCTATGAAAAATAGGTTTCAAATTTGATAGCTCTCCTTCAGAAGAGAAACATTGATATTCCTTCTACTTCTCATAGATTTTCTTCTTCATCATCATTTTAGTCATATGGTAAAGATATAGGAAATGGTCATGCATGATGTGAAACTACTACTCCACATTTTTCTAAATGGTTATTGGATTTAGGTGCTTCACACCATACATAATCTTCTTAGGATTTGTTCTCTTCTTTTGAGGCTTCTCCTACTCCACACATTTTGATGGGGAACAACACTATTATGACTATATGTGGGAAAAATTATATTAGCATTGATGATAGTATATTTCATGATGTACTTTGTGTTCCATCTTTGTCCTCTAACCTTCTCTCTATCTATCAAATTACCCACAATGGGAGAAGGAAGAAAATGAAGTTTGCATAAGATTTAGTGCACATGAGAGATAGTGAGATAGGAAATATTTTTGCTATAGGGATTGTTGGTCACTCTTCCCACCTATTCTCTTGCTCTCATTTTGGTCCACCATCTCCACTATTAGAGACTCAGTCACCTTCTTCACCAGAGACTACTATGGTGAAGTTAGGTCATTTGAACTTATGTGTTATTCTGGAGACCAATGTTGTGACTTATACATCTCCACCTTCTATTTAGATTCCATCTATTTCATAGGATTACTCTTCAGCATTGCCTACCATTTTATCTCTATTCATCAAGACACTTATTAAATTTGTTGATAATATATTAGAGGACACATCTCCTCTTAGATGATAGATTTAGTAAACCTATTATGCCCTTGTATTAGAGATTCTATTTCAATATTCTTATGCATTCTCCTTTGAGAATCATCTAGGACTTCCAACTTCACCTTACATTTAGAGGTTTCACCCTCCTTGTCCAATACCTTTTTTTCTTTTAGAGTGGAGCCACATTGGTATGTTCATTGACATAGGAGTTTTGTCATTCTAGGGGGGCTATGGAATCTCAAGATTCTATCATGGGGGGTTTCATTGTACTTATGGTCTTGAGAGAGTATCTTGATATGTTTAATTTGTTCATCCTTTTCTATCTCTTTTTAGAGGAGGGTTTTTCCCACTAAGTTATCTCTATTTCTCTATTTCATAGATATTTGATTGTGATTGCGTACCTCATCAAGCCTTGTTGTTAGGACCTAAGTTTTTCTTTCAACATTGTAGTTTCCATTCTTTTTCTTGCATTATGTAAATAGTTTTTTTTTGCTCATCTTATGGGGGTTGTTAGAGTAAAATGTTAATTTAATCTCATTTATTAAACTACCTTTACTCCCTTATTAAGATTTCGGGTATGTACAGGATCATGGTGTGCCAAAAAGTGGCGATCTGAAAAATATGTAGTTCTGAAATGCCTCAAAGAATTTCAAAATCTATTCCCACTTTTTTCCCACCCATCCTGATACTAAATGAAAATAATTAATACCTTTATAATTCCTACTATATCTTTCAATACCAACCTTAAATGGTCATCTTTAAAACATCTCAAATATGTGTTTTTGGCATGTTTCTATGTGTTTTTTACTTCAAGCATGTAGCTAACGACTTTTTAAAAACCAAAATTTGATGTAATGAAAAGGGTTTCTTAAGAATGTTCTTAGCTTTTCATAAATGTAAGTTTTGTCAAATTACGAGTTTAGTAAGTAATTATTACTTATTTTCTAATGGAGTTAGCTACAAAGTGTTGATTAACATACTGGTTGAAAAATAGCTATAACTTTCAAACCGTATAAGATTTGTGAAATCCAAAAGATTTGTCACATTTTATGCTTCAACTATTATAAGAAAAAAAAAAAAAAAAAACTTAATTTTGATTTTTTTTGAACTAGTTAAGGTGGTCAGACACGAGAGTTTTTTAATTTTGAAAACAGTATAGTAGAAAATTCTTAATTAATTATTTTTTTGGAATAAAAATTGCCAAAAATATGCATCACATCTAGGCACAAGTCTACTTTTTATATCTAAAATTATATTTAAAAATATTATCATTTGATTATGATTAAGGTGGTCAAACATACACCTACTTTTTATTTTCACCCTAAAATTTTTGTAGTACTGCATTAAAATCCAAACTTTTGACCAATCAAATATTTTTTTCTCTAGATAAGGCCTTTATTTTAGAAACCATATTCAATTTCCTACAGATTATTTTCTTACAACATTTTGATATAAAGTCCAGAACCACTTTAAAATTATGTGTCAAGTTGACATAACGCTGATTTGCTGATTTTTCATTGCCACTTAAGGCCATAGTTTGGTACACCATGATCCTGCACATACCCTTTCCTTTTATGTTTTTGCATTTCCATTTAATAATCAATTAGCAATGATTGAATATCATTTACCTCTTAGTGTTTCCCTTTTAAGTTTTCTAATATCCTTCTATGAGGATTGATCTTTTGTAATATCTCTCATCTTTTCAATCTAATAATATAATTTTCACATTTTTGGAGAAAAAACCTTGCCTCTTCTTTGCCTTTTCTTCTCTCTGACAGGTGCTTGAATGAAAGTGTTCTTTGGGTTTTATGGATTCATATTGCTCAGATCTTACACTTGCAACCAAGGGTTTTGGGTTTAATCTAGGGATGACTTTAAGAAATCTCTCCTAAGAAAAATATGTAAAATGTTGGAAAACTCAACATTAAATGTGAAGGAAAAATTTCTAACCAAGAGCATTTTTTTTTCCATGAAAGGGAGAAAATTATTTTCTATTAGCAAAACTTTTTCTTCCATATCAAAATTTAATAATGCTTGTTATGAGTTTTTTCTATACAAATAAATGTAGGCAATATATGTTGTTGGTCATAAACATTTTTGTAATATAAGAGGTGAATTAATTATTTCATACAGTGCAAAATATTAATATAGTTGGCTAATATGTTGGTTGCTATTGAGAGATTGTTTATATTTTGGTGAATGTATAGAGTCATAGGTGGTCCATGGCCCACATACCGATTGTACATTATATCATGTAATTGTAATCTGCCAATCCATTACGGTTTGATTAATAATATGTCCTTTTTAATTGCCAACTTAGTCATAATCACTTTTCATGTTATCATTTTTACAATGAAAGGAATTGATCTATACTATCGATATAGGATAGATCAATGGCCTTGGCTCTATTTTAGACATAATTTTAAATACTTTAACATTAAGTCTAATTCTTCTTAAAATAAGGACACATTCCCTAGAGCCCAAAATATAAAATAGTTGGCTAAACAAGGGTAGTTGGGGACACATGTCAGTAAAATGCTAGAAAATTCTCAATGTCGAGGAATATATTATTTTATTCTTAAAGAAAAATAATATTTTCCAATAAGAAAACATCAGGGAAAGGCTAGCAATTTTTTAAAAATAAATGTGTCCTAAATGTGGATTACATTGGCAATTATACTAGGTTTGGGACCAATTATGTGTAAACTAATAAGTGATTAGCGTCAGATTTAGACCCAAATTATTTAATATCTTGGTCACATGTGTTCAAAATACAATAGGGAAAGTAAACTCTAAGAGGGGTGGGGGGCATGAATCAATACTAAAAACATTTGACCATAAAATCATTCACCTCACATCCATCTCATAATTCAATAAGCAAACTGAAATATCAACCAAGAATATACAACCATAGCATGAAAGTAAAACATTTGACACATGTATGGCATAAGATATTTGGTTACCCAGAAACCCTTCAAGGATAAGGTAAATTTGGGGTGCAGATGACACTCGCAAATCTTCACTGCTACAATAATAAAGTGTATCTAATAAAGGTTACAATTTTTTGATCATGAAACATGATCTACCCTATTAAAGGCTCACAAAGATTGTTAGGTTTTACAATGTTAAAGAATTTTTACAACCTATTAAAAGTGTGGCTGACTAAAGGACTTCAACTTACAATGAAGTAAGCACCCTATTAAAGGATTTGAAACAACCTATTAAGACTAATTTGTTAAGAGTTTTAATTGATTCACCTATTAGAATGTCTCAGTAATGATCATTTGATTAGCACTGTGTTTCTTGAAGACAGATCACCTCTTTACTAATGTGTACTTAATCCTTTTTGATTAGATGTATTTTTGTTATCTTCTAATTCCTTTCCTTTGTTCTCCTCAAACTAATTCTTCTATTTGTCTCAATTCACAACTCCTTAGTCACCATGAAAGGCCTATTTGCACATGAAAACCTTTTCTATTCTCCTTCCACACACATAAAAAAAAATTATGGTTTGTCCTCATTAAGAAGACCTAGGTGACTTAGGGTTAGGTATGAATAAATGATTGTAATTCATTCATCTAGTCACTTAAACCTTCCCTTTTTCTAATTGGATGCATGTACTGCATAGGGACTAAGATCATAAAATAATCCTTAAGTTGGCTCTAAAATAGTTTACATAGGAGTTATTGTCATTACAAATAATTATGTGAGAATTTTATAACTTGACATCTAAAGTATTTGATTCTGAACATCAACTACAACTTCAATTTTGTAACTCGACCTCTGAACGACTCAACATCCATTGATCACTTAGCATTTGAATAATTCAAAACACATTATTTTCTCAACACTTGAGTGACTTAGCACTTACTAGTTACTCAATATTTGACTCACTGGGCACATACTCTTTCTTGGTACTTGAGTAACTTAGCATGCATTGTCTGACATGTTATGCTCAACATACATTACTAGTTCAGCATGAACTAAGTGCATAACTTATCAATGACTAAAGTTTATAAACACTAATTTTTCAAAACCAATATGAGATTAAAAATCTCCCCCTTTGACATGAGTGACAAAAATACTTGGTCATGCATGAATGATCTTCACTTAGGAGCATAACTCAAATATCTAATATCTTTATTTGGCTTATGTAAAAAATTTCATATTTTTAAAATTTTGCAAAACATGTCTTATCCATCATATCTCAAAATTCAATAACTCCCCCTGAATAAATTGTGTTGTTTAGTATCTAAGTCAAAATTATTCCTCCTATTGAGTAAATGTGCATAAGGTGAAGTGTATACTCTATCTCTATCATTGACTCCCTTAAAAATATTATCTATTCTATTATCTTGTATGTTTTCACCTTTCATATTTCTACCCTTTTTTATTTATCACCCTTTTTGACACTTATGTCAAAGGGTTATACACGTATAGTGTGTTTATCCAAAAAATGTTTTATGGGCATCAAGCATAATCTTCAAACCAGCATCCCAATTATCACAAGCTACCTCCAATGATTTGATCTGAGTAGCCAGCTTGGCAGTAAGGTGTATAAAGCCTTGATGAGTAGAAAGATGTAGATATTTCTTTGTGAGTGTTTCAACAAAGGCTAGTTCCTTAAGTAATATCTTTGTATGTGGAGTCATCATAGACTTGATGCTGATCAATTTAGCCTAAAATGTTTGCTTCATTTTCATGTAAAATTGCTAACTAACTTTGGGGTTTTAGGAGATTCCTAAAATGTTTCTCACTTTGGGCTAGAGATCTTGGAAGAGTTATGCCAATTGACTAATATAACTCTCCAAATTTATTATGTGGCTCCTGACCTCCTATGTGAAGAGTGTTGGATTGCACAATTTGGTTTACAAAAATTAAATATTCTCTAGTACCTGCTTCCCATTTTCAATTTTGGTTGCTAACTCAACATATGATAGTGCAATAGCACCTTATTTTGAATCTTTCTTTTAGACCATCCAAGTAACTTCACATTTGAATCTAGGCTTGGATCATTTACCCTCTCAACTAGGCTAGTTAACTACTCTATGATCACCTTGGTTTCTTGTGGTGTTGGAAGACTAAATCTATCAAGAATTTTTTTCCTAATATCTAACAAGTCTTGCTTCTACATATGCTCCTATCTAAGTAATTCTTGGTTTTTCTTCATTACAAGAGCATCCTATAGTATGCTCATCTATTCAATAGTGATAGTTGAAAAATCAAATCTAGGTAACTCAATCACTTCATCCAAGTTCACATCACCAATTGATGTAACTTCATTTACCTTAGATGTTCTTGGATTTGGCCTTGATGATTGTAGGGGTATAGCTTCTATACTCAGTCTATAAAGAGCTTGACTAGGAGGAGTAGCAATTACTGGTAAAGTCACCAATGTTTGTATTGTTAGTTGCTCCTAAATCTTTGTAGTCAAATCTATCTCGTTACTCCTATCCTTTGCTTTCTCTACAGTCTCAATGGCACCTTGATCTTGTGCTTTAGGTGCAAGAGTATCTAATTGACCTATTGGAACTTGTACGGTATCTTGTGCATCTATAAAAAAAATTGGTAGCTACATATTGTGTATCAATTTTTTGATATGGGTCATGAATAAATCTTTTCTTTGATACACCACAAGAGGTAATGTAGCTTGTAGCAAAGTGAATTGAGAAGGGGTTGTCAATTTTTCTTGAATCTAAATATCCTCCCTTGTAGATGACTTATCTACCTTCTCAATTTGATAAACACTCACCAGTATAGGATCTTCACATAGTTTTTCTTGGGTGGTGGATTTTACCAATATCTTCTTCAAGTCTTCCTCTATAAGGGGGTTGAAGTTCTAAGTGATAGTATCATAAAAATCCTTAATCTTTATAGTGCCAGTATCTATATTAAACCCATGTTGAGGACTGGCACTCAGAATAAGTGTATCTTCTATACTATGTTCTATTTGCTACTCATCCTTAGCTATAGCCTATGTATCTTCATGTGTCTTATTGCCTTCCTCTTGAGCAATTGTCTTAATGTCAATTGTAGTAACCTAAATTACTTGTTGTTGTTCATCTTTATCCTTACCTACCTCAATAGGTGTCTCCTTTATTGTCTTGGGTTTTGTCAAACCATATAATAATTTCAAAATCTAAGTGTTTGTTCAACATCCTCAATATCATTCTGTAGTATGCTAAATGTTCTATATTTTGGTACAAATTTTCCTGCATACTTCTTTATTTATTTTTCAATTGTCACCCTATCCAATTCTAGCATCACTTGAGAAAGTGTAGTCTCTCTCATTTGTATTTTTTTATTGAGATTACATTACCATTTTTTCTCAACTTTGTCATATAGATCTTTTGGTAATGAGTTGGCAATGTCAATTGGAGTCTATTTGAATGTTTCCATCATGATGTATATCGACTCCTCTACTTGGTTCATCTCAACTTTTCCAAGTTTACCAAACTTAATATGTGTGACACCAAATTAATTAGCATTAATCCTTATGTTTTTACACATATTGTCTAAATCTAAGGAGGAACAATGACTTACCATTAGCCTAATGTCATCATATTCAAGAATCTCTTCATTTTATTCAACTGAAGCAATATACTGTTAGGATAAAACACGGATAGAAATAAAAACTACATGCAAATATAACCAATAACAGAAATAATAGAACACACATAAATGAACACAAGGCAACAAGATTTAACATGGTTCACCCAATCCCTGGGCTACGTCCACCAAAAAGCAAGTCCGATCTTATTACAATCCAGTGATTACAACCTGATTACAATCCGTAATCCCTTACAGCTCAATACCGCCACAAGAACCAATTTTGTATCACCACACATAAAAAATACCCAACCCTAAGCCCTTTTTATACAAGTATTAAACCGCTTTAGGGTTATAACATGTCAGCCATATGTTGGCCATAATATGTCGGCTACCACTATTTATGAAGTATGTACAGTACTTTCCTGATCAGTCACCACAATCTAACAATCTCCCACTTGGGAACTGATCAGGCTCCACCCTAAACAACAATCTCCCACTTGGAGACTGATCCTGTAGCAATACAACTACCGCATGGGGCTGCCACTGGATCAAACCACCTTGGACTCTGCTATTCTTTTATTCACATTTAGTCTAAAAGACAAACTGAAGCTGAAGAGGAGTTCAGCTTCTCCCTTGTGACAACCTTTGTCAACATATCTGCTGGATTTTCATTGGTATGTATCTTCTCCAGCTTTAACTATCCATCCTCCAAAACTGACCGAATGAAATGGTACCGCAACTGTATGTGTTTGGTCTTAGAATGCAGAGCTGAATTCTTAGCAAGATGAATGGCGCTCTGACTATCTGTGAACAAATAATTATCCTTCTGAGGATGTCCCAATTCTTCCAAGAAGAACTGAAGCCATATCATCTCTTTGGCTGCCTCTGTAGCAGCAACATACTCTGCCTCTGTAGTGGAGAGAGCATTAATCTTTTGTAGCCTAGAAACCCAGCTCACGACTGTCCCACCAACAGTAAAGACATAACCTGTAGTACTCCACCTGGTATCAATATCCCCAGCCAAATTTGAGTCAACATAGCCCTGTAAATCAGTAGTAGAGCCCCCAAAGTGTAAACAGTTATTGGATGTTCCTCTCAAATATCTGAGAATCCACTTGACAGCATTCCAATGCTCAAAACCTGGATGACTCATATACCTGCTAACGACGCCCACTGCATGTGCAATAGCTGGCCTAGTGCATACCATAGCATACATAAAACTTCCTACAGCTGAAGAATAGGGTACCTTGGACATCTTGTCCTCCTCTTCCTATGTCTGGGGACACATCTCCTTAGTCAATTTCAAATGACCAGGTAAAGGTGTGCTGACAGCTTTAGCATTCTCCATAGAGAAATGTTGCAACACCTTCTCAACATAATCAGCTTGAGATAGCGTCAATGTTCTGTTCTTCCTATCTCTGCAAATCTTCATACCAAGGATTTGTTTTGCTGCCCCCAAATCCTTCATAGCAAATGCATGTGCTAACTGGCATTTTAGCCCCTTAATATGATGCATGTTAGACCCAGCTATAAGCATATCATCAACATATAGACATAAAATAATGTAGCTATCATCATCCAACCTCTTAAAATAAACACAGTAATATGAATGACACCTTTTATATCCATTCTCATGCATAAAACTATCAAATTTCAGATACCATTGCCGAGGTGCTTGCTTCAGGCCATATAAACTTTTCTTCAATTTGCACACTAAGTTCTCCTTACCTTTGACCTCAAAACCCTATGGCTGAGCCATATATATTTCTTCATCCAAATCACCATGAAGAAAGACTATTTTAACATCCATCTGCTCTAAATGCAAATCTTTAGTAGCCATAAGACTTAAAACAGTACGAATAGAAGTCATTTTAACAACAGGAGAAAATATCTCATCAAAATCAATTCCCTTTTTCTGTGCAAATCCTTTTACAACTAACCTGGCCTTAAATCTTTTCTTACCTCCTTCCTCTTCTTTCAACTTGTAAACCCATTTATTCTGTAAAGCCTTTTTACCTGCAGGCAACTTGCACAAATCCCATGTCTTATTTTTCAGCAAAGAGTCCATTTCATCTTTCATTGCAGACTCCCACTGAATCTTAGTATCCACCTGCACAGCTTCATCATAACTTTCAGGTTCACCAGCATCAATAAGTAAAATAGAATACAAAGAGGGAGAAAACCTTTGTGGAGGTCTAATTGGCCTTGTTGACCGTCTAACATTCACTGGTGTGTGTGGTATTTGTTGTTGCAGTTGTTTCACATCATGAGGAATGGCTGGAACATCAGCTTTTGGAGTATCATCCAGCACTACATAATCATCTTCTTTCTTCTCATGTTGCTGCAACAGATCTTTGTACAACACTTTTTCATTGAATATGACATCCCGGCTTCTTATAATTTTATGATTTTCAAAATCCCAAAGCCTATAGCCAAATTCATTAATGCCATATCCAAAAAAGACACATTTCTTTGATTTCGCTTCTAGCTTGATTTTATTTTCAGAGTCTATATGAGCAAAAGCTTCACTACCGAAGGTCTTGAGAAAAGAATAACTCACCTTCTTACCAGTCCATGCTTCCTCTGGAATACCACAGCCCAAAGGAGTAGAGGGACCTCTATTAATCAAATATACTACAGTATTGACAGCCTCTGCCCACATGTGTAAGGGCAACCCAGCATGCAACCTCATGCTCCTTGCGCGCTCCATTATAGTCCTGTTCATGCGTTCAGCCACTCCATTTTCCTGTGGAGTCCTTGGAATAGTTTTTTGTCTACGAATACCATTAGTGGAGAAATAATCTTCAAATTCATGACTGCAATACTCACCACCATTATCAGATCTGAGACATTTTAATTTCTTACCAGTCTCATTTTCAACCAAGCATTTCCATTTCTTAAAAGTTTGAAATACATCAGATTTCTGTCTAAGGAAATAAACCCATACTTTTCTAGTTGCATCATCAATAAATGTAACATAATAATGAGAGCCACCAAGGGAAGATACCTGAGCCGGTCCCCATACATCTGTATGCACAAGCTCTAATTTCTCCTTTTTGTTTTCCTTCCCTATCTTTAGAAAACTCACTCTCTTTTGTTTTCCATACACACAACTTTCACATAAATCCATATTCACACATTTTAGACCTGGTAAAACTTTCCTTGAATGAAGTACTTTCATACCTTTCTCACTCATGTGCCCAAGTCTATTGTGCCACAGCGCTGTATCAGAATCTACAGCAGCTATTTGTTCTCCCTGCTCAACTGCAGTAATTGTTCCTGAATATTCATTTTTCTCTGAAACAATCAAAGTAGAAGGAACAATATGACCTGTACAAAGATATAAGGTGCCTACTTTCACACCTTTTGCTACTACAAGGGAACCTTTTGAAACCTTCCAATTTTTATCATTAAAAGTAATTACACAACCCTCATCACCGAGTTTCCCTGCTGAAATTAAATTCCTACTCAGCTTTGGAAAATGTCTTACCTCATGTAGTAGCCAATGATTCCCATTCTGCAACTTAATCTTAATTTTTCCCTTTCCAACAATCTGACAGGGTTCATTATCCCCCAAATAAACAAGCCCAAAATCCCCTTGGACATAATCAATGAAATAACCTCTATGAGGTGTAGCATGAAAAGAAGCACCAGAATCTAAAACCAATGAATCATCAACACTCTCTAAAGACAGAAGCAAAGCATCCTCTTTGGATTTATTACTTACCACATTTGCCTCTTTGTCTCCATCTGATTTATCTCCTTTTTCTTTCGAGTCCAGCAATCTTTCTTTTTGTGCCCTGGTTTCCCACAGTACCAGCAATCATTTGGTCCTCTCGATTGAGACCTCCTCCCCTTTGACTTTCCTCTTGATTTCCCACGATTTCCAGAGTTACTTCCTCTTTCAGTCGTTTTGCCCCTGCTTTGTGCATTTAAAGAACTTCCTGATGTAGATCCACCTGAGGATTTTCTACGAGTTTCCTCACTTAAAATAACACCGATCACATCATCATATTTTAGGGTACTTGATCCAGGAACAGAATTACTCACCGCCATTACCAAGCCATTCTAGCTTTCAGGCAAAGAACACAAAATCAAGAGAGCCCTAATTTCTTCATCAAAATTGATACCCACAGAAGATAATTGACTAGTAATAGTATTAAACTCATTTAAATGATCTGCAATAGATCCACCTTCTGCCATTTTCATATTAAATAAACGCTTCATGAGAAATACCTTATTTGAAGCGGAGGGATTTTCATACAGTGTTGCTAGGGTTTTCATCAAATCTTCTGTCGTCTTTGCTTTTGTAATATTAAATGCCACCGATGGTGCCAAGCATAACCGAATGCTTCTGAGTGCCTTTCTGTCCAAAAGATCCCATTCAGCCTCTGACATAGTTCCCTGATTCTTTGCTTTTCCTTCCAACGGCTTCCATAAATCCTTCTGATATAAATAGTCTTCCATTTGCATCTTCCATAACTGGAAGTTTTGCCCATTAAACCTGTCAACCCTCAGCTTACCATCATCTGCCATTGCTCCCACTCAACCGTGAGACTCCCACTTAACTGTGAGACTTTCCTACAGAGGATAACTGAGAAACAACTAGGCTCTGATACCACTTGTTAGGATAAACCACGGACAGAAATAAAAACTACATGCAAATATAACCAATAACAGAAATAATAGAACACACAGAAATGAACACAAGGCACCAAGATTTAACGTGGTTCACCCAATCCCTGGGCTACGTCCACCAAACAGCAAGTTTGATCTTATTACAATCCAGTTATTACAACCTGATTACAATCCATAATCCCTTACAGCTCAATACCGCCGCAAGAACCAATTTCATATCACCACACATAAAAAATACCCAACCCTAAGCCCTTTTTATATAAGTATTAAACCACTTTAGGGTTATAACATGTTGGCCATATGTCGGCCATAATATGTATGTACAGTACTTTCCTGATCAGTCACCACAATCTAACATATACTATCTCCTTGGTATCTCCTAAGATTCTACTTCATTGGTAGTCAATCTACCCCTCTTTTCTTTTGTCTTACCTACTTCTTGATCCTTCTTGGCAATAGGTCTTGTGTTGGTTTGAGTTTCTTGAAGTACTATCTTAGGTTTTACAACCTTCCTTGATTTGCTAATTGGTCGGCTTTTTAGTTTCTTCTTCTTATTCTTAGGTGCTTCACTATATTCTTCTCCCTCAATACCTTCTTCAATATCTACCTCTTCTACTTGGTCTTCACCTTCACCTTGAGTCAAAGCTAGCTATGCTTGGGTAGTAACATTTTCTTCTTCTTCATTTTCCTTTTCCCCTTCACCAAATTTCTCTTTGAGTTTCTTGAAAATTTTATTCATCTTTCATACCACCAAGGTTGTCTTCAAATCCATTGTTATCTTTGATTTAGCCACATCATAATTCCCAAAGGCTATAACCTTGGTATCTATATCTTCTGCAAGTAATGCTATAATTATTGCAGAGGATTCATCAACATTGATTTCATAGCCTAGTGGCCTTAGCCATCTTAACCTTGGAATAACATATTGAACATATGTAAAATTAGTGTCAACTAGAAATAAAACATCATTGAAACATTTCTCAACTAGTGAAACTAGTATCTTTACTCTTTTCTTCATTGTCTTCTTAATATCTTCAAAGTATCCCATCATTATAGACTCAAAATTGTCTCCAAGTTGCTCAATAAACTCACCAATTTGCATTACAAAGGATCTTTTTGTCTTCCATGAAACATTACCAAAAATAGGGAATATATTTTGTACATAAAAGAACATATATACAAGAATTGAGCAAATTTACATAGTGCACTCTTGGTCTTCCTTATTTCTCCCAAAATTTCTATCAATTGTTACAACTACAACTCGGAAAGGTCATAAGTATGATCCTTCTTAACTATTTGTAGGAATTTTCCTTAGGGAAGAATTTACCCAAGACCAAGGAAATCAAAACACAAGCACAAATTAGACCAAAGTATGACCAGAATACCTGTATAGTATTCAATACAATGTACAAGTACACTAGGGGTGCCTCAATATAAAGGCCTTTGAGATGTATCTAGAATGCCTCGAAATAATCCTCATGATAAGTCCTAAAACCAAGCACATGTCCACTAGATATAGGTTATCCTCTATTAAGCATGAAAGTAAGTGCGATCAGAGAGGATAAGCTTACAAAGGTGAAACACGCACATCAGTGTTGTAGACAACATGTGCTAAATTAGGAGTATGAAAAATTGTGTTGTCTACATAACAACTCAGTGAATGATGCAAATTCCTATGTTTTAGACACCATGTGCATAATTAGAGTTGCATACTTTTGTGTTGTCAACAAGACAACCCAAAAAGGGTGCCCAACTCCTAAGTGTCTCCTAAAGAGAAATACAAAAATAATGCAAAATAATAAAATAGTGCACTAACCTAAGTAAAATTAAGTAAATTGTAAATAGTAAATACCTATTTACACCAACACTATTTTATAGCCAACATCAACAATAATACATGGTACACTTTTAAGCCTACTAAATTGATAAAATTTGTGTTCTATAATCCTCTTTGCAAAAGCAATTAGGGGATCTAAGATAGTATCAATTTTCATACATTATTTGTTCCACACAACCCTTGTATTCTTCTCAATAACTTCCTTAGCTTCAATCCTCATAGTTTTAGGTTGGTTAAGGGTTGGATACCCTATCATTCTATGTACAATCTTCTTGTTGATCTTCACCGGTCCATTTCTGAACCATATAGAATTACCATGAATTCTTGTTAGGACTATCTTTATCCATTCCATCTTGAAAATGTTGGTGAAATCTAGGGTATGGGTTAACCCTTTGAACTCTATAATTTTGAATTCATCTCTCAATGCTCTATTTTCACATAATTTCCTATAGGTTTCTCTAATCCTTATGTCACCTATGCTACCCACCTTGCATGTGTAGCAACATCTCACATCTTGAATCATCAAAACTAGAGGTGGTATCATCAATAATGCACTTGATGTATCTTGCTTGTAATAAATATTAGGAATGACTCTAAAGTTTGGTTGTTTTATCTCATATCTTATCAATTGTACATTCAAAACTTCCTTCCCATCTTTAACCTTAGTTACTAAAGAACTAGACACCATTATGAAAACCTAGGGTTTGTAAGAATTCAAACTACATAGCTCAACACACGATAAATACCATTTTAAATCTTCTAAGATGATTTTGAGAAACTATTGAATCTTGTCTATAAATTCTTGCAATGATCTCTTCAATTCACCTTTAGATCTTCATGATCTAATTCAAATTCAAATGATGTCAAATGAGTAGAAATTGATCATATAGACCTTAAAAGCTTGCATTTAATGTTTCATGCTTACACACCTATAAGCTTGGCTTCAATGGATATTTTGACTCACTCAACTTCCATGAAGTTCGCTTTATGCTAGGAAACTACTATGAGATTCACCAACACTATCACTAATGATAGCTTGGAATTAACTAACATTTCACTCAACAACTAAAGTGAAACTCTTCATGCTTGGTAATAACATGAAAACTATCATAACTTAAAGATTACTTCTAGGTTATAACTAACACTTTGCATCTTACTTGATGCATATATAATCTTTTCAGAACTAGGTCCTTGGAACTAATGTATAGTATGCCTTTTTAAATATCAGTACTAATGTACCTCTTGATTACTTAATTGGAAGTGGTGTGATCACTTGACCCATTGGGTGAAGTGACCTCATATGAGCTTGATGTGCTACAATCTTTCTTTCTCTTCAATGTCTTGTTCACCTCATCTCTAACATTTTCAACATCTACCTTTTTCTTGTCTTTGTTGAACTCATTGCTAGGTCCCTTTGACCTTGTTTGACAATACTTTCTTATGTGACTGGTCTTCAAATAACTAAAACACATGGTTTGACTCAACCATCTTTTGTAGCCACTTCTAAAATGTGTTCTTATGCATTTTTTAGAAACATGTCCATGCTCTTGACAATAGTGACAACTATAACTAGTATTATAATACCATTTATAAGAGCTTCCATTGTGCTTTACCTTTGTCTACTTGTCTGATGACCATTTAGGCTTGGATATGCACTCATATGATCTATGTCAATACTTTTGGTAGTTATATTAGTATACTTGAAATATTTGTGTGCTTATGGTCTTCGTTTTACATTCGTGTGCCTGATGTCTTTGTTTGTTGCATTTGTGGTAGTGACCCCATGAAATTCTACTTAGAATTTTGGTCGGTAGTCTTGCTCATGCAAACATTAGCAGTATGACTTATCTTACCACAAATATGACAAGTAGGTTTGGAGTTCTTTCCTTTGTTACTTCTTCTTCATCACTTTTGGTTGATTCTCCTTCTTCAATACTAGTGTAGCCTAATCCAATAATATCAGTATAGGATCTAGGGGAATCTCATCAATTTCTCAAAGTACTTGATAGCTTCACTAGGTCTATTGAAGCTTTCCGCAAACTCTTTTCTCTTTTTAGAACATTTCTCAGTTGTTCATTCTACAACATTGGTGTTGAGATCTCATATCCTTTTTATTTAGTTCATGATTTTCAATCATCATTTGACTCAATGTTTAAATTGCATATTAGCAATCCTATTTACCTCTAATGTCTTTTCTTCTAGTCTATTGGTCAAAATCCTTTTCTCATCTTCAATCATGACTTTGTCTTCCATAGCTTTCTTTTTCTATTCAATGACTTCAAAAAGTAATATTGATTGGACTTCTTGTTCTATCTTGATATTTTTGACCTCTTCAATTAGGGTTCCATTCTTTTCTATTATATTTGCAATTGCTGCATCAAATTCACTTGTGTTTCCATCTGCAAACAATTCAGTATCATCAATCTCTTGGTACTGTATGTCATTGTCTTCAATAGCTATTTCCTTTCTTCTTTTCCATGATTGCTTTTACTCATTTCTTGCTTCATTCAATTGATGTAGGGCAATTTTTTTTTCCAATCTTTGAGTTCTCAATAGTCTTTCCCAACTTGTAGACTTCCATTTCCAAGATCTTTCCTCAAAGTTGTAAAGCTTTAATTTTAGAGAACTCTTGCTTTGGTACCAATAGTTGGAAATATAATAGGGAAAATAAAATCTAAGAGGGGGGAGGGGAGTGAAATAGTACTTAAACCTTTTGACCATAAAATCATTCACTTCACATCCATCTCATAATTCAATAAGAAAATTGAAATACCACATCAAGCATATACAACCATATCATGAAAATAAAATTTTTAACACATCTACAGGACACAAGATATTTGGTTACCCAAAAACCCTCCAAGGAGAAGGTAAAACTTAGTTGGGGATGAAACCCATAAATCTTCACTACTACAGTAATAAAATGTATCTAATGAAGGCTACAATGTTTTGATCATGAAACATGATCTACCCTGTGAAAGGTCTGCCCTATTAAAGGCTTAGATAGACTATTAGATCTTAACCTATTAAAGTATTTCTACACCCTATTAGAAGTGTGTCTAATTAAAGGACTTCAACTTACAATGAAGTAAAGACCCTATTAAAGGATTCACAATGGCCTGCTAGGACTACTATGTTAAGAGATTTAGCTAATTCACCTGTTAGAATGTCTTAGCAATGATCCTTCACTTAGCATTGTGTTTCTTGATGATATATCACATCTTTAATGATGTGTACTTGATCCTTTTTTATTAGATGTATCTCTACTATCTCCTAATTCCTTGCCTCTATTTTCCTCTAACTGATTCTGCTATGTATCTCAATTCACAACTCTTTAGTCACCATGAAAGCTATGTTTGCACATGCAAACCTTTTTCTATTTCCTCCCACACATATATAAAATGTTTATGGTTTTTCCTCCTTAATAAGACCTAGTTGATGTAGGATTAGCTATGAATTAACCACTATAATAAATCCATCTAGTAGCTTAAACCTTCCCTTTTTTTCATTGGATACATGTACTATATAGGGATTCATAATAAAGTTTGTTCTTATCATCTAAGATAATAATAAAATCCTTAAGTAGGCTCCAAAATAGTTTATATATAATTTTGTTCCATTACAAACAATTATATCAAAATTGTATAACTTGACATTTGAAGTCCCTAATGTTTGACATCAACTACATCTTCAATGCTATAACTCAGCCTCTCAGTGACTTAGCATCCATTGATCACTTAGAATCTGAATATACTATCTTCTTGGCACTCCAGTAACTTAGCACTTACTAGTTACTCAACACTTGACTCAATCAACACATATTATTGGTAGGCACTTGAGTGTCTCAACACGCATTGTCTAACATGTTATGCTCAACATGTATTAGTTGTTTGGCATGAACTAATTACATAACTTATAGATGAGTAAATTTTATAGACACTCATTTTTCAAAACCAATTTGAGATTAATGACATGATTGACCCCATATGTAGGTTTTAGTCATCAAATTATAAGTTCTCGAATAGACAGAATTACCAATTGTTGATTCAACACTAAAAAATCACTAATTTTATATATAAGTTAATTTCAAGATAGAAGAGTTCTGAATGTTTGAGAATTCAGTGATCAAATCATCAGTGGCTAGAGCTTGGGGAGAAGGTTTAAAAAATGTATATTTTATTTTGCACAAATAGGATTTGGAGGGAGAAGGGACAAGGGTTTTGGTTTGAAGAGAAAATATGTTGGGGCATTTTATTATTGGAATTATTATGGGGATGAGGCACAAATAAAGATTGATTTGTTAGATATTGGACCTTGGAGGAGACATAGAAGTGATGAGTTGTAGGCTTGGAATCAATTTGTCACTCTTTAATAAACTAGGTTGTGGTTTAAAATCAATCTAGTGCATTCAACATGTATTTCATTTTGTATAAATGAGATTTCCTTTGTTCATTTTTTTCTATATACTAATCTCTTCTTTACAAAGCTCTTCATTATGGATCTCCTCACTTGGTGGAGAAAATCTATTTATAGACATGAAGTCACTTGTTTTCCTATTAATTCCAACCCGTAATATTCTTGGGCAATTATTTTCCTTTTTCATGGTCAATTATGTTTAAAGAAGGGACGAGCCCTAGATTGTATATTTAGAGACACCATATTTTCACATTGTCTATTGATGTTTGATGTTATTAATTGTTGAATGGATATTAGAAATGTTGAGTGTATCTTACAACTATACTACATGTATTTTTTTGACTAAAAATATTTCACTAATTTCTATTTTTAATTCCTTTTTGTTACCGTATGCTCTAATTTTTCTTTATCTTTCAACCAACGACCTCCTAAAAGTCAAATGCAAATTTAAGATAAGCTTCTTTGTGTTGCTAGTCTTGAACCTATTACAATTATATAGAATATTAAGGAAATGATAAGAAATCTTGTGTGATCATGAAAATTATTACCAAATCCTTGTGTAAGTCATGGATGGCATGGGCATAAGAAAATGGAAACACAAAACACAATGTGTTGCATCACAATAAAAATAGATTACTTTTCATTCACCATTATTATTCAAATGAATACATAGTGCCTCTTTTATAGGCAAGTATACAAAAGTCTAGAAATATCTAGCATTAGTCAACAAGACAAAATATCTACATAGTTCTAGAAAGTACTACAACTGACACAACCAAAATACCTAAATCTAAATATCTATAAGAATATAATGATTGACATGAGAAAATTAACTCTAAGTAGAAATTAACATTTCTAACACTCCCCCCTAATTTCTACTATCTACTATTACAAACTTCATTAATATTTACGATTCCCAAAATTTATCTCAAAATCTCAAATTTTACTTGTGCTAAAGCCTTGGTGAAGATATCTATAAATTGTTCCTTTGATCTACAATCTTGTAGATTAATTTCTTTGTTACTAACCAAATCTCTAATCAAGTGATACCTCGTGTCAATGTGATTTTTCCTCTTGTGAAACACATGGTTCTTTGATAGCACAATAGCAAACTTGTTATCACAATAGATTGTAGTAGATCCACCTTGAGCTTGCATTAAGTGTTTCAAAATCTTTTGCATCCATACTACTTGACATGTTTATGTTGTTCCTACTACATACTATACTTCAACTGATGAGAAAGTTACTATAGGTTGCTTCTTTGATGCCCAAGCTACAACACATCCCAAGATGAAATGCATATCTAGATGTGCTCCTTCTATTTTAAATATTCCTTGTACAATTAGTATCTATATATCAACTAATTAAAAATCATTTGAAGAAAAATACAATATGAAATGATTCATAGTTCCTACAATATATCTCAATATTCTTTTTCATTCCTATCAATGTGAGCTCTTACGTGAGTCCATGAATCTAGAGATTAAATTCACTCCATACATAATACCTTGTCTAGTTGTTGTAAGATACATCAAACTGCCAACCAATCTTTTGAATGTAGTTGATTCAAAGCCTTTCTTAGTATCTTCTCTATCTAGTTTGGTGCCTAATGCCACAAATATAGAAACTAGATTGCAATTTATCAATCTAGATTTTTTCAAAACATCTTTTGCATGTTTACCTTGACAAATGAAAATTCCTTTATCATTTTGAGTAACTTCTATGCCAAGAAAATATTTGATCAATCCTAGATCTATCATTTCAAATTATATTTTCATTGCTGATTTAAACATGTTAATAGATATATTTCTTGTAAAGATCAAATCATCAACATATAAAAAAAATCAAAATCTGACCTTGTTCAATGATCTTGGCATATAGTGTAGGTTAACTAGTGTTTCTCTTGAATCCATTCTCTATCATGTATGAAACTATTCTATTGTACTAGGCTCTTGGAGCTTGTTTCAATCCATAAAGTGCCTTCTTCAACTAATACAATTTGTCTACATATCCTCTTCATTCATATCCTAGTGGTTGTTGCACATAGACTCCTTCCAAATATCCATTTAGAAATGCTGATTTGGCATCCATTTGGTGAACTATCCATTTATTTTGAGATGCAATAGCTAATACTATTCTAGCAGCATCAACTATTGCTATAGATACAAATATCTAATTATAGTCAACTCCATATTCTCTTGAAGGTCCCTTAGCAACTAAGCTTGCCTTATATTTGTCTACACCTCCATTAGCTTTAAACTTAATCTTATAAACCCATTATACACATATGCAATCTTTTCTCTTAGGCAAATAAACTAATTCCCATGTATCATATCTCTCAATAAATTCCATGTCATCATTAATTGCATTAATCCAATGTCCTTCCTTAATTGCATCTCAAAAATATATAGGATCTTGAGAAAATAAAGAAAAATTTGATCGCAAATCTATTTTACTTCCTTGACCATTAATCACATTTAGACTTCTAGTTTTCTTGGTTGTAATTGTTGATCTTAATTGTGCAAGTATAGGGTTTGAATCATTACTTATTTGTGAACTTGAAGATTCTCCATGTTCAACTTCATTTTCTAAGTGATCTTCTTGTAGACTTTGTGGTGGAGTTCCTTCTTAGTCACTTAGTCAATCCTCTTGATCTTCATGATTTCTTTTATCCTTCTCATCATATGGTATTGTTACAACACCTATAACAATTGTATCTATATTTCCATCCCAAGATCCATCCACTTTAAAAACAACATCCCTACTCATAATGACTTTTTTGGTGATAGGATTAAAACCTCTATATACCTTAGATTGTTCATCATAGCCAACAAAAATACATTTCTCACTCTTATCATCTAATTTACTTCTAGTTTCTTTTGGAACATGTGCATATGCTATATAATCAAATACTTTGAGATGAGAAACACTATGAATCTTACCACTCCATGCTCGTTGTAGAATCATGTTCCTCACAATCTTTGTTGGACTCCTATTCAAGATGTAAATAGCAGAAGAACTTGCCTCAACCCAATCCTCATTAGGGAGATTCTTGCCATTCAACATGCTCTTGGCCATCTCTATTATTATCCCATTCTTTCTCTCTATAACACCATTTTTATGTGGTGTGTAACTAGTAGTAAATTTATTAAATTTGATTCCATGATCCCTCCAATAATCTAAAAAATCACTTGACTCATCTATCAAATCTCAATATCTTGATAGGCAAACCATTTGTTTCTCAACAAAAGCCCTGAATTCTTTAAATTTTCCAAATTTTTCAGATTTATATTTAAGAAAGTAAACCTATTTATTTCTACTAAAATCACCAATAAATGTTAATAAATAAGTGTTCCCCACTAATGATGGTGTTTTCAATGGACTACATATATTTGAAATCATAATTTTTGAAGGTACCCTTGCTCTATATGGCATCCCTTTTGGAAAAATTTCTCTAACAGGTTTGGCCAAAATACAACTTTCACATGGACTTAACCATGCTTCAATTGGTGGTAAGCCATTTACCATTTCCTTTCTTTGCAATAAAGATAATCCTTTGAGATTTATATCACCATACCTCAAGTGCCATATACATGTTCAATCTTGACTTGTTGTCTTGAAACTTGTTGCAATTTCATCAATCATATTTCTCTTCATCTAAAGTGGAAAAATTAGATTATTTTTCATTTATACCCTTGGAGTCACTAAGTTACTGGGAGGCATATCAAATCTAGTGCAAACATTTTTCTTAAAAATAACTCTATAACCTTTTTGACTAAGTTTCCTCAAACTTATAAGATTATGTTTGAAACTAGGTATAAAGTATACAACAAAACTAGATTTCTTACCATGCTCTGTTATAACATTAATTGTACCTTATACACTTCACTTTTGATTTAATTTATATATCCAAGATTTCAAAAAACTCTTTGTTTCATATCATATGATTACTACAACCACTATCTAGAAACTAGAAATCATTGAACTTACTTGGGATACATTGCAAGTAATGAGAAATGTCTCAAAACTACTCTTAGAAAATTTTTCATTTTGCTTACTCATATCAGCTTGTTTCTTTCTACACTTATTTGCAAAATGTCCAAACTTCTTACAATAATAACATTGAACATTTGTTTTTATCATACCTCTGTGATGTCTAGTTGTTATTACATCCCCTTGAGTTGAAATATTGATTTCTCCTTCCTCCTAGATCTGGATTCTTTCCTTCTTCCTTTTGAATATTATATCTACCTCTTCCTCTAAATGCAAAATTTCATCTTCCTCTAAATGCAGAATTTCATCTTCCTCTACCTCTACCAAATGTCATTTGTGTTTTGAATACATTCTCCAATGAATTACCATTATGCTCGTTCAACCTATTACCATGAATGCTAATGATACTACTTTGGGGAGGTATCCTAAGCATTGGAGAGTATTCCATGTTGCATTCATGACTATGTTTTTCATTGATGTCAACATAGCATGGTTTTTATAAAGACTAGTTGAGTAGCAAACAAAGATCTTCATGATACAGAAAATGGTTTGATTGTCTAGTGATGTGTAGTTATGGACATGTTCAAGTGAAAAAAGTTGTAGTCAAAGATGTACATAATTTGTACTTGGTTTACAAAGAGCACTTTAGAGACATAGTATTGGGAAAGTAGTTCCTAGTGTTTTTTTTCTATCTTACATGTCAAATGTAGTAAGAATATGCACAATTAGGAACTGATAGAGGTCAGTCAATTGATGATGTCAAGGAGTCTGCAAGCCCTAGTATCACACATGTAAAGTTTTATATAGATTGTTAGATGAAAATACTATCATAATTGTAATTAATTAACTATCTTATTATAATTAATTGGGAAACCTTCATGATTGACTCAAAGAATTATTATGAAAATATGGTATTAGGAAATATTTTTTCCTTGTTTGTAAGTATGTGTGGGAAATCTTTTAAAGCACAAATTGTGAAAAGGAGAAGAGTGCTTGTTGAATGCATGTAGGCAATCCAAGGGATTACTAGATGTGATTTTTGTGATTTGGTTACAAGATCAGAAGGAGTAGAGGTTTGATTGATACAATAGAGGAAGAGGAATGCAGTACATTTCATTTATATTATTTTGCAAGGAATAATATAGAGATCATTTGGACAGTGGGTTCATTGGTTTTTCCTTTAAAGCTATTTGGTTAGTGGGTCAAATTTTCTTCCATAACTCCTAACAAGCTTTGCACAACTTCTAACAGGTTTGGAGTCTCCTAATAGGGATTCAAAGTCTCCTACCAAGGACTCATATGTACTAAATGTATTCATAGACTCTTAATGGGGTCCATCCTCTAACAAGGAATATTTATATAGTACATCATCTTTTGTGTACCATCCCATCAGGATTTTCTTTTTGATCAAGGGTTTCTCTAATTAACATATCTAATGTTATTGTATATGAGTATCTTGTTGTGGTTTCCATTTATATTACTCATATGGTTAAGCTTTTTTAAGGTTGATAATTGTGATAATATTTAGATAACTAATTCACCCAACCCCCTGCCCTCCACCACCCTCTTAGTTATATCAGTGAATTATATATTCCAACACAGACTATCTTCATGATTACATAAGGATCAAAACACCACATTTATAGATAATGTTGTTAAATCCTTAGATTCTTCAACTGCAACCACAATATTATCAAATTTAGGAGGAAACCTTATTAAAATTATCTGTACAACCTTCTGATTTGTAATTTTAATGCCATTCATCCTTATTTGACTAACCACATTCATAACATGATTTGAAAATTGCTCTCCAAAATCATAATCCTTCATTTGTAAATTCTAAAATTCTCTTCTAAGTGTGTAAGACCCGCACGAGACCCCTATATTAGATTTCATAGAATGAATGTGATTAGGAGTGAATTAGAGTAGGATGAACATTTTTGTTACTAGAAATTGTTTATGAGATCTTAGTAGAGACTAAGCAGACTTCAGTAATGATAAGTGTAATCACGATTAAGTAACTTTAGAAGGAATAACTAAAATCACTTGAAAATGAACCTCTCTAGGTTTAATCTAAGGAGTTGATCAAAGATTATTGGAACAACTCCCTAGCCAAATGAATTAAATCCTCTTCTAGGGGATAACAATGAATGTAGGTTAAAGTGACAATAAGACATATGATTACATGTGAAACTTGTGTTTAAAGCATGATGACACACTTTTGAGAACATGCTAATAGATTGAGGAAATTAACCCTAGAAACTTACTCACAAACCCCTTGTAGGGTGATAAAGAGATATTGCTAGGAATGTCAATATGTCTAACTTGATGGACAATAGTAGTTTATAAGGCTGCATATTAGTGATTTTCACCTAAGGCATGTATACTGCAATCCATTTTATATGTTTTGATTGTTTAATGGATTATAAGAATGGTGATAGTACTTAGAATAGTAATTCATTATGCTAATACCCATATGATGAAATTGCAATGTTTTGAATATGAATTATATATGTGTATTCAGATGAAGGTTAAATGGTTATGATAGTGCAATGCTTCTTTTATAGTAGTTAGACTAGAAATGATTAGATGAAGTTAAATGTATATGTTAATGTGTATTATGTGACATTGGATTTATTCTGCATTTCTCTATATGTCTTGTATATTATTTTATCGGGCTACTAATGTTTAAGTTGAGTGTGCAGAAAAGTTGAACCATGGAGATAAATGGGGGAAAAAGGGTTCAATCTTATGTGAACATAGTAAACCCAAGGTGAATCTTTGGAAGATTCAAAACCTTGTTGTATCGTTTTTATTTCGTAAGGTGATTGTACATGAGTGTAATATTAAGGAAGTATGAGTAATTAGAGACATGTCATCATGAAGTGTAAAGTATTTTAATGTGTGTGTGGGTGTTATTTGACACTTGTAATGTTTATGTGTAAATGACATGTCCAATAGGATTCTTTGGCATGATGTCACTTAACCTAAGCCTAATCCTCATGAAAAAATCAATTAACCCACCTTGGAGATTGTTAGGAAGAGTCACCTTCGTCATGGAAATTCAAGTTATAAGTTGATATAGGAACTTTAGAGAGCCTAAAATGAGTCCCAAGTGTTAATTCTGTGAAAATAAGTTACTCTCATGGTAATAGTATGGGTTGGGGGTTTAAATATAAACATAAGTTGGTCTATGGAACCTAGGAGACCCTCAAAAATAGTCATTTCTAAGCCAATTCTAAAATCATATTGTAACATGACTTCTTACCTCATTACACCACTTGGATCAGTTCTAATTGGTGGAAAATACAAGAAGATAAGAGGGTTAGGTGAGGAGGAAAGTGAAGGCCTTTATAGGGAGCTTGTGCTAACCTTGGTAGTTGCTTACCCACTCTCTATTTGTAGAGACACATATGGTTATGGAGTAGTTTAGAAGCCAAGGAAAACAGGAAGAGCTCTGGTTCACCATTTCAAAGCCATAGTTGGATGGAGGTAAGTGCTTCATGCCATGTTTCTTCATTTCATGCAGTTGAAGTTAGACACTGTAAGAATGCTATGGGATAATTTGTTGTCATGGGAGTTTTTCTGTCATGTTGTGAAAGTGTGTGTGTTGTTTCATGAATTTTCTTGGGGTTTCTTCTTGGATTTTCTTGCATTGTTTGAGTGCTGAAATTGTACATGGGTGTGAAGGCTTCACTCACCCTTGGGAGGGAAGAGCAAGCCTAAGGTGAAGGGGTTAGTTGGGCTTGAGATATAGTTGAGAACCTTGGAGAATGGTCTCCATTGTAGGCCATATGCCTTCATAATTTCCTTGTGACAGTATGGAGAGTGATGGTGTGAAGAAGGTTGATGAAGTATGGAAATTCAGTGATGCTTTGGTTGATGGTAGTATGAAATTATTGTTTTGTGAATAGCCCCAAAAGGGCATGCAATTATTGTTTTGTGAAAGCCCAAAAGGCATGGAAATCATTGATCAATGAAGCCCCGAAAGGGCATGGAAATTGTTGTTACAAATTTTATAGGATATGGAAAATCTCCTAATTAAGAGCCCATCTTCACCCAATGTTTATGATTCCATGTGTTAATCATTGTGCAAGCCTTGGTTGGGAGTTGTAAATGTGATGTTAAATTGAGATGTTCCTATTGTTGTTTTGTTATTGTGATGATGTTTGAGTGCAACTTGGTTGAACCTTGTTTCCCCTAGTGTGGGGGTGGTCTCCTTGAGGCCTAGGTTGGGAGGTGAGCCTCCATGGTTCCATATTTGTTTGTATTTACAAGTTATTTGATGTCTTGGATGCTTGGAGGTTAAGAGGATTTCACTGCATAAAAGAAAGGAATGTTGTTGTAATTGGTTTAATAAGGGAGATGCAATCTCCAACTTGATATGTTTTTCTTTTTGTGATCAAGGTGTTTGGTGTTGTTTATATCCAATTGGCAATAGAGGAATTGAGGAAACATTTGAGTATGTTAGCAAGGTCTTTCCATTTGTGTAATATTGTTATAGTGATTCCACCACCTTTTTGTGTATCTCAAAAATTATTGGAGAAAGTTTCTATATTGTGTTTGAGAATAAATTATCTTGTTCCTTCAATTATTGTATTCCTATATCCCTATGTGGATAGTAGGAATGGCTTTCATCACCATGGAAGATTAGCAACACTGAAAGATTTGGATTATGGAATGTTACTTTTTTTATTCAGTTTCATTGCACAATAGTTGTATATTCAAGTTCTCATGTAAAATGCATACATATGATAATAAGTGAATGATCAAGGTCAAAAGAATTATTTTTAGGCCATAATTAATATGTTCAATCCCTCACAATAATCTTGGCAAAATCATATAAAAGTTACCATGGGATCTAGGATAGAAAAACAAAGAGTTGGCATCAATGCATAAGTGTATAATATTAACCTTGCTGTAGGAGCTCATCTAACATTCTAGAAAATATATGGGAAAGAGAATAACTTTTTTCTCTTGGTTATAGATCAATAAAATATTAATAGGAGAATATGCTTGGTATTCTATCTAGGACCCTAGGGGAGTTAGGGGTTTAAAAAATGAGTCAACCCTTAACTTTCTAAGACTACCTTAGTTCCATCATGCAAAAGTTTGAGAAAAGACACATAATCCAAGTCAAATCTGAGTATAGTACGCATATAGAAAAAAAAAACAAAAGTTAATAAAATAAATACTCAAAAAAAAAGGATGAACATCATATATGTCACCACCTCAAGGAGAAAAGAAAGCAAGTCAATACCATAGTAAATGCAAGCAAAGAACAAAAAAAAACTAAATACAAACACAAATCAATAGGGACCCCACCTAGCGCCATCTTTTCTTGACTCCAAAAAGGAGCTCTGACCTATGTCAGACTTGATCTTATTTTGGGCACCACATGTTGAAGAAGGAAGGTAGGAAACTTTAAATAAAAACCTTAAGCTACATGACCTTCATACTAATCAATCTCCACTTAGGAAAAAGCGCCCACATCATCATAATTGCTGCTCTTAACTTGGTCTAGGCGCCTATATATTGTGAGAAAAGACATGCATTGTAGATTTGACTTGACATGACACCTTGGAAGGAAGAGAATAGCGCAGCCTTGTTTGACATAAGCAAAGTGCAAAGGAAGTAGGAAAAGACTTTAATAAATCTATGACTTGGAAACAATCACTTTTCCCCTAGGCACCTACCTTGAACTTAGAGTATGGGAGAAAATTTTAATGATTCTTCCCACTTACACCTAGTGAATAGCTTAGAGACTAGTACAGGGTCTTTGGGTAGTCATGATTGTGTTGTAAGATGTGGGGTTAGGACCTAAAAAGCCTAGGGTGATAATATTAACATTATTATGGTTATGTGTCATAGTTGTAGTATAGGTAATTTAATGAAATTAAATTAGTAGATATGTTATTATTATATTTTGGTAAATAATAACAATACATATATGGTAAGAAATTACTTTTGGCTTTAGTTATTTAAGAAGAATTAGTATAATTGGGGTATAGTTTAATGGATAAAATGTCATTGTTTTTAGTATAGTAAAGATCTGAAAGAGATTAATAGAAGTAGTTAATATAAGATTTATGGGAATAATGTAGAGTTATTAATTGGAATTTTAATTTATTAGAGAAAATAAATAGGAATGTTACTTTTGTTTGTGGGAATTGAGTTAAGAAAATAATAAGTTTGAAATAAAATTTACATAAAATGTCCATGTCAACAATATTCATGAAGCTTGGTTATGACTAATATCCACATAGATATATAAGTCAATGCTATAAATCACTTTGCAAAATATCAAAGTATAAGTATAGTTAATTCACTAAAGAACGACATCCATCAAATACAGTCTCCAATTAAGTCAGCCAATGTTAGTGAACAAAGTAGAATGGTAAACATGATAACATCTATATATCTAAAATGTAGTGTGAGGAAGAACCAATATTATGAAGGAAAAATCTATTGTGTGAGTAATGTGAAAGTTCC
The DNA here is from genome assembly GCA_028749045.1 of Cupressus sempervirens. Lineage (NCBI taxonomy): Eukaryota > Viridiplantae > Streptophyta > Pinopsida > Cupressales > Cupressaceae > Cupressus > Cupressus sempervirens. The sequence goes on from CM053786.1 coordinate 24,433,243, forward strand.
ATGTCTATCTAAAGGAGGACTCTGTGTTAACAAAGTAGTGAGTTAAGGTACAAGGATGTGTTGTTTACTTGAGGATGTTCTTGATGTCACTGAGAGTTATAGGTCAGTTGGATTGTTGCCATGTGTTAGGTTTAATGATAAGTAAAGGTTAACGGTAATATTAATAATAATATAAAAGAAATTTTAAAAAAAAAAATTGTGCTTGTGTTGGTTGCCTTGTTAGGTTATGGGCATGACATTCTAGTATTAGAGCACATGTATACCACACTGGGCATTAATGAGCCATAAATGAATGTGTAATTGTCAGTTATCATAATATCAGATGACCATATCAAAAGAGATAGGCCTCCCAAGATACCAACTTGTAATAAAAAGTAAATACTTAATTGGAAATAGAATTGAATACCCTAAACAAGTAGCACTAGTAAGTTGTGGTAATAATTTAAAAATTACTAAGGATTAAGGTACGATGGGATATTAACTCGACCATGTGGAAGTTTAAATTTTGAAAGGATCCCCATGTAACATCCTCTCAAAAGTTGTGAGACTTAATAACTCCAAATTTTTGTGCACGTGAAAATATGTCTTCTTAAACCATATCAACATTCAAGACAAAATGGGTAGTAGTTCATCTCAACAAAGTTAGGTATTGCTAAGGACATGTATGTTCCTTATGAAAGGTACATCTTGGCTCTTCAAGAGGTAGTGGTCATAATTAATGTAAAATAGAACAAATTATATTCTTTTGACTAGGAAATTTCCCCCCACTGTGTATTGTGGCACAATGATTAATATGCTAAGCCCTAAATCTCTTGATATAACTCTATAGATGGGTAATAGGAAACCACACATAAAGTGTTTCAATGGAAATAATGCTTAAATCAGATAAGTTTCTTGATGAACCCACAAGGGAACAATAAGGAACTATATGCAAATAACACCAAATAATGTTGGGTGTAATATGTTACATTGAATTCATGATGACATATACTTCCACACTAACCATCTGCGACATTGTCAAACTGGCTGGGTCATATGACTGTAGACATTTACCAGCTAGGGTACACCTTGAAATAATAAGGGTTTTCAGCATTGAATATTGGGACTTTCATGCTCAAATCATCTCAAACATTTTTCTACTCTGCAAAATTTTCCAACTCAGTGACGAATTGTCACACGAGCACTGCCATTCTGCTAAGCTTGCACTATAGCTCAAAGTAATGGAAGCTCAAAAAAAACTAAATAGTTCTCACTATAACAAAAAAATACCTTAAGAAATTCTAGTCTATCATGAGATCAGATGGTAAGATCCTTCCTAAAGTTATAGATACACCCGAAAGGTGTGACAAGAGTACAAGTGATACCCAACAATCTCTGTATTAGCAAAAGTGAGTGACATGAATCATACTTTTCTTCTTACCTAAAGGGTCACCAATGTAACTTGAGGGAAACCCTGACCCTAGACTACATTTGAGGATTGGAGCTATAATAGTTTTTCTTTAATGGTGTCCTCTTCTACTGTTAATACAACTATCTCTTTCTGAGTGTGAAGCGTTTGAGCAAAATGCTTTTCAGTTTGAGCTGGATCTTTTGGTAGCTGCATGCTAGAAATATTCAAATTTCTCTCTAGGCTCATTATCTTTTGGCTGGTCTCTTGTGTGAAGTATGAAAAGTTTGACAACTTTTTGTAAAATGAGAATATATTCTCAAGTACCTTTTTCACTTTGTCTATGACCTTTGCCAATTCAATATGTGAAAGTGCTATTTCACTAGATATCTTCTCATTAATTTTTCCTTCAAATTTTCTTTCAGACCATTCCATAAGTTTTGCATTTGTCTCTTGGTCTGCATTTTTCACCTGGTCAACAATATCTAATAATTGCTCCATGATATACTTTGACTCATATGGTGACTGCAAATTGAAGGCATTCATAAAGATGTCTTTAATCTCATGCATTTTTTGCTTTTGTTTATACTCCTTTCTGAGTATTTCTTGCCTCTTTCTTCTATGCAAGGCTTCCTATACCTCATTGATTTGATCAATGTTAATTGTTTTTGAGTCATAAATTGGTATGACTATTTCCTCATCTAATTTAGGGTCTCCATAGTGAAGTACCCTTGTAACATTGATAGAACTAGATCCTGGTGCGAATATTTGCAATGGCTGTTGTGAAGGAGTTCCTGAGGTAGGAAAATTTATCAATGTTTGGATTGCCTCCTGCTCTTTAGGGGTTTCCTCTATTTTCTCCTCCTGCTATCTACCTTGATCAATTATTGTAATTTTAGGAAGTGCACCTTGAGTTTGTGCTATAGGATCAAATGTAATAGTCTATCCTATTTGTTTTGTTGCTTTTTCTCCTATTATGCTCGGCTTCTAAACTGTGGTGTGAACTATCCCTATTGGAACAACTGTTGGCATTTTAAGTTGACCACTAGTAGCTATAGAGATGATGGACGGTGGTTCTTGTGGATTCACCTTATCTCTAATTGTGTTTTCTACTAGTTTTTCTAGTTCATGCACACTGAAAAATACTGGATCTGTACATAATCTTGCTTGTTGTGTGGATTGGTCAAGGATTATTTTGAGATCCTTTGCAGTTAATGGATTCATGTTCTGAGCAGAAATGTCAGGAACATCTTGTACAATTATATTTTCTGCAGGTGTAATGGGTGCATGAGGAGGGCCAGAAGGTGGCAATTGTGTGTCTTACACACTCTGATCTTGTTGCTACTCTTTCTCAGTTGTTGCCATTTCATTTTTCTTTTGTGTCTCCTCCTTTGTTTCTTTCTTTTCTTCTTCCTTCTTCTCTTCTCCTTGTTTCTTTTCTTCTTCCTTCTTTTCTTCTTCTTGTTTCTTTTCTTCTTCCTTCTTTTCTTCTTCTTGTTTCTTTTCTTCTTCCTTCTTTTCTTCTCTACCTTGCTCTACTTCTATCTTCTCTTCTCTCTTTTTTCTTCTCTCTTCTGGTGGAGCAACAACTTCTTCCTTGTATTCTTCTTCAAGAAAATCTTCAATCTTGTTGTACAAGTTCTTCCATGATTTTGTTGTTCTTTGTACAATGTCTTCCATTTTTTTTTGGAGAATGAAGAATGCCCTATATTTAGGTGTAAACTTGGCATTGTACCTTTTGACTACTTTCCCTATTTGTTGCTTAGTCAAATCAGGTAGTATGCTTGCTAGGGTTGTTTCTCTCATCTCCTTCTCCATTCTCAAACAGAAATGCCATCTATCTTCTATAATTTTAGATAGTTCATCTGGCAATTGTCCATCTAGTTCAAGAGGAGTGTACTTGAACTATGCCATCATTTCATAAACTAATTCTTCTATTCTATTATGTTCTTCTTTAGTGAACTTATTGAAATCAACTTTATTTATGTTGCTTAAATCTCCATTTCTAATCTTTTTACATAATGTATCAACTGAAAAATGGCTTACTTTTTTAGATTGATCTTCTTCATCAGTATCAGGTTGAGCTACATATTTTCTTCTTTTCGTTGGCTCTTCCTATGTCTTCTTGATTGGTTTCTTCTTTGTAGCTTCCGTTTTAGCTTTTTGAGTAGAGGCCCTTGTTGTAGCTCTGGTTGTTGGCTTTTGGGGTGATGGCATGGTAGTTTTCTTTGGTTTAGGCTGAGTTGGAGGCTAATCTTTTGCCTTTCTCTTCTTTGGCTTAGCTTGGGTTGGTGCTTCCTTGGCTTCTTCTTCCTCAGCACCTTCCTCCTTGTCTTCACCCAGGCGTTGAGTTATTTCCATTGGGCCTTGCTCTTGTTCATCCTCATTATCATTATCTTCTTCATCTTCTCCTTCATCTTCTTCTTCTACTGCCTTAATTCCTTTACCAAATTTCTTCTTTATTTTCTTCACCATTTTATCTTTCTTCTTAGTTACAAAGGTTGTCTTTAATTCTGTTTGTATCTTGGATTTGACCATATCATATGTGCCAAAAGATTTGGCAGACTTGTCTATTCCTTCTGCAAGCAAAGTAGTGATAGCTACAGATGCTTCATCCACATCTAATTCATAACAAAATGGCCTTAGCCATCTCACCCTTGGAACTACTTCTTGAATATAGGTGGAATCAACATCAACTAGGAAACATATTTCATTGATGTGTATTTCCACTAAGGAAACTAGTATTCTTACCCTTTGCTTCATGGAATTCTTGAAATCCTCAAAATAGCTTGTCATTTGGGCTTCAAAGTTATCACCCATCTAATCAATGAACTCATTTATTTGTGTCATTGTGGTTTTGTTAGAGTCCCAATTCACCTTTCCTTTAGAAGGAAACTCTTTCATAACATAAAAGAACATACACATAAGGACTAAACCAAATTTGCACTGTGCGCCTTTTGATCTCCTTATAGCTCCTAGGTTTTCATTTATCTATTGCAACATAAGTTCTAACAAGTCATATGAATGATCTTTCTTTACTAGTTTGAATGCTACATCAATAGCTATGCATGGCACACTATTCAATCAACTAGATTGATAGAATTTGTGGGATATTATTCTCATAGCAAAGTTTAGGAGAGGATCAGTGATGGTATCAATCGTCATACCTCTCTTATTCCATTTTCCCCTGTATTTCTTTCAATGATTTCTTTGGAATCACTGCACAGGGTCTTAGTTCGATCTAGGGTTGGGAAACCTGTAACCCTATGAACTATCCCTTTAATAATCTTGACTGGACCTATTTCCAACCAAAAACATCCATTGTGTATTCTACTTAGAATAATCCATATCCATTCAATTTTGAATATTGTAGGATAAACTAGGGTATTGGTCAAACCCTTTCTCTCGACTATCTTGAATCCATCCTTCAAAATCTTATTCTCACACAGTTTGTCATAGGCTTGGAAAATTTCAAGATCACCTATGGTACCAATTTTACATTTGTCACACATCCTTACATCCTGCACCATAACTACTTTGGATGGAATAATGGATAATGTGTTGGCAGGGTAATTTTTGTAGGCGACTTCTAGAATGGGCTTGAATTTAGGTTGTTTGACTTCATTAATGACCAGTTGTATTTCATGACTTTCATTCACCTTAGTGGTTCTAGACCTAGATGCCATTGTTTACTAAGTTAGGGTTTTAAAATATAAACAAGCTCTAAAAATCTACGTAGCTCTGCACTTGAATGAAATACATCAAGATTGATGAAAACGCATCGTAAGAACTTGCAATCTACTTGAAATGCTAGATTCTCTATTGTGTAGTCGCTTTGCACTTTTTATTTTTCTTCTTGATCGTGATGAAGAAAAATGATTGAAATCACGATAATATACCCTATTTCCATCACATTAAATGCTCAACTACAAACTCAGCTTGCACTACATTTCCACTTCACTCAGCTTCCATAGGAGTTACTCAACTCGGCATCAGTCATCAACTCAGTTGCTATTAGGAACTCGGCATCCACTAGAATTTTACTCGACATCCAAAGACAACTTGGCATCATCATTTAAAATTTTGTCTTGGCATCTTGTTTCATGCATATTTATACTTTTCATTGCTTCTTCATGGTTTAGGGCTGATGTATGATACTTTCTTATATGTATCAACCCCATAGACTCATCTTGAGATTAATTGGATGAGAAATGATCACTTGACCTTATGGGTGAAGTGACCCTTTCATTTGAAGTATTTGATTTATTCTTTTTCTACCATGTCTTCTTCATGTCTGTTCTGATGTGTTCCACATCAATCTTTTCTTTGCCCTTGTTTGATTTAATTTTTGGTGCTTTTGACCTTGTAGGACAGTTTTTGCTGATATGACAAATTTTCAAACAATTGAAACATGTGATTTGGCTTAGCCACCTACTATAATTCCCTCTGAAATGTGTTCTTATGCAATTCTAGGGTATATGTTCATATTCCTTACAATAATGACAGCTATACCTAGTGTTGTAATCCCAATGGTACTAACTTTCATTTCCTTTTGTTTTTGTAGGTTGATTTGATGTCCAAATAGGCTTTGATCTACATTCAAATGCTCTGTGTCCATACTTCTTACAATTATGACAATGTCCATCAAATCTTTGTGTCCTTGTAACTCTGGATCTGCAATCTTGTGTCATATGTCCTTGCATGTTGCACTTGTGATAGGAACTCTTGTTTTTGGTTGTGTTTTTCTGATTGATTCTTCTACTCCTGCAAATATTAGCAGTATGCCCCTTTTTGTTACAGAAATGACAAGTAGGTTTAGAATCTTTACCTTTGTCACTTCTTTTCTCAACACTCTTTGATGATTCTCCAATTTTAGTGATGTTGTATCCAAGTCCTAATATATCATGGGCTAATCTTGAAAATTTCATCAACTGTTCAAAGTACTTGATGGCTTCACTTGATTTGTTGAAATTCTTTGCTACCTCTTTTTCTCTATAATTCATTCTGCAGTTGTTCATTCTACATCTTCAAAGTTGAGATCTCAATATATTTCATATTAAGTTCATGATGAAGATTCATCATTTGGGCAAGTGTATCCATCTGCATGTTTGAGATCCTTGATAATTTAATACATTTTTCTTCAAGTCTATTTGTAAGATTTCTTTTGTCATCTTCCATCATGACTCTATCCTCAACTGCTCTTTTCTTTTGTTCAGTGATTTCACATAACATTATGGCCTATGATTCATGTTCCATCTTGAGAGATCTTATTTCATCTATTTGAATTTTGTTTTTCTCCATCAGTTTTGCTATCGCTGCATCAAACTCTTTAGTGTCTCCATTGGAAAATAGTTTTGTGGTATCTATCTCCTTGTACTTTTTATCATTTTCAGCTATGGCTATATCCTTTCTTCTTTTCAAGGAATTTCTCAGTTCCTCCCTCACTTCCTCTACTTTGTGTAGAGCTAGTTGCACATCAATCACTTGATTGTCAATAATCTTTCCAAGTTTGAAAACTTCCATCTTTATATCTTTTCCTCCAAACTATTAGGCTTCCTTCTTGTGAGAACTTACAGCTTTGATACCAATTGTTGGAATATTCAAATAGGAATAATGCTTCTGAGAGGGGAGGGGAAGGGGCGGCAGGGGTGGGGCGGGGGTGGTGGGGGTGGGGGGGGCGAGGTGGGTGGTGAATCAGAAGTACTATACTTTGACCATTAAAACTTTTAACTGACAACAGATTGCATGCATATAAACACATCAAACAATTACGAAAAACACATATGCATCACCACATAACACTTGAGATTTTGGTAACCCAGAAACCCTCCAGGAATAAGAAGGTAGAACTAGGGTGAGGATGATACCCACAAAAATTACTGCAGCAATAATGTTTAACCACTTCTGATGGTCTACCCTGTTAAAGGCTACAACACACTTTTAAATGTGACCTTGTTAGAGGATTTACAAACACTTTACAAGAACTGTTACCTTGTTAAAGGATTTAATCACCTATTGAACGGATCTACAAAATAGTTGTTAAGCTAACCTATCACCATAGGGTTTCTTTTCTAATACAATTGCTAGAGAGTATTAGGTATAATAAATTTGATAGCTTACAATCCTTTGATTGCTGAATAGAGGCACTTGTTCTGCTTTCTCTGATCTTGATCCTCTGTGATCTGATAAACTTCATTCTGAAAAATAGTTTTCCTTAGACACCCTCGTCCATCCATACATATACAATGAGATTTAGTCTTCCTTATAAAGACATTCCAAGACTTAGGGTTTGGTATGGATCTACGATCCATATTGAATCTTTTTTTCTTGCTCATTCTTTTCACATTTACTATTGGTTGCATGTCTTCTCCATTTTTCTTATTGGTTTCATGTAGATTGCATAGGAAAGACAAAATATTCAGTCTTATCTTTTTAATCCTTTGAGATTCATCATATGTTGGCCATGAAAACGGTTTACATCTGCATTTGTAAAGTTACAAAATTATATGTGCATTCTGTGTTGCTCGGCACTTACTGATTCCAAATGCTTGGCACATGTAATAAACTGGATTACTTGGCTCTTGTTGTATTTTTGTATTGCTTGGCATCATCTATGACTCGGCACTCAAATACCACTCAGCACTTGTATCATGCTTGGCACCTAAAAGTTGCTCAACACCTAAAGATCACTCAGCACTTGATCTTCACTCGACACCTGATCTTCACTCGGCACCTAAAGGCTTTCCTGACTCGGCTCATGTTGTGTCTCGACATACATGGTGTACTTGGGTCCAATGTAGAAAGTGGTTAAGTGTGTTGGCACTCAAGTGTCAAACACCATTTTGAGGCTAACATAGATTTGATAGAATAGGGTGTCAGAAAAATCAAAGAGCAAATGGGAAGTCCCCTTTCCATTGTAATTCATCCATAAATTATGGACTTTCTAAAAGGGACACCAAAATGGAGTCAAATGGTGCATTTAAAGCTGATAAACCCTCTGGTGCAGTGGATGTATGATATGATCATGGGCATAGTTTAAATCAAAGAACAAAAAGGAAATCCTCATTCCTTTGAAATTCATGTTTTCATAAACATGTATAAATGGATTCTAGTGCCTTTTTCAAATCAAATAAGCTTGCCTCTTGTACAAATGGGTGTGAAATCATGGAAGGATGATAATTTTGTTGAGGGAGAAAGAGTGATGAGGCAAGGGGTATTGTTGATGTAGATGATAATGCTAATAAAGAAAATGGTGCATCTGAGAGTGAGGTTGATAAAGATGATGCTAATGATGACAATGTTAATGGCAATGGCTACTTCTGAGAAGACTTTCAAAGGATTATCAAAAGAAAGACATATAGTGATAAAAATCAGCATCAACAAGATCAATAATGTTGTTCTCCTCTAAGGCCACGGTTTTCAAGATATCTTGTTATAAAAATTACTTAGGTCATTTCTTGTATCTCATAAGTTAGGATCTTAACTCTCTTTTGGTCAAGGTTAAGCTTTAGAAGTCAAAATTTGAATGAGTCAAGATGGGAGTTGGTTTTCAAATGCATGCCAAATTACAAACTCAAAAAGTTGGTTAGTTTGGATTGGCTATAAATTCCCAAAAATCAATGTAATAAGGGACTTTTTGGGACTTGGATACAGGGAAAACTTATGCTCTGATAACAAAGAAATTTTTGGAAAGTGTGTACAACTGTTGTTTTTTGTAATCAATTATTTCTTACTTTCTTGGTTCAAAGAAATAAAGGAAGTACATTTGGATGTTCTCTTTCTAATAGTCTGAATTGTTGAGGTGTTGATTCATTTATGAGTATTTTCATGGTATGGTGTGAGTATTCATGAATGGTAGAATTAGCATTGTGTTGGTGAAAGTTCTCAAGCGTAGTCCTTGATTGCTTTCATTAATAGCTACATTATTGTTATGAAAATGTCGAAGGCATGTGGTGCATTTTCTATCAATGGTTTTCCTTCCTATTTTCTAAGTTCTTCTTAACTTTATTGAAAAATCCAAAATTTCATCTTACGAGGGAGCTGACCCTCTAAATCCAGAGGAAGGCTAGATATCAAGGGCCTATCCAACTGTTGTGAATGGTTTGCCACACACATTCAATTGGGCAAATTCTACCATGACAAATTTGTTTACTAACAAGATTCTATTTATATGTCAAAAATAATTCAACCATCACTCACATATTCTATTCATGTGTAAGAATAATTATCTAATTAAACTACGTCACTTTGAAATGAATATATTGTTCAAGATATGGTTGAGGATTGGACCAGAGAGCTATATTTTTGTGCATATCATTTTTTATTCAAAACACGCAGCCTAATTTCCTATAGCTAAATCTAATTGTCGTTTGATTAGGATTCTTAATTTTGTATAGCTGAATTCATATATTAACGTATTGGAACTGAAGATTTATTTGTTTTTTGCTTGAGAAGCTCTCACTTTTCACGTGCCCATTTTTCTAATTATCTCTCAATTTTATTCTTTAGCGAGGGAAATTTAGTTTAAATAAAATAAGTCAATTTTGATTATTTAAGACTTTAAAGTAGGAATTTAGACTTTAAAAATAGGAATCAAGTCTTAGTATGAGATGTTTAAGCAGCAAGCTTATAATTGCTTCCCAAACATTTTCAATATTAAATTGTAAATCAAAGAATATTTCTTTTAGCCTTGTTCTTATGCAAATTAGCAAGTTGCATCATCACTAAACTATAGAGAGAGAATATTATCTTGAACAAAATATTTAGATGTCCTAATTTCATAGGGGCAAGTGTTGAAGCATTTTTCTTATATTGATATTTTGATGGTAAGGATACATTAGTGTAAGAATTTTTTTAATTGTATAAGAAGAGAACTTATAGAGTATGATTTATGCTATGTAGCTTTTCAAGTTGTATTTGTTAATTATCAAATTAATGGAAGATGAACTAAAATATTTAATATTTAATTAATTTTTATAAATTTGAACAAAGAATGTACAATGAGAACTTAACGCTTCAACCAATCAAACTCAACTCCTTGAACTATATTCATAATTATTGACAACATAAATATCATTTATATATAATGAATCTTGAATAAATAGTAATGAATCCTTAAAGCATAAGTTACATATAATACAAATAGAATGGTATTTTTGTGTAATTAATAAATGGTTTATATGTAATGAATATTATATTGACTATCATAAATGAATAAAGCATCATTTATATCCAATGAATAATATAAAAGATAAAAACCTAGCTATAGTAAATGAAATATCATTAATATGCAAAATAAATTCTTGCAAACTACTAATTATTAACTCTAGGTAGATAGTAAATTATTTAAAAATTAAAATATCTTAAATTATCATATAACTTTTAAGCATTTGTAATATTAAAAATTTAACATATTTAAGAAATATACCAAAGCAGAGGTCACTAGGGGAGATGGGGACCATAGGGGTAAGGAGTTGGGGATAGATCATAGTTAGCAAGAAGATGCCATGGTGAAAACAAATTTGGAGGTGGAAAGATTGGAGAGGTCCACTGTCGACCTAATAAAACAAAAACCTCAAGGATAAGTTCAATAGGGTTGTTAATTTCTCGGTGTATGTTATGCACTCATTGACCACTACCCTCTATCTCATGCAAGCTAACAAGGATGGTGCAACCAATGACAAGGAGGTGGAGAGTGCTCGCTCGCTATACAACTTCCTAGCTGATGATTAGCTTAATTGGCACTTGGAGATCCCAAGGAACTAGTGATTGGTTACCACCTGCTAGTGTGCTTCCTATTCAATTTTTTTCTTATGGAAATTAGTTACTTGCTTGGTGTTTGGGCTCTTCTCAATCTTTTATGTTGGATTGGTTTAAAACGGCCAACTTCTATGTGATGACCAAGTTTATGTATAGTGTTAATACTTTCATGGTTTTTAGCAGTACTTATTTTACTATCATGCTTATGGGTGGATTTTTGATATAGTAATCTCATGGTAATAAATTCCAACTAATCTTCGGTCAAATTTTTTGGTCTATTATGGGCCAACTCTCATTTTGATTGCTTATTAATTCAAAAATATTTGATATGCTACATACAAATGACAATATATGGTCTCAAACAAGCATGAAGATCAGGACTTGATAAAATTGATAAATTCTTTTTTTAGTAGTGCTTGTGTTGGATGGGTGTATCAAGAGTAAAAATATCTAAATCTATTGATAAAGAATGATAAACTTGGATCTATAATTTTTTATTTCCTTGTATCTGGATGATTTAATCACAAGAAAAAGTCTTATATATTTCGTTGATGAAATCAACAATATTCATCGAAAGCATTTCAAATGAAGAACCTTGAAAAAATGCATTACTATTTAGGAATTGACCTTGGAACACAAGATAGTAAGACTATGATCTCTCAAACTAATTATAGAAAGATTTTGGTTAAAAGGTATAATATGGAAGATTGTAAAAAACAATGTACCCCATTAAAAATATTTAGGTCCTCTTGTGATAGTGGTACTTTAGAAGATGCCTTAAGAGTGAAATAAACATTAACATGGATAACTCTATTGAGGCTCACTGGAATGTAGCAAAGAGAGTTATCAATTATCTACAGTGTACCATTAAAATTTTGGATTGAATATACTAACTATATAAATGTCACTTAGTGTTGAAAAAAAAATCACCATTGTGTAGTAAAATTTAAAAATAAACATGTTATAATGCACACTTGAAAGATCCATATACTTCCATCTGTTGACATATTGTGCATTTTGAATGGTAGCTTTAGTTTGATTTGTCAAAGTCTTCGCTTGCACAACATGTTGTTCACAAAATCTTCAATGCTCCCCTCAAGATTCATGACAAGGGATTAACTACCTCCTATGTCCTATGAGTTGAGTGGTTATATGAGGAACTGATAGATCACTCTTTTGGTGCAACAACAAGCCCACTCTAACAAGTGGTATTAGTGATTGGTTATAGGTTTGAATCCTCAGACCATTAGGTAATGGTAATGGTGATATTGCTAACAAACTGTAGAGCTCCCTTTAGGATTCATGAGAAGGACTTCTTGCCTCTTGTGTCCTATATGTTTAGTGGTTGTATCAGGCACTGACAAAACAATATTTTGGTGCAATGCAAACCCCACTATAATATACATGTTCCGTGTCCTAGGTGCTACAATGATAGGACTAGAGTAGATGGTAAATGTCTAAGAAACTAAATAATCACAAAACAATGTGATTGAACTTGAGCTCCTTATAATTGACCTTGATTATCTTGAATTTGTTTCGACATGTAAAAGTAGATTTATACAACATAGACCTAATATATTATATAATATTGTATAGAGGTATATTTAAGGAGCTTGTGAGTTTAATTAATGAATAGATTATCCTATTCCAAACCCATTGTTATAAAAAATTAATAAAGGGATATATTGAAAACAATATTTGGAAATATGTGTAAATGGCCTATATGATGAGACAAATCTTAATCATTTATTTTCTTTTAGAAATTATATATGGTATAATTATTCTTTTATAGGATACTTGCATTCACATTTAGTGTACATTTAAGAGCATAATGGATGTCTTTAAATTATAAAGTTTGGCATATGACACGTCACATCAAATGTATGTGCTAGGGTGAACTAAAAAGACTAGTGATGGTGATAGATTTATAATATGTGGGATAGTGCCAAACTAGCTCCTAAAATTGTATTTGACCTGTGCTTCAGGCCCCCCCTTGAATATCAAATACTAATGGGAAAAATAAGTCAACTTTGACTATTTAATACTTTGAACCTAGGAGTTAAGCCTTTGTATGTGTTGTTTGAGTTGTCTCTCCTCTAGAACCATTATTCAAACTAAGACAAGGGTATATCAATGAGGATAGAACAGTTTTGAGCTCATACATGGGGTAAGGATATGCACACTTTAGTTTAATCTTGTAAGACCTATGAGTATCATCCTTAGACTATAAGTTACCTTTATATAAAGAAAAGTAAGACCTTGACATTGATTAACAATGAGCAACTATGAACTATAGAATTTGTAAAAGAATCTAAAATGAAATTGAATAATTGCCAAACATATAAAATGAATCATATCACATACTACATGTTCGGTGAATATTTCATATTACATAGAAAGTCCAAAATCTTACAACCTATCAAGGCCTTCAAGAAGAAGATGTCTTAAGAGTGAAATAAATATGAAGATATCTTTAAGCTAGATGATCAAGGCTACAATTGTCGAAATCATCGTTAGTAGCGTTGCAAATTACTATTTAAATATATCATATTAATAAAGCTTAAATTGAATGTTTAATTATTGACAATATCTCGTGGGCGGCTTCGTGCTTAACTTGGTGAGAGATTAATAAAATTTTGCCGTGTTAGTCACAGTCGGCAGACCGGAAAATCATACAAATTCAATTCAAGTACAGACCCGAAAATGAAACAACAATTAGATTTAGCCGTATGATTGGAAGTATAACTGATATGCACAACAATATTGACTTCTTGGTCTAATCCTGAAGCATATCATGAACAGTAAATTCACTCCGAAGAGACGAGGTTAAGTATTCTTACACGTGAATTGAATTCTTTTAAAGACATATAAATAGGGTCTCAGTGTCGCAAACACTAGCACGTGTTCATCTATCTCCCCTGGTGTGAAAATTTATTTAGCATTTGATTGTGTTTAAGTTTTCCACGAGAAATTCGGAAATGGGTATTCCAGTGATTGATGTAGAGAACATTAATGGAGGAGAGAGGAAGGCCATTATGGCTCAAATCGCAGAGGCTTGTGAATCTCCTGGATTTTTTAAGGTATTATGCTTGTTTCATACGTGGTGTATGGGACAACAAGGGTCAGCTGTTTCATCTTTTGATTATAAGGGTGAACTATGTTATAAGGAATCTTGATTAGAGTTGGGACCGTTCTCTTTACCAAGATTTTGCAATTGTTATGCTATAAAAAGGGTCAGTTTTACTTATCTAGATAAAAACAGAACAGTATAATGATTGTGATGATATTCCAAATTGATAAAAAGGGTCAGTTTTACATATACATTGATAGAAATCATTCATTACAAGATTATGTGAATGGTGAGCTGGAATTGACTGAATTGGTTTAATTTTTGCAGATTATAAACCATGGCATTGACCACGGTCTTCTGCACAGTGTGAAAGAGGTTTGTTCAGAACAATATAAAATTAACAGAGAACAAGATTTCAAGAATTCCTCCCCAGTAAGGGCACTGAACAAGGCCATTGAAGCTGAAGCTGAAGCAAAGGGAAATACTGCTGAGAAGATTGAGGATTTGGACTAGGAGGACGTTTTTCAAGTCCACGAGATGAAAGAGACAAATTCTTGGCCTTCAGACCCCAAAGAATTCAAGTACGTTTAATATTCAATCAATAATAATCTATACTGCTGCGAGTGCACATTATTATAGTTGATCTTTCTATATATATTCTATTAACAATCAGCAAACATAATCAATAGAAACAATTCATATAGTTTAACATTACTACATCTTATTTTCCTATAATCGGAGTATACCCTTGTTTTTCATTTAATTAAATTTAATGCAAACATCTAGCCCATTAACTTTTGCATTTTGTACAGGGATACAATTGAGGAGTTCCGCAGCCAAATATACAATCTGACAGAGAAATTGTTGGAAATAATAAGTGAAAGCTTGGGGCTGGAGAAAGGATTTCCGAAAAGGGTATTTGCAGGGGGAGAGAAGAAGGAGAAGCCATTATTTGGCACAAAGGTGAGCCATTATCCTCCCTGCCCGAGGCCAGACCTGATAAAGGGCATCCGTGCTCATCCAGACGCAGGTGGCCTCATTCTTTTGTACCAAGATGATGAGGTTCCTGGCCTTCAAGTTCTTATGAATGGCAGCTGGATTGATGTGCAACCAATGCAGCACTCAATTGTTGTTAACATTGGTGATCAGATAGAAGCAGTGAGTAATGGAAAGTATAAGAGTGCATGGCATAGATTTCTCCCAACAAAGGATGGAAATCGGTTATCAGTGGCATCCTTCTATAATCCCTCATACATCGCAGTGGTTAGCCCTGCACCAAAGCTCCTTGCTCAAGGCAATGGGAATGCTGCTCATTAAAAATATCTGCCTATCCAAAGTACTCATTTGGTGACTACATGAAGATTTACTTTGAACAGAAATATGAAGGAAAAGAGGCTCGCTTCAAAGCAGTGGGAAGGATGAATTAACATTTTTTTAATTTTGTTTATGAAAATGTTAGGAAATTAAGTTTGACAATAAATAAATTAGTTCTTACTTTCGCTACGTGGGTGGATAATAAATAATAGTTTTATTAAGTCAATTTATCGAATGTAATAGATACAGTGATTATAATAAAATATTTTACCTTTTGTTATTAATATTAATATTTTTGTTATTATTTGTTATGTAAAATTTCAATATTTTTGTTCTACATTGGTATGAGAAAAAGTTGACTTTGGATTATGAAAGTAGCTAAGAGGATGTACACATTCAAATGTTATTTGCTAATAAGTGTTAGATTTATTGACAAAGTCATCTAATATATAGAATAATGTGAAATATAATCAATATATAGAACGTATATACAACATTCAAGTTACACATGGTCTTTGGTCTATTGGTGAAGTTGAAAGGCTTACAAAGAGCCCACTAAGAATCAAATTACAAATTACATTTAATTAATCTAATTTCTACAAATTTAATTCAATATTTTTATTTTATTTTTCTACTTCATTTCTAATTGTACAATCTTAACCCACTCAAATCATATATAGCAAAGAAGCTACAATGCTATTATAAAGAATATTTGAAAAAATAAATGTAGTTTATCATTGGATAACTATTACAAGTACATGTAACTTTGGTTATTTCTTACATGTGTGATTTTTTCACCACCTTTCTACTATAACTTAATTTTCTCTATCCCACACACCCATTTATAATTTCTCTCCATCAAATCAGTTAATTCTGAAAGAGTTTTCAAAAATTAGAGTTATTAATTTTTTTAAAATATATTATAATCTATTTTAAATATAAAGCTTTTAATTCATTAATAAAGCAAAATTTTGTAGTTTTTAGCTTCTAATTTTAGTTTTTCATTGAATTCGTGATATATTCTTTCAATATAAGAATTATCATTATTAGGGGGTTTCTTTATTGGTATCTCCTCCCTCTAATAGGATCATTGAACTCATGACTTTGAATTTCTATGGTTGATATTGAAATATAAGATATATTCACAAATTCAAGGTCAATTTATTAGTCTAAATAATTTCAACATAAATGAATTCCAAAGTAAATCAAATTTTTAATTTGAGAGAACATATTTATTTTCAATATTTAATAAGAAATAAATTATATTACATTAATATTAATAATTTTTTTTCTATAAATTATTTAATATTATGAAACAATATCCAAATTTCAAATGATATATATGTGTGTGTGTGTTAGTAGAAAATAGAACAAAACACCATTCATGATATCACTATCATGATGATCACAAATGAACTTGCTTCAAAAATCTCTAACTTATCATCATACCATTCATTTATATTAGAAACCATCAAAACTTATAAATAATAAACTATATATAATAAACCAACATTCAACAAAAATAAATTAAAAAATCTTATAAATATATAGGTAGTTCAATGGACTAAAAATGTAGAGGAAGATGGCGGGTTGGAAAGGTAATGTACTAAGTAATGTTAGAAGACTGCAACTCATAGTTGCCTCCCTCCAGGGGATCCCAATCTACTTCTTGTCCTTCTTTAATATATCATGTCACTTAATGGATAATTTGGAAAAAATCCAAAGGAACTTTCTATGGTCAGGAACAAATGAAAAAATGAAAATTAGCCTTATGAGCTAGGAGAAAGTGTGTAGACCTAAATCATAAGGGAGTTTGAATCTTAGGAGCTTAGTGGATTGAAACAAGGCTCTCATGGCTAAAATAGGATGGAGAATGGCTAAGGATTCAACTAGATGTTGCATAATCATAAGGGCTAAATATTTCGATGGAAGGCCTTTTAACCAGATTTTATATAATGAAGGTCTCCTAACTAGATCAAGGATATGGGCCAATATTGTTAAGGTTTGGAAGCACTTAAGGGGGGGATAAGGTGGAACATTAGGGATGGGAATTTTATTAGATACTGGGAAGATAGATGGCTTTGGAGACTCTTCTCTAATCTATACTAAGTTTCTAGTTCTAAAGAGTCATGGGGTGGCTAAGTATGGTACTAAGGTGGTCAATTACATTAATAATGGAAAATGGAAAGACACCATTGTGGTCACTCTTAACATAGAAGTAAAAGTGCTCTATGGGGAGCTAGGGAACCTCCTAAAAGAAGCATGTATCCATTCCTTCCTAGAGAGAGATAAAGTATTTTGGGACAATAACTTTTGGAAGACTTCAATGTTAAGTCAGCCTATTTTAGTATTATCAGTGAGGGAGGCTCGTTGGACTAGATATATGTTTGGTAGTTTCATCTCCTTCCTAAGATTACTTTCTTTTGCTAGTTTTTTATGCACAATAGTATGCTCACGATTGATAATCTTTAGAGGCATGGCTTCCAGATGGTTAATAAATGTGTTTTGTGTTATAATGATGAGAATTAGTTGGCCAATAAAAAATCTCTTCATCTTGATTGACCAATATTTGTAATCAACTCCATCAAATTCTTGGATTTGTAACTTATTTGTCATGCTAAAGACTTCTCAATCCTAAAGCTCTAAGACCAAATGTAGGAAGTAATCAATAGCATTCATAAAAGAATTTAACTAGGAATAAACCATACACATAAAATGGAAAAAAAAAACTTTGTTTCTTGAACAAGGGAAGCTTTGTTTTAAGGAAATGAAATCCGTCCTTTTGTTCTAGTATATCTAATTGTTTTAGAGCTTCTTATTACGTATAAAAATCTCCATGGAAGCAATGAATATAAGAAAGGAAAACACTTTAAAAAGTCCACCGCTGAGAACTACAGAGCATGTGCTCCAATGCATGGTCAACTAAAATAAAACTACATAACCAAAGGAATGAACTAAGGAAAAACTATTTATAACTAGAAGATCACCCATAACCACATGAATTAGTAGTTTGGTTGATTATATTGATGAGAAGCTACAATTATGCAATTTTTTAATTCAATTAACCATTGCATATATTTTGCAATTTATTAATTATAAATTAACTTGGAAATAGGATTGATTAATCTTAGCATATAAAAACAACACCAAAATTCAAGATGAAATAGAGGCGAATTTGCCCCCACAATGATGTCAGCCATTAAATTTTTGGAGGCCCTTAATGGTTAAATTTGGACTTTTGAGAAGAACCACTGACTAGTTTTCTCTTTTAGTATTGTTAGCCATTAAATTTTGAGAGGTTTTCTAATTTTATGATTACTATTTTGATTTCAAATTGTTTAGATAAGGCTGGGTCTATGGCAATTCTATGTTGTATCAAAACTACAAATTTCCTGCTTTTATTAGTTAAACATAAATATAGAATGTAATTCTACACTGATTTTTAATCTAATTACTAAGTTCATGATATTATCATTTTGATGTTAGCATAGACATTCACCAGATCTATGGAGGGGGGCTTTCTTAAAAATAGAATGGGTGGTAATTGAGAATTTTTAGGAATATTTAATATGAGCACTCCCATGAATTTTGTCAAGTTTATTTAAGTTTAAAACATTTAACTAGTTAATTTAAGAGAGCTTTTTGTCCTATGAATTTTAGAGTGAATACTAGCCTAGGATTTTAAATTTATCATTTAGTTTTGGTGGGAGAATAATGAGAAATTGAAACACATGGAAATAAGTTTCTCTAAGCTTGTGGGGCTATTTCAAGACCCACTTCATTTTCACCCACTCAAATTTAGATGGCTAAAAAGTTGGAGCTCTCCAAATAAGCCTTTAGCACCCCAATAAAATTTATCATGGGACCTCTCCCTCCATAAAACTGAATTCCAAGCCCTTTCCATAGAACCCCTACCTAAGGTTGTTTTTTTTTCAATAATTTAGGTAGTGGTTCTTATCAATTGATTTATGGTTATATTATTATTTTTATTGTTGCTTCTTGATGTAAGTAAGTATTTTATTTAAAATTTTGTTTTATTTGCACTTATTTATTATGTGATTTTTTTCTTTACAATTATTTATTATGTGATCTATGTTGTGTAATCAACATATAGAAATAAGCAAGACCCCACCACCATAAATGCAGAGTGAATATCGGCCTTGAAGCCTCGATTCTCTCTAATGTTCTTCCATTATTGGCCATCATGGAAGCAAGATTGTGCAATCTATCATATCCATATCTTATATATATGATAAAAATAGACGGGTAATAGTCAATAATCCTATCATAACTACTATTAGAAGGTGCATTTTTTCTTCTCCAAAAACTACCTCCTCTCAAAGGGCATAGAATAAGGTTCCTAAATAAATAATTGTAGGGCAATGATCCACCATTCACATCTATTTTCATCTTTATTTTTTCCCACATTCATATCCATAATTATTCAACGCCATCTTGGCATTTTGGCAAAGGAATATGCTTCTCTATCTATGTAGAAATGGTGGAACTATCCATCTTCACATCTATTTTTTCTCTATATACATCATTAATAGATTTTTGTTTAAGAGATGAGGAATGATATGACCTTAGGACCACCTAAACTATGGAAAATTAATGATGGAAGGCCCAATAGATAATCTCTAGACTAGATGGTGTGTATCCAACTATCTAGATCTATGTGAAATATACATCTCTAAAGGATGCATAATTTACATATGTTTTTCTCAGACACTAATCCCTCTCCCTATTAGTTGAGTGCTCTCTTGCAATCATTATAATATCTAGTAGGTCATCACTATATCTATATAAAATTAACTAAACTCTTACTATAGAAAGGTATCCTATTTCTATATATACATCTCATCAAGGTCTTCTCTTCTCTTAGTCTCCCATATATACACGGGATGTACCATCCCCCTAATTATAGACAATATTATTGACTATCAACTATGTAAAATTTGATTTGGGGTGAAAAAATTATATAGTCCATCCAAGGATAATGTAATTATTTTATACAAGATAAATCAAATAGATAGGGTTGTTTTCCCATATCTATATAGATTCTTGATGGGACATGATATAGTCATATTAAAATAGATAAATCATAGCCTATCTAAGGAAAAAGTAGCATTCTCTTAGTTGATCCTAAATTTTGATAGATAATTCCCCTAGACGAAGGAATTTTATTATAAAAGAAAACATTTTTGTATATCTTTTCAAAGGATAATCAAATTTTTATCCTCTATTTATTAAGCTATAATGGATTTTTTTCTCTCAAAGGGGGGTACTAGAATTTGAAGGTGCATTATCTTTTTTCTTTGATGTTGAAAGAGGGGGAGTTTTTTAAGAAGTTCACAAATGTTTCCATCATCGACAAATGGGAAGATTTTTATGAATATGTCACATTAGTTTTCATTGATGTCAAGGATTTTGGATGATTTATTGGTGGAAAATGTGTTGAAAGGGTGATACATTGATATGGTTTATGTGACCATATTCTATCATATTTGGATAGAAAGAGTCATTACAGTAATTACTTGAATGAAATACATCTTATACTCATGGATTTCTTCCAAAGGATATTATTACAAGTACATTTTTTATGTTCTAGATATTAGTGTTGTGAGATTGGATTCTTTGCCTACCATTTTTCCTTTCTTTAGTCTATCTAGCTTGGTGTACAATTGGAGTAGTAACATAATTTATCCTAGTAATACGTTAAAACAAAAATTTGGTGTGTTGTTTCCTTAAAAAAATTGTCTTTGAAGTTTTGATTAGCTTTTAAATGCCATATTTACATTTTATGGTAATTAATGCCATTAATCCTTGACATGGCATTAAAATATTCAAATCTGGTACACCTACCTCTTAGTGTTAGTAGACTATTATTTTTGCTTGTTTCCACTACTTTTATTAATAGATGTACTATAATTGAGGATAAACTTTATGCTTTTATAAGTGTTGTTCTTTTTCAAACAAATCTAACATATTCTTGGTATTCTTTGAATATGTTTGGAAACAATTGCTAGATAATGCTATTACTCTTCTTGATTATGTTGTATCCTTTATAGTCATAGTTGTGGCTTGTTAGCAAGCTTCAAAGTTGTAAACTCAATATGTTCACTAACAATGTGTTTATTTGTGTCTATACATGTAATACCATACTTAGGATCATTATTTTATTCTAGTCATGTCTCACAAATGATGTAGGGTTTCTATTGTGGGACTCACCTTAGTATGTGGAGATCTAAATGCTTCATGAGTGGCTTCCAACTAGTTCAAAAAACTTTAATTTTTTCCTATTCACTGAATATATTTTAAAGATAGCCTTGATTGATGTGGAAATTGATAAATCTAGATCTTAGAAGTGTTGATTGAGATATATTTGTGTCCTTTTCTTCTCATGGGGTGGACAATTTCTTGAGTTTATTTGACCTATTTATTCATAATATTTTATCCTAGTTGAAGACAAATTGATGCAAAAATTTTAATGATATATATTAAATATTTATAGAATGTAATTCAAGAGTACAAGCACTTTGATTTCTTTTGGTGATGTGTTGTAGAGTGGAAGACCAAATTGTGTTACAAATATAATCTAGAGAGAATAGGAGAGGATATATAGTAACATAAGCATCAAAGAGATACATTCAAAGTTTAATTCTGTTAACTTAATTTCAAAATATCCTTATTTCATTTCTAAAGTTCTTGTTGTTGGTTGTTAGTGAGTCTTCTATTAAATTATTGTGTATCTTGATCTAAAGTTGGTAAAATATATTTTTGTGTCTTAAGTAGTAAGCTCTCTAGTAGTCAGCCTATCTCTTTGTAATTAAAGATTTATATACTTATTGCATAGCTCTCATTGTTTTTTTTGACATCTTTGGATTTGCCACACAAATATGGTGTCTTCATGTTGACCATGTTTTTTTCTATATTGTCCATAAGAGATAAATTCTTATTGATCATATTTTTCTCTATATTGTTTCATAAGAGATAAATTCTTAGAGTGAGGTAAATTCTATTAAAATTTGAACTGAATTTTTTGTTATGGTCTGAATGAATTCACCCCCACCTCCCTCAAATCATGTTGTGAGCTCAAAACCTATCTACACAAAAATTAACTTTAAATAATAAAAAGTAAAAAAAAAGACTTATACTTTTTCTTTTCTTATACTTATTCATGTTATAGTTTATGTATAAATGCTAATAAAAATATAATATGTGTTTCATCTATCTTCAATGCAAATAAATTTGTACAGATTTTATTTTTTTTGTCGAATCACTACTCATGATACATGGGTCAATGAGTTTGACTCAAAAATTACATAGTTAAATCCTGATAGCAATATCACAATTTGACTTGCTGTGGAAATTATCTCCTACTTATCACTTGATGAGCTTAAGGGGCTTTCTAATGAATGGTTCATAAGGCACAAAACTTGGTGAAGGTTTTGCAAATGAGGTTGCAAGCTTTGGGTTTAACCGTGGAGGACACTCCGTAGTTAAGCACACTCAGGCTGGAGTAGTATTGGGATGGGTGACCTCCCAGGAAGTCCCGATGCTTCACCCCTGTGAGCATCACCTAGATCCAATGAACGCTAAGTGTTCCATTTATTCTCATGAGAGATGGATTCATGTCGAATCACTACGCATGATACATGGGTCAATGAATTTGACTCAAAAATTACACAGTTAAATCCTGATAGCAATATCACAATTTGACTTGCTATGGAAATTATCTCCTGCTTATCACTTGATGAGCTTAAGGGGATTTCTAATGAATGGTTCATAAGGAGAAACACTTGATGAAGGTTTTACAAATGGGGTTGCAAGCTTTTGGTTTAACCATGGAGGAAACTCCATAGTTAAGGGCGCTCAGGCTGGAGTAGTACTAGGATGGGTGACCTCTCGATAAGTCTCGGTCCTTCACCCCTGTGAGCATCACTTAGATCCAATGAGTGCTAAGTGTTCCATTTATTCTCACAAGAGATGGATTCATGTTGAATCACTACTCATGATACATGGTTCAATGATTTTGACTCAAAAATTACACAGTTAAATCCTGATAGCAATATCACAATAATGTATACATGTAACATTTATTCAAAAGAAATGAAGAAATGTGTATATGCTTTGTTCTTGAATAAAAGTACATATTGCATTTTACTTCAATAGAATCCACATTTTTAATTCAAATGAAAGAGATGCATTTAGGCTAGTGCTTGGACTTAGATGGAAAGCTTTTGGCTTGAGAGCCTTATTTTTCTCATTCTCCCATTCTTCCCGTCCAATCCAATTTTAGATTTAAATGAAATTGACAAACTAATACTATTTGGTTTCTTTTAGTATTACATATACATCTATGTATCACTTTTTAATGAATTTGTACATATTTATCCAAATTTAAAATAAATTATCTATCATTGTTCTGCACTTCATTCTTCACATTTTTAAATAATAATAAATTGATTATGTTAGTGCAAATTATTTGTAGGACAAAAGTTTTTATCTAAATTTTATTGGCTCTAGTACATGTTCATTATGTTGATTCTTTTAATACTAAATTAAACAAGTTTGGACTTATTCTTACTAATAAGATTTTATGGTTATTTTTAAAGAGCAAGAAAGAAGAAATGTTCAAAATAAAAAGAAGATATCTTATTAAATTCAATAGAGAAATCACTTGACTAAAATTATAATATTTCAAATCTAGTAATCTTGGTAACTTCCAAGTGGTGCTTCATGATCTTATAAAAAACATCACTATAGCCTAGAAAACATAAATAAATTATGTTTTTCCTTCCAAAGAAAAGAAAAATCTAAAGAAGGAAGAGATTGAGTTGCTGGATAAATACTTGGAAGAAATTAAGGTTGTCGAACCAATGGCTAATGGAGACAATAAGAAAGATAAATCTAGATGCCAATCTAATTTGAAAGAAGTTGATATTTATTTGAAATTTTTTTTATTAGATATTTGTGAATCTAATAAAGAAAAATGTAAGAGTAATATATATATCATACATTTGTGGGACTAAATGGTGCACTATTAACCTTTATTGAACATTTTTATTATATCTAAACACAAATACTTTGTTTAGTTTCATCTAAATAGATGGTCTTATGTAATACAATAAGGAACAACCACCCTTTAATAAACTATTGTTGGAAATGAGAATAGAGTAACTGAGAGGGGGAGGGGGTGAATCAGTTATTCCAAAAACTTTCCATAGTCCCTAAGATGTCTAAGTATACCCTTGATCTAATTAATAAAATGCTAAAACTTGATAATGCAGCAACTGACAAATATTAAGAACTGATATGTTATCATGCACAAAGAAATTTAGCAATTAAGAACGCAGGAGACACCAGATTTAATGTGGAAACCCAATATGGGAAAGACCACCAATGTAACTAGTACTATTTTTCACTCTTCTGAAGTGAGCCCTGTTAGGAGCCAACCCTGTTAAAGGTTACAAATACACACTGTTAGGTGTGACCCTATTAAAGGATTTAATCACCCTATTAGGAGTAGCCTTGCAAGAGGTCTTTAGAACAATTCAACTAAACTGTCACCTTGTTAGAGGATTTATTGAATGGGTGTTAAACCAACTCAGTTAAGAGATTTTGAATACACTATTACAATGGTTATAAAGAAACAATGAAGTGACCTGACATAAGGTACAACTTATCTTTGCTGATTGCAGATCTTTGTTATGCTTGACTGAATCCTTACTAATCAAATACAACTTTGTAGCTCCTCCAACACATCTGATCCTTCATCAGACTTTTCTTAACATTCACCTCTTCATACTATAATTTGCATTCATAACTTCCCTTTTTTTATAATCACACACTTTAATTCATAACTTGAATGACCATATATACCGTTCAGATTATCTTAGTCAGCTCAAATCACTGACTAAAACAAACAATTAGAACAGTTAGCTAAAAGTAATTAATTAGAAAATCCCTATACTGGCCAACCCTGCACGGTGAACTTTGTTCAGAAAATAATTCCTGTGTTAACCAACTGAGCTCAATTGATACAGCGAACTTCGTGACAATCCTTCAATCACCGAGAGAACTCGGTAAGTACTGAGTTTCCTGAGATAACCGAGTGAGCTCGGTTGGAAACTAACCTTTGGAGATCGAGTGAAGCTCGATTAACATTGACTTTTCCATGATTCATTTGATGACCAAGTGAGCTCGGTGGAAACTAACCTTTGGAGACTGAGTGAAGCTTGGTTAACACTGACTTTTCCATGATTTATTTGATGACCGAGTGAGCTCGGTGGAGACTAACCTTTGGAGACCAAGTGAAGTTTGGTTAACACTAAATTTTCATATTTCCTTCATTGACCGAGTTAGCTTGGTTAACACTATTTTCCACATTTCCTTCGATGACCGAGTTAGCTCGGTTAAAACTATCTTGCACATTTCCTTCGATGACCAAGTGAGCTCGGTTGGCACTGTAAATTGTATTGCAGACTGTCTGAGCTCGGTGAACTTGAGACTAGTGACTGATATGAAATTTGTGTGACATCAAGGAAAACATTATTCAACAATCTCCCTCTTTGGCATTGATGGCAACACAACATGTCATAACAAAAATAAAATTTTGAAAACAAGTTCAACAAGATAACAAACTTCTCCCTCTTTCAATAGTCTCTGTTTGTTAAGGGACTTCATGGAAAACTTTCCAAAACTTCACAAATTTTAGAAAGATATGATAGTAAAATCTCTCCCTCTTTGACAACACATGCCAAAGACAATGGAAGTTAAGTGATTTATAATGTACCTTTAGTACTGATTCATATGCAATGATTTCTAATGAAACTGCATCAACAGATAGATATTCAATCTTGTATGCATTGATGCATTACTAGAGCTTATTTCTAGTGGACTTCAGATAGGGGAATGGCCCCTAACTTACCTCTAAGATACAAAAATGCATCCTTGGGTAAAGGCTTTGTGAATATGTCAGTAATTTGTTCTTTTGTATGGATATATTCCAATCTGATCTCCTTGTCTTGTACCAACTCTCTAACAAAATGATATTTTATTGCAATATGCTTGGTCTTGGAATGCATCACTGGATTCTTAGATATGTTGATTGCACTAGTATTGTCATAGAACATGACGATTGGTTCTTTGATTTCCATCTTCATTCCTTGCAATAACTGCTTAAACCAAACAATATTTGAACAGTTTACTGATGCAGCAACATACTCTGCCTCTGCTATAGATTGGGATGTACAATTCTGCTTTTTGCTTGTCTAAGAAACCAATCTTTCTCCAAGAAAGAATGCTCCTCCACTTGTGCTTTTTCTGTCATCAAGGTTTCCTGCCCAATCAGCATCAGTAATAACTTTCAAATCCAAATTACCTCCAAATTTGTACCATAAGCCATAATCTTCAGTTCCTTTCAAATATCTCATTATTCTTTTGATTGCCATCAAGTGAGTTTCTCTTGGCTTTGCTGAAAATCTTGCAACAATACCAACTGCAAGGGCAATATTTGGCCTGGTATGAACTGCGTATTGCAATTTTCCAATCATAGATCTATACAATGTTTGATCTACCTCTTTGGATTCATCATCTTTGGTAAGTTTCAATCCAGTACACATTGGAGTTCCAACAGGTTTACAGTCCTGCATACCAAACATTTTCAATATCTCCTTGATGTATTTTGATTGAGTGATGTAGATGCCATTCTTATTTTGTTGAATTTGAAGACCAACAAAGAATTTCATTTCACCAACATAGACATTTCAAATTCCTTGTTCATTTGTTCGGAAAATTCTTTGCAAAGATCATCATGTCCTATGAAAACAGTATCATCTACAAATATTTCTACTAGGACAATCTTATTATCTAGTCCTTCCTTTATATACAAGCTACTGTTATCATTAGTTCGTTGAAAACCAATCTGAATAAGATAGTTATGTAATCTTTCATACCATGCTCTAGGGGCTTGTTTCAGACCATACAGTGCCTTGTGTAATTTGTAGACCATGTTCCTTTTATCTAGATCAACAAAGCCTTTGGGTTGTTCAATGTAAACCTCTTCATCTAGTATTCCATTGAGGAATGCTAACTTGACATCCATCTGATAAACTTTGAATCCTTTGTGAGCAGCATATGCAAGTAAGGTTCTGACTCCTTCCAGTCTTGCAACAGGAGCAAAGGTTTCTCCATAATCTATGCCTTCTTCTTGAGAGTATCCTTTGCATACTAATCTAGCTTTGTTTCTGGATACCTTACCATCTTCAGTCAACTTGTTTCTGAATACCCACTTGGTTCCAATTACATTCTTATTTTTAAGCCTGGGTACAAGAGTCCATGTCTTGTTCTTCTCTATCTGTTCTATTTCCTCGTTCATTGCCTCAATCCAACTATCATTTGCCAATGCATCTTTAATGCTTCTAGGTTCAAAATTAGCAAGTAAACAAGTATTTTTCTTGCTTCTTGTCAAGGTTCCTTCAAATTTGTCTCCAATGATCTGATCTGGTGCCTGATGTCTTCTGACATATCTAGCTAATACAGGTTCTTTGCCTCTTGAATGAGTTTCATTGCTATCTCCTTGTGTTTCAATTTCATGTTCAGGTTGTTCTGGCTCGGTAAGAATTGGCCTGGGCACTTTAGACTCGGTAGACACTTGCTCGGTAGTGTTTGAATGTTGTTGTGGCTCGGTTTGAACTTTTTGCAACTTGATTACTGATGACTGGGGAGTTGAGGAGTCTTGAGTGAACTGTATGCTTGGTATAGTATCTGGTTCAATGTAAACAAATCTTCTATAATCTTCAGGTACCCTTTTGCTTTCTTCCTCAGATTTGTCTGCAAACTCATCAACTTTCACATGTGCACTTTCTATGGCTTTTTGAGTGGATAGATTTAAACATCTATATCCTTTGCTTTCGCACGAATATCCTAAAAATATTCCTTCATCACCTTTTACATCAAATTTTCCTTTTCTAGATTCTTTCAAAATATAACATTTTCTTCCAAATACTTTTAGATAACTTACATTGGGTTTGTAGTCATACCATAATTCATAGGGAGTTTTGAATGAGTCCTTCTTCAACTGTACTCGGTTTAAGGTATGAACTGTTGTGATAATGGCTTCCTTCCAGTATTTGATAGCAATGTTCTTTTCTATCATCAGGGTTCTTGCACAATCCATGATGGATCTGTTTCTTCTTTCAGCTATTCCATTTTGTTCAGGAGTTCCTGGTGTTGAGACTTGTCTTTTAATACCTTTTTCAATGCAGAAGTTGTTGAATTCATGTGAGATGAATTCACCACCTCTATCTGACCTTAAGCATTTTAGTCTTTTTCCTGTTTCTTTTTCTACTCTTGCCAAATACCATTTGAATTTCTCAAATGCTTTTGATTTGTTCCTTAGATACATGATATTCATCATTCTTGAGTAGTCATCAACAAAAAGAATAATTTTTTTTCTCCAGTATAGCTTTCTATTCCAATTGGTCCACATAAATGAGTATGCACAATTTCTAATATATCTTCAGACTGATAGTTTTTACTTTTAAAACTAGTCTTACCCATTTTACCAATCTAACAATTCTTGCACAGACCAACCTCAAGTTTCTTAATGTTAGGAATGCCTCTTACTTTCTTGAATTTCCTTATTTTTACCAAGTTATCAAAATTGACATGACACAACCTTTTATGCCATAACCAACTTTCTTTAATTTGAGCAATAAAACATGAGCATTCACCAAGTTCTAGATAAAACAAGTTACCATTAGTTTGGGTGCCAGATCCTATCATCTTTCCTTACTCATTCAACAGTCTTGCCTTTCCATGCATGAATTCCACCTTGAATCCAGTATTGAGTAACTATGCCACACATAGAAAATTATGTTTAAGACCTTCAACCCAATAGGCATTATTACATACAAGTTCTTTGGTTAGATAGATTCTTCCTCTTCCTTTTATGAAATAAGGTTCATTATTACCAAACCTTACACTGCCACCATCATAGTCTTCAAATTGATCAAACTTAGTTTTATCACCAGTCATAGGATGTGCGCAACCACTGTCTATAATCCATGTATCATTCTTACTTATATGAGAGACAAGTGCCATTTTATCTTCCTGATCACTGTCAGAATCATCTTTAATGGCAAGATAAAAAATTTCATCCTCACTATTATCAGAATCTTTAGAATTTTCAGCCATGAAGCATGATTTCTTACTTTTGTTCTTGGATGATTTGAAGTCTTTCTTGCCATTCCATTTGTAATCTTTCTTTTCATCATTATTTTTCTTGTTTGGACACCTTGCTGCAATATGACCAATTTCTTCACAAGAAAAATAGATTAGAGGAACTTTACCTTTGTATTTTCCTCTGCCTCTAGAGTATTTCCTTGCTAGTAGAGATTCAATCACTTCAAGGTCACTGTCTGAACTTTGGCTTGATTCATCTTCACTTTCTGACTGAGATTCCTTCTCCTTTTTGTTTTTCTCTTTGAGTGAGAGCTTGGCTTGAAATGTTGATTCAATTCTTTTGGAGGCTGGAACATAGTTATCAAAGTTATCTAGTTCAAATACAGTTAGTCTTCCAACTATGGCCTCAAGATTTATCTAATGATTTGCTTCACACCTTCTTTCTTGAATTGCAGAAACTCTGATTGCATAAACAGGAAGCAAGGTTATGAGAACTTTTCTTATAACTATTTCTCCTTTGATATCACCTCCAGATGCTCTGATTGCACTCACACATGCTTTAACTCTTTCAACATACTTTGCAATGTTTTCATCCTCTTTCATCCTCATTTGATCAAATTGTCCTCTTAGACTTTCTGCTTTTGCTCTTCTTACATTATCATCTCCTCCATAGATCTCTTTTAGCTTGTTCCACATCTCAAAGGCAGTTGTGAAGTCCTTAATGTCATCAAATTCTTCATAACTAAGAGCGGATGCTATGTCTATCATCATATTGTTGTGAGTCTTCTTTTCAGCAATGTCATTGGCAGACAATGTGCCAGGAGGTTCTTCATATTTTTCTTCAAGGTATTTTAGTCCAGTATCACCAACAGTAGCCAAATGAAGTCTCATCAATCTTTGCCATGCAGAGAAGTTATCTCTATTGATTTTTGGAATTTCTCTTTTGTAAGACATCTTGATCTTTGACTTAGATCCTTGAAATATTTTCTTGCAAGCACCAAAAGCTTTGATACCAATTGTTGGAAATGAGAATAGAGTAATTGAGAGGGGGAGGGGGTGAATCATTTATTCCAAAAACTTTTGACAGTCCCTAAGATGTCTAAGTATACCCTTGATCTGATTAATAAAATGTTGAAACTTGATAATGCAGAAAATGACAAATATTAAGAACTGATATGTTATCATGCACAAAGCAATTTAGCAATTAAGAATGCAGGAGACACCAGATTTAATGTGGAAACCCAATATGGGAAAAACCACCAATGTAACTATGTACTTTTTTTCACTCTTCTGAAGTGAGCCCTATTAGGAGCCAACCCTGTTAAAGGTTACAAAAACACACTATTAGGTGTGACCCTATTAAAGGATTTAATCACCATGTTAGGAGTGGCCTTACTAGAGGTCTTTAGAACAATTCAATTGAACTGTCACCTTGTTAGAGGATTTATTGAATGGCTGTTAAACCAACTCAGTTAAGAGATTTTGAATACATTGTTACAATGGTTAGAAAGCAACAATGAAGTGACCTGACATAAGGTACAACTTATCTTTGTTGATTGCAGATCTTTGTTATGCTTGACTGAATCCTTACTGATCAAATATAACTTTGCAGCTCCTTCAACACATTTGATCCTTCATCAAACTTTTCTCAACATTAGCCTCTTCATACTATAATTCGCATTCATAACTTCCCTTTTTTTATAATCACACACTTTAATTCATAACTTGAATCACCATATATACCTTTCAGATTATCTTAGTCGGCTCAAATCACTGACTAAAACAAATAATTACAAAAGTCAGCTAAAAGCAATTAATTAGCAAATCCCTATACTGGCCGACCCTACATGGTGAACTTTGTTTAGAAAATAATTCCTGTGTTAACCAACTGATCTCGGTTGATACAGCGAACTTCGTGACAATCCTTCAATCGCTAGGAGAACTCGGTAAGTACTGAGTTTCCTAAGATAACTGAGTGAGCTCTGTTGGAAACTAACCTTTGGAGACTGAGTGAAGCTCGGTCAACACTAAATTTTCCATGATTCATTTGATGACCGACTGAGCTCGGTGGAAACTAACCTTTGGAGACCGAGTGAAGCTTGGTTAACACTGACTTTTCCATGATTCATTTGATGACCGAGTGAGCTTGGTGGAAACTAACCTTTGGAGACCGAGTGAAGTTCGGTTAACACTGACTTTTCACATTTCCTTCATTGACTGAGTTAGCTTGGTTAACACTATTTTCCACATTTCCTTCGATGACCGAGTTAGCTTGGTTAACACTGTCTTCCACATTTCCTTTGATGACTGAGTGAGCTCGGTTGGCACTATAAATTGTATTGCAGACTGTCTGAGCTTGGTGAACTTGAGACTAATGACTGATATGACATTTGTGTGACATCAAGGAAAACATTATTCAACAACTATATCAAATAATAAGAAATTATTTTTGTTTATATGTTATTTAAAATTTGACAATCATATCCTCACCTACTATTACATTTATTATAATCATCAATTAATCACTAAACAAGAATAATGTTGACATAAATGTATTTTTTATATTTAATTATGAACGAAAATACATGGAAGAATAAGAACTATCTATAGATAGGTGAAACATACATAAAAACATTACATTACAACTATGTAGAGGGATAAAAGCCAGAAGTAGGAATGATTAAATACTTTAACTAACATATTTTATGACACCGATGAACACTATAACATAACAAGAGTATTATGGCCTTCTGAAGTTAGGCTACCAAAAATTTCTAAAATAATTTTTTAAAGATGTGTTTAGCAAACTCTATATGTATTATTAGGGTCTTTTGGCCCTAGGTATTAAGTTTGAGCATCTAGAAACTTCCTAAGTGGCATAAAATTGTGTATTTAAGAAAGGCCTGAACATTGTCTAGGACAACTTTGGGTGGTAGTTTGTAGTTTAGTCTTGCATATTATTGTAATGAAGGCACCCATGTGAGTTAGCATATTGTAGTTGTGAATTCTGTAATTCCCCATTTGTAGAAATAATAAGAAGTCCATATTTTGTTCTCACATTTGTTGTTATTTCTTTGTTTATGTTATGGGTTTATTGTATTAAGGGGGCACCCTTCACCAAGCGGTATTAGAGCTAGAGTTCTTGAGTATGTGAACATATCACCAACTATGAGTTAGTTCACACTAGAACTGTGGTTTTGGCTGAGGGTGTTGATATGTCAATAATTGTGAGTCAGATTGCACTAGGGTTTCGATGAAAGCACAAAAATTTGTCCATGAAGAGAGCATGGTGGAAGAGTTGTAAGTGTTACACCTAAGGATTTTAGAGCCCTCTAAAGAAAAATGCAAAAATTGGAAGAAAAAATGTTAAGAGGAATAAATCTTCAAATAAGAGATGAAAGCAAGGATGAGGACAAAGTAGAAGAAAATGCCAAAGTGGAGGCAATTCTAAACCCAAAGGAAGAGAGGCTTTTTAGGGCCATCTCCAAGATTTAAAGAAGACCTAAGTTTGAAGTTCCCAATTTTTTGGGAAATATTAAACCAACAGAGCTGGTCGATTGGATCAATGAATTGGAGAAGTACTTTGAGTATGAAGATATTGAGGATTCTAATAGGGTTAATTTTGCGAAGGTGAAACTGAAGGGACGTGCAAAGATCTGGTGGTAAGAGGTTTAGTTGGAGAGAAATAGAAAGCAAAAAGAAAAAATCACTAAATGGAATTGGATGATAGCTAAAATGAAGTGACAATTCATTCCTATGGATTATGACCTTGATGGGTTTAAGCAAGTAGGAAAATCTAGTCAAGAGTATACTGAAGAGTTCTACCGAATTCTCATTAGAACTAGCCATGCATAAGCTGATAAGGAGAAAGTGACATGTTAATTTTGTGGTTCCACAATGCATGCCACATTTCTCAATAGAAATGGGGACCCCCTACTTCTTTTTAGGATTTTTGAATCTCTAGTATGAGGTCTGAGTCCTTTTGAGGTCTTACCTAGTTTGCTAGTCTACATTGAAATCCTAACTGAAGAACCCAGCAGATGAAAAGATAATGATTTTGGTGAAGGGGGCCTTTTTTATTGCAAATAAAAGGTATACTAGTGCACCTCAATAGGTGCACTAGTGTGTTAGAACCCTTAAAGGAAAATCAAAGGCATATCTTTTGTGCAGATGTGTAGTTGCACACCTATGCAGGTCTAAGGAAGTGAGGTTTTATATAACCCCCACTTCCCTATTCCCCACCACCTTTTTCTCAATCTTCTTTCTCGTGCTTCTATTTTCACACCCCCACATCTGGCTAGTTGTGCACTATTGTCCCAACACCACAACACAATCACAAACTATTAATATACTGAGGTGCATAGTAGCACACCTAGCTAGGTGTGCTACTTCGCACTTGATACACATAAAAATTAACTTATGAACCTAGAATAGGTTTGGGTCCACAGTAGCACACCTAATTAGGTGTGCTTCTATGCACCCTCAAATACAAAGAAAGCCATCAAATTTTTGAGAATGAGGTGTGCATCAGTGCACCCCATGAGGTACACTTATGGATAGCCAATAAATGGGATTTTTCTTAGATAGATGGCACACCAAGTGCACCTAATAAGTGTGCTTGGTGCACCAAATATTTTTCATTCTAAGGCTTTTATTAGGGTTTTTGGGTGTTTCTAATGATCCAATTTCTTAGGCTTTTTTACAAATCAGTTTTAGGTTTTGAATTAATCATTTTTTCTTCAATTCCAAACTAATGGATGTCTTCTTTTGCAAATAAAATGACATCTTTTTCATCTCCCCTACTTTAGAAAATGACATGAAAACTAGTAGTGTTTAAGTTCTAGGGTATTCTAACAAAATCATAGTTTGAGGATCAAAACTAAAAAATATGAGATACTGATTTGGGATACATAGATTTGGGAGAATTTTTAAAGATATGCAACAAACTGAGTCAGGGGTCCCAAATGATCTCTACACTAATCTAATCAGGGCTCATCAATACAACATCACATCCCATGTCAATGCAGTCTTTAGAACTTATCATGACACTTGTAGAACATTTTTTTCATAAGGAGAGGGTGGTTAAGAGCATAACGAAAGAGATCATTCTAGATCTCAGACCCAAGAACACTGAAAAGGTATTCCATCTCCCATAGGTAGACCAATTCATTCAGCTAACTTATGAGCAAGAAAAATGATGGTATTGAGAACATATTGACGAGACTTCTAAGATTATCTAGTCCTCATTCCTTATAGACAAGTTTTCTTTGGGAAAGAAAATTAGAAAAGTGGACATGAAAAGAGGGTCCATGAAGGAAGACATTGGGTACTTAATCATACTCTTGAGTAGAGTAATGGGTTTTCTAGTAACCAAACACTTGAACATCTTCATGGTGCACTTTATTGAAATGATAAAGAAAATGGAGATGCCACTAGATTGGGCTTCTACTCTCAGCCAAAATTTGTGAGAATAGTTGGTGGTGGGAAAGAACAATAGGAAATTCTACATGACATCAAACTTGGTGTACTTGTTAGTTGCAAGAGCCACAGATTACCCAGGGCTCTAAAAAAGGGGTAACATGTAGGATGCCAATGCATGGTCGTATATTGTGTATCCCTAGTTAGTAAAGAAGAGGCTTTTAGAGAAAAGAAAAGAATATATGTTTCTAAATAATGCATTCATATTCACCATAATTTGGTTCATAGAAAAGGATTATACAAAAAGAGTATCAGAGGAGATAGCCGCACAAATATCATTAGTCGAGGCTTACTATATTTAGTTTTGAACATTTACATATTTTAGGGGTAGCAGGTACAACTATTAACCCTAAGAAGCTCCCTAAGTATCCTAGTGATGGATTGATTCTCTTGGAGATTTCTTGATAACTCTTGTCCACCTATGATAGAGTTAGAAAGCAACATAAAACATGTTGGATGTGGTCCATGATGATAGGACCTTTTTAGGTAGATCAAAGGCAAGATATCCCCTCTTTTGAATGTGAATGATATCAATATCCATTAGAAGAGTATAATTCTACATGGCCATATTTTTACAATATCGGCAGAGTGCATAACCTAGGAGGAAAAATATTTCAATATGAAGAAGCCATTGAAGATCATTGGATGAATAGAGCAAATGACTACTATGTCTATATTAGGGATTATTATAGAATGACTATGTATTTGGCAGAGAAGGCCTTCAAAATAAAGATTCCATTGAAGATATTACAGCAAGACATGGAAGAGTTTCCTGATCCTTTGTTCAATAGGGATAAAACTGGTGAAAGGCCTAGTATAAATGTTAAGATTAATAGAGAAGAGAATGAAAATATTAATCATAGGGAAAGGCACATCATCAAATTGACATTGGATTTGATCAAGAAACCATTTAAACTTGAACATATTCTTGAGATAGTGATCTTCCATGCGCAAGCCCATTCTACCAAAGGTAGAGGGAAAAGGGTCATTGTCCCTACATTTATAGTTCAATCACTAGTAAGGCCAAAGATAGTGCACCAACTCGATAGGCCAGTTGATTATTATTGAGCTCAAAAGGGGAAAGGAAAGGGTAAGAGGAAGAGGAATTCTCCTCAACAAGCTAAACTAGAAGAGGCAGAAATTTTGGCACCTCCCTAGCAAGGAGAGGAAAAGTAAAGGGGCCAAAAAACATAGAAGCTACACAAGCCCAAGGTGATCCCTAATTACCACCAGTTGCACCAAGCCAAGAGGAAATAGAAACTGAGGTACAAGAGATTTCCCAACCTTGAAAAATAGAGCAAGCCTCCCCCTTCACACCAAAAGGAGGAAGATTAGGACTCTGCCAAAGAGGAGACAAATGGTGATTAAGAAAGTGTTTCCTTTTCCATCTATCCCTGAACCCATTCTAGAAGAGGCAGAAGAAGAGGGTGATGGGGTTAAAGAGGATGATCTAACTTTTAGTGAGAGGACTTAGCTAGCAAGAGCCACAAAGCAAGAATGAAGGAGAAGTTCCATGATCACACTGCCATCTATCCCTGATGAACCCATGTAGACCACTACATCAAAAGATGAAATGAAATAATGGATAGATAAGTAAGATGTGGAGGGCAGTGATGTATTTAAGATGTTAGATTTTTACTTTATGCCAATGGATACTAATTTGTTTGGCAGAAATATCAGAGATACACCCACCAATCAACCCCAACAAGAGGATTGGATTCATATGCCCGCCAAATCACAAGGGCCCAAGGTAGTTATGTCATCCTAACTATAGATCACATTTTGTGTAGACAAGGGATCAACTACGCCTCTATCTCCTAATACAAAAACCAAATAGGTACAAATCAAACATCAAGGAGGAGAACCACAAAAAATATCCACCAAGAAAGTGTTGGAGGAAGGACATATGAGTGAACAACTACAAAATACTTCCCAAGACATAGAGGTGAGAATGTTTGACTCCATAGATGTAGAGACTCCTAGTGTAAATCTCTCATAGAAAGAAAAGACTCTAGAAAGGAGTGATAAAAGGAAGAGCATTGCAGAAAAAAGCCCTTCTTCATCAAAGAACAAATCTCCATTAGAACACATTCCAAGGTGGTTCAAGGAAGAAATGATAAGAAACAAGAAAAAAAATTCCACTACTGAGGAGGAGGATAGAATGGAATTAACAAAAGCTCTAAGAAGGCTTGATTCAACTCCAAAGGATTCAAGAGCATTAGCCTACATGATGAGTGATCAGAGCTAGGAATCATTTTCTCACATAGCTATCCCTCCTCTAGAATTAAATGTTTTAGAATTGACTCTAAGGGATTATTAGATCTAGGAAGTTATGCTTGGAAAGCTAACCTTACATATTCCAAGGTGGCTCAAACAGGAAGTGATAGGTAACAAGAAAAAAAATTTCACTACTAAGGAGGAGGAAAGAATGGAATTAACAAAAGTTCTAAGAAGGCATGATTCACCTCAAAGGATGCAAGAGCATTAGCCTACATCATGAGTGATCGGAGCCAGGAATTTTTTTCTCACATAGCTATCCCTCCTCTAGAATTAAATATTGAAGAATTTACTCCAAGGGATTGTTAGCTCTAGTTAGTTATGCTTGGAAAGATGACCTTATGCATTCCAAGGTGGCCCAAGGAAGAAGTGATAAGAAACAAGAAACAACATTTCACTACTAAGGAGGAGAATATAATTGAATTAATAGAACTTCTAAGAAGGCTTAATTCACCTCCAAATGAAGCAAGTGCATTAGCCTTAATCACAAGTAATCAGAGCCAGGACTTGTTTTCTCACATTGTTAGCCCTCCTCCAAAATTAAATTTTGAAGAATTGACTCCAAGGGATTATTAGATCTAGGAAGTTATGCTTGGAAATCTTACCTTGGAAACTACAAAGCTAATGGTCATAACAGGAATGAAGGAGGTGTTCAAGAGCCTAGAACAAGATGGGGTGGAGTTGATAACACTTTGGTGTCAAAATGAAATCCTAAAGGGATACTTCAGAAAATTTGTTGGCTCCTTGGGTCCCCCTAACCCTGAAGAAACTAAAAATATACCAATTCAGAGAAGGGATAGGGGTGTAGTGCAATTGGACCCATTTTTGAATGCCTGTCAGTAATGGTTGGAAAGTTTTGAGGAAAAAGGTGTATTAATCATTTAAGGGGATCTAAGGTTATTACATGTCATGCAGGAGAATGTGAACAAGTTAGTTACAATTTTGTATCAAGATTTTGGTCTTATAGATGAAGTGCATACCTGGGGAAAGGACTTACATGCATTACAGGCAATAAAAGGCCAAAGGTACTAGATGTTAATGAATGTATATACAATTGAGGAATTAGCTAAGGTAGATGATTGGATAGAGAAGATTCCAGATAGTAATAAAGTAATGGAAACATTACACTTGGAGATCCACAGGCTCAAGGACCAAGCCCAAGAGCGAATTTTTGAAGCTGAGAGACATTATAGTGATGCATGTCTGGACATTTTTGAGGATGAAGCATGGGAAAAGTTAATACCTATAGAGGTAGTAGTTTAGAGACTTTGGAATATTTTTTATGAAGTTTCTAATGATAAAGATATACAGTAGGCTTTCAGAATAGAAGAAGCTTTGTTAGAGCATGATACAAAACTTGGGGATTTTGTAGACACTTGTATAGAAGTGGATAACCACATGCAAAAAGTAAAGGATAAATATAATGCCTTAGATTTACTAGATGTAACTTAGGTCATTGAGATAATAGAGAAATTCAAGGGAAAATATCTAGACATAACTTTGGGATAAAGTGGAGCAAAACCTAGATGCTAGAATTTCAATTTTGACAATTAGTGAAATTTTGCAATTTTTTGCCTCCAAGGTGCATTACTGCGCTAGGTACATCATGTGTGTAGGTGCACCAGATGCACTCGTACACTTTTTGAAAAGTCTTTTGGAAGATTTTGAAGAAGTTAGAGGTGTGCTGATAGTTAACTACGAGTTCCAAATTTAGAGCTTTCCATGCATTGGAAATGCATTCTGATAGCAGTTTAACTTTGACAGACTCCTATTAAAGGTGAAGGTTCTATTTTTAAACACTTCCAAATACTCTTGCATCAATTGAACACTCTCTCCTTCTTATTTTCTCATTATTTCTTTGTTTTATGACATGTAAAGGTTCATAAATCCAATTAATGATATAAAATGGATGGAGTCCTACTTAGCACTAGTTAGATAGATAGTTTGTACATAAATAGATTTTTTTGATTAGATTAAAGCATATGATTGCATAAAGATATCTCTCTCTCTCTCTCAACATAAATTGAGGAGATGATTTCTTATAAATATTGGATTGTAATATGTAATCAAGACCACAATTATTTTGCAATAATATATTCTTTTGGTGCTCGCATTTGGAGTGTAGTGAATCTTTCCTAATCGCATTATATTTTGTGAATGTATGTTCTTGAAATATAATTGAGCTGAAATTTTATTGCATTATTTTTGGTTGTGTGATCTTTTAATTTTGGTTTTTTTCTATGGGTCTACAAATTTTTCTGATATACTTATTTCAAAAAGAGATCACCCATATTGTTCCTACATAGCTTTTCATCTCACATAAGCACACTCACCATGGCCTTGCAACTTGATGAAAAGTGAAACATCTTACATTTACTGAATTCTTGTCAACAATTGTATCAATGGGATTAAGGAAGTGTTGCTCCTATTTTCATTGGTTAGCCACTAGTCTTTTCAAAAGCTTAACTTGTAGGCCATGTGTTGTTTCCATAGCTTATGTCCTTTAAGTTTTACTTTCCATGTTATTTGCTTAATCTTCTTGTCACCTTATCTTTGTTATTTGTTTTACTAACCCCTTGGTTAAATTAGGAATTCATATAGTTGCATTGTTAGATTGCATTCATCATAAAATAGAATATACAAAAATATACTTCATTTTGTGTGGTCAGTCTTTTGAAGTAGCAAACATATTTTACATCTTATCCGAAGTTATCAGAACTAGCAAAGGCCTCCTCGTGAACATTCACATTTATCTTTAATAGAGTTTATTCCAATAGGTTACAAGATCACCCAAAACCTTGGAGTTGTTTTACGAATTAGCTTTCCAAAAGAGTAGTTTGAAAGGATTCCTACCATTAAGCATCGTGTAAAATAACTACTCAGCATAAGTGGCACTAGAAAGCGGGCCTCTTGACTTTGGAATAGAAGAAAATATTTTCAAACTTCAAAATTCAGCACTTTTTTACAAGTTCAGAATTTTTTTTAAGTTTCTAAGAATTTTAGGTGCACTACTACGCTAGTTGCACCAAGTGTATTGCTACACTTGTTGTGTTGGTGTGATAAATTTTGAGGGGTGCCTCATTTTGTGAGAAAGTGTACTACTATGGAGGTGCAATTTTTCTAGAATTGATACAAACTAGAGGAATCTAATCCATCATCACCATTTTAATGATCTTTAAGATATTCACCAAGTGCACACAAGTTCCTCAAACTTAGTCATTTCTGCAAGCCTTATAGTGATAAAGGAATTCCCCAAATCCTACCACTTTCATTCAAAATTTTGTCATCTTCTTCCATTCCTCCTCCACGACAACCACCTAACATTCCACCAAATCCTTTGATGGACTTTTTTGCAAATGATTTAGACTCACCAATTAACTTAATAGGTGTCAATGATATTCCTAGTAATCTTGAGAGGTTCTAGCCAAGGTTTATCTATAGAGAGACATGAACTACTAAACATCACATTAAGGCATTCAAGGAAAATAGATTGCTAATGAGAATGTGGTTCTTCATTTATTCCCCTACTCTTTGGGGGAAGTTGCCTTTAACTGGTATGGTAATTTTCCACTTGGATGTATTGGAGACTGGGCTACTTTCTAAAAGTTGTTTGAAATAATTCAAAAGTTTCATCAATCAAGCCATGATACATAAAAAATACATATCAATAAAAAAGGATCCAGTTGAGACAGTTTCACACTTCAATTGTTGCTTTCATATGGCATGTCGCAAATTGAAAACACCATATACTATACCGATTGAAGCTACTATTCAAATTTATTTGAATTCTATGGACCATCTTAATGCTATTTTTCTAAGAAGACTTCCGGTAATAGATATCAAGACATTGGACAAAGTCTTCATGAAAGCAATTACCTTCACTAAGCAAGCCAATCCTAATGGATGAGGATTGATGCTTCCAACTCAAGCTATTACTATGATGCCAGCATACCCTATTAGAGTGTTGGTAATAACTAGCTAGTTCATACCTATGAATCTAGTTCCATTACAATAGGCACCCGCTCTATAAAAACTCACTTTGACACATCTAGGGTATGAACCTCCTAAAGCTGCTTTCTTCAAACAAAAGATAGTAGCTTCCACTGAGGCAGATAATAGTTTCACCTCTGATTTTGGTCAAATGAAAAAGACCATGTCACAAATGAACAATAAGCTAACTCACTTAACATTGTCACACAGACAAAATAATAACTTTCTAAGAAACAATGCTGGTCCTTAAAACAACAACAATTATAATTAGAATTACAATAGAAATTCTGTTGGGAACAATAGTGTTGAAAACAACAATGCTGGGAACCATAATGGAGGAAACAAATTCAATCATCCTAATCGTAACAACAACTTCCAAAGACAAAATAGACAATGGAACACACACCCAAATAATGGAAGCATTCCTACAAATGATAAAAAAATTAATGTTCAATATATCAGTACCAATCAGTATGATGATGGTCAAAACTCATCCAACAATGATGGTTCCTACTATAATGGAAATCAAGACATGACTTAGAATTCACAAGCAAATGACAATGTCCCTCCTATACAATTTAATGCTATGGTACTAGACTCTTACGATTCCACACCTAGAACACAGGTGGATCAACCAGCCAATGAAGAATTATCTTTCCCATTTAGTTAGGAACTAGACATTCATCCAAAAGAGATGTTTTCCTTTCACAATGACACTCAAAATATTTACAATTTGTGAACTTAGAAAGAACCTATGACAGATGGAATTTCACT
The DNA here is from genome assembly GCA_028749045.1 of Cupressus sempervirens. NCBI lineage: Eukaryota > Viridiplantae > Streptophyta > Pinopsida > Cupressales > Cupressaceae > Cupressus > Cupressus sempervirens. The sequence continues at coordinate 24,475,482 of CM053786.1, forward strand.
AGGTTTACAACCAACTCCTCCCAATTCAAGAGCAAATAATAATCTAGTACCAATTAGGCCACCCTATGGAGGAAAACAAAATAAAATCCAAGGAAATCTATTTACAATTTTGAAAAACATAGATTGGTCTACTAAAAAGTATAGCCTAGTGGAAGATTTGAAACATACAAAGGCCAACATGTCCATATTTAACATGTTGCAAAATTGTCTCCGTCAATGAGAAGTATTGATGAAGACTTTTGATCATATAAAAGAACCCCATAATGCAAATATTTCTCCACAAAAGATAGTATCTCAACAAGTCAATGCTTTGAAGGTAATGCCAACTATATTTAAAGACAAGGTTGAGGTACCCTTGTTTCTACTCAGCATTAAAATATATGTGAAGAATCTTCACAATTGTCTAATTCATTCAGGAGCCTCTTGTAATGTTATGTAGTTGTCAATAGCACAAAGGTTAGGATTCAATCCTCAACCCTCCAACGAAATAGTGGTACAACTGGATAAGATGGAGGTGAAATTTACCTGTGTGTTGAAAGATGTTTGGATATAGTTGATAGTAGATCCTGAAATTCAAGACATCATTGACATACATGTGGTGGATATCCCAAAAACATATGGGCTACTACTAAGCAAAGAATGGACCAAATGCCTAAGAGGACGGTTTTCTATAGATTTTACTTAATTGTGGTTACCATGGAAAGGGTTGAACAATCAAATTACGATAGACTTAGAGCCAAAGCTAACAACTATGATTATAGAATACAATGCTCCATATGAAGTAGCATTCCTACAAATGGATTTTGGATCCTACAAAGTGATGGCTTTTGATAAAACTTTAGTCAAAATACTAGACACTCAAGATACAGAATCTAGGACGTCAATCCCAAAGGACGAGGTCATAATGCAATTTATAGACAACATGATGGCTAACTTACAATGCTTGGGAGAAGAAGTTGACCCCAGTATCCTCCTACTCACAGGATTTTGCTAATTATGTAAAGCTAGTCATTCATAGTTTGAATGGTCATCTTCCCAAGAGGTTGTCACTCAGGTACTGACACAGATGATGGGATTGGAGAATAGTAATAGTGAAAAAGATGAACTTCTAGAAAATCAAAATCCTATAAATATATTTAAATCTATGGAGAAGGTTGAAGAGGAAATCAAAGACCTAAATGTGTCATATAGTGATACCACTTTACATGGTGAAGGTTTGCCTTCTCCTTCATAGGGATGATTAAAGTTCAGAGAAGAAGATGATACGTGAAAGGTCAAGGATAGACATCAATAGTCATCCATCCTGATCCAAAAATAGATGAAATTGTAGAATTGATTGGGGAAATATAGGATAAAAAAGAAAAACATACACTCCCCATGTCAAGAAACAACAGTGGAGAAACATCAAATCCACCTTGCAAAAAATTGCAGTGGGTCCCTAGGAAACAATCCTTTCAAGGCCAAGTGAAAGAAAAGCGAAGGACAAATAAGCATAAGGTTAGGAAACCCAAAGAGGACCCAATCTTGATGCTTAACTTTGAGGTTCCAGATGAAAATTGGGAGCTAGCATAGGTATTGGGTTGATCAACACAAGAGGTAAGTCTTTCTATGCAGCATATCAATTATAGTTTAAATGTACTAATAATGTCATAGAGTATGAAGCATTGGTCTGAGGACTCCTATTCACATTAGAGAAAGGAATCACAACTCTCATAATCGAGGGAGATTCTTAGTTAGTTATAAGGTAAGTTAAGTTAGTATATTCTTGCAATAACAAGAGGTTTCTGACATGTAGGAAGAGAGTATGGGATTTAATGGATTATTTTGAAGCTCTAAATATAAAATATATTCCAAGGAGAAAAAACATGATAAAAGATGCCCTCGCTATCTCAGCAAGCACACTACAACTTGTTGAGAGAATGAAACTGCAATAGTTTTTAGTTGAATTAGTTGTTATTCCAGCTATCCTAGATAATATTATGGACTTCCAATTTTTTCAAGATGATAATCATAAACTTGAGTTTATCATGTGCAATGGCCACTTCAAAGGACAATGGATTGATGAGACCCCTAATGATAAAGCTAAAGATGACGAACTTGAAGATGAAGATGGGATCCTAAATTTGAAAACTAACTCTATTTATATGGGAATGATTGAATTAGAATGCATTTTTGATTGTTCTGAATTAGCACATAATAGAAAAAGGGACCGAAGAATGTGATTTGAACAATTTGGGTATTGATGAAGATCCTAGAATGGTAAGGATAGTGAAGGCATGCAATGCATAGGAAAGGGAAGACAAGCTTAAGTTACTAATAGAGTATAAGGATTTTATTTCTTGGAGCTATGAGGAGATAAAGAAATATGATCCTAAGATTATTATGCATGACATCACATTGAAACCACATGCCAAACCTCTCTGACAAAGGCAAAGACTTGTTAATCTTATCATTGAATCACTAATAATGAAGGAAGTAGAGATGTTTCTTGATGATAAGATCATCTTCCCCATTAATCATTCTACATAGGTGGCCAATTTGGTTCCTATATGGAAAAAGACTAGAGAAATTTTTCATTCCATGGATTTTCGTCACTTAAATCTTGCATCTCAGAAGGACAATTACCCTTTGCCCTCATTGGAAGAAGTCTTGTAAATTGTTAATGATTCAAAGATGATGTCTTTCTTAGATGGATATTGAAGATATAATCAAATCATGGTAGATGAACAAGATAGACTAAAGATGACATTTATGACCAAATGGGGAACTTTTGATGCCTTTTGGACTAGTTAACCCTAGAGCTACATTTCAACAAGCCATGGATGTAGATTTTAAGGGGTGAATAAATAAGTGCATAGTTATCTACATGAACTAACTGTATTTTCAAAGGATGAAAGCACTCATATCATTGATCTAAAATAGGTGTTCAATAGGTGTCATAGATACATCATATCCCTCAATCCCAAGAAATATTCATTTGGGGTCACCAAAGGGAAGCTCCTAGGATATATCATGTTTCAAGCCAAAATCTATATTGATCCTGATAAGGTTGAGGCCATTATACAATTATTTCCTCCTCATAGCTGAAAAGAACTCAAGTCTTTTTTCAAGAAGATAAATTTTGTGCAAAAATTCATAAGTGGATTTGCAGAGATAGTGTGTCCCCTTAATGATTTTCAAAAAAATAGAGCTAAAACTGAATGGATTCTAGAGATTAAGAAATCATTTGAGGATATCAAAGTGGCCACTTCCATGGACCCAATATTGGTAATTCCAAATTATGGACTACCTTTAAAAATATTCTCTTTTTCTTCAGAACATTCATGTGTAGGGATTCTTACATAGAAGAAGGAAAAGGAAGATGAAAGATACATTTCCTTCATGAGTTCCCCTCTCAAAAATGTAGAGTTAAATTATTCCAACCTTGATAAATAGTCTTTTTCTTTAAGCAAAGAAATGAAGAAATTCTGCCATTACATACTAAAAAGTAAGGTATATGTGATTGTACCTGATCCAGTGATTAAGAGATTATTAATGCAAAATGAACTTGGTGAAAGATGAGGGAAATGGATGGCAATACTGAAAGAATTTGATCTAGAGATCCAACCTATAAGATTAGTCAGAGGTCAAGGATTATACAAAATGATGGCAAATAACCAAACCAAAGATGAAAAGAAGTTTAGGTTTGACAATGAAACAAATATGAAAGATTAGATGAAGATGGATGTATCTCAATTTGATATTGATAAAGGTATAATAAAAAATTTCTAGTACTAGGATATTTTTTACCATCTTTTACAAAATTAGTATCCCAATTGGACAAATAGATCATAGTGTAGGGGACTCAAAATGAAGTGTGAATCCTGTATGTTGCATGATAGAAAGTTATACAAAAGGAACTATGAAGGAATTTACTTGAATTGCTTGGGGTGCGATAAAGAAAAAGAAGTTTTGGAATAATTTCATGATAAGTAGGGTACATGGCATGGTTCGACAGAAGTGACTACTCATGATTTTAAGACTTGGTTATTTCTAGCCAACTATATTCAAAGAAACTTTTGAGCATGTATGTACTTGTCGTATTTATCAGACTTGTGCTAACATAGAAAGACATCCTATGATGCCATTACAACATGTATTTGGGATACAACCCTTCGTAAAGTGGGGGCTAGATTTTATTAGTTAAGTGAATCCACCATAAAAAACTAAACACACTTTTATTCTCATTGCTATTGATTATTGTACTCAATGGATAGAAGAAAAACCATTTAGAAACTGCATTGCTAAAGTGGTAATAGATTTCTTAGAAGGACACATTGTTACTAGATTTAGGATGTTGTTCTCCATAGTGAGCGATAACAAATAAACTTTTGCATTAGTATTCTTAACTCAATGGCCATTGGAAAATCAAGTTATTATCAATTTCTCTTCAAATTATTACCCACTAGGAAATGGGATATCTAAATCTACGAACAAGAATTTGATCATAGTAATAAGACATCTGTCAAAGGAGAATTCTAAAGATTGGCATTCAAAATTCAAATGTGCTCTATGGACTGATAGAGTAAGGGTAAATAATGCTTTGAGGACATCTACATATTTTCTTATTTATGGACAAGAGCTATTATTCCCACTTAATCTCAGGATTCTTGTTTTGAAATTCATGAGTGGGTACACTGAAGATGGTGATAAAGTACAAATCAGATTGATGAATCTTTTAGAGATGGATAAAAATGGATAGTTACTTTGGAGCACATGGCTAAACATCAATCAGTCATTAAGAGGTGGTTTGAAAAGAGGGCCATGATAAAATCCTTTAAAATATTTGACCTTGTTCTACGTTGGGATAAAATGAAAGAAAAGTCAGGCAACCACTCTAAGTTCTAATACTTGTGGATTGGTCTCTATCAAATCGCAGAAATTCTCAAAGAAAATACCTTTAGGCTAAGTTCCTTATAGGGGGAATTGGTTCCATTGTTAGTCAATGGGAAATTTCTAAAATATTATTTTGAAGCCTGGGAGACACAAAAAAAAAGATAGATTTCATTTTTGTAAGTGTATTATTTTCTACAAGTGTGTTTCTTTTTAGTTGCGTGTTTTCTTTCAGTCATGTGTTTGTTTTCAAAGTTGCATCAGTCTAGGGAATAGGTGCACTCAAGATTTTTATCTTGATATATCTTACTAACTACTCCTTTGGTTCCAATTTTCAAGAAGATGTATTTCTTTGTGAAAACATTTTTTATGATTTTATATCTTATATCGAGGAATGAATGTTACTTGCAGTAATAGGGGACTTTCAATCTTGAATTCAAACTTGTATATCAACAAGTTCTCAACACTGCAATTTTAAAGATCAATTATCGTAGGTGTTTTCAAACCAAGGTTGAAGATAGCAAGGGATGATTGAAATCCTATTGGTTCAAACAAAAGGGTCTTTTTGAAGGATTGCTAAGATCATTGTTTGGCATGAGAGTTTCTAAAAGTTTCTTAAAAGAGGAACACAATGGATGTTCACAAAAGATCAAATCCAAGAAATGACACTGATGTCTTGGACACATAGTCTAAGCATGGTCAAGATATAGAAAGAAAATAAAAGAAAAGAATGGTGTCAAGAGTGAAGGATTCTACAAAGTCTGAGAAAGGTAATTTGATAAATGGATATGGACTCAAAATAAGCTATCCAATACCAAAACATTGCTTCATCCAAGAATCAAATGGTGATGTTATGAGCTATAAGGAGCAAGTATTTAGAGGATTTCCAAGGACTTCAAATAAAAAGTGATAATCCACTTAGAGCACTTCAACTAATTCTCTCATTTGGTCAGCCAAAGGATTGACAAACATCTTTTGTGGAGATTCCTAATGAATGGGCTAGATGGGGTGGAAGATTGTTTCTAAGTTGTCAAAAATTTTTGATAGATTAAATCCTAATATGATGAAGGGAATGAATACATAGAGAGCACACTAAACTTGGAGCTCAATATTCTAAGGTTTTGACTACAAAATGGTTCAAAATACACTTCGAATGTTTGATATTTAGTTGGTGTTTGACACATATCCAAGGAATTATTGTTGATGAAGAAATGCCTTTGTCATTTCTTCCTTTTTTTGGGTCTATTTTTTGTGGTTCCCTAACACACGCCCCATTTATTGATAGAAATGGGGACACCCTACTTCATTTTAGGCTTTTCAGATCCCTAGTCTAGGGTTCGAGTCCTTTTGAGGTCTTACCTAGTCTCCTAGTCCATGTCTAGATCCTGACTGAAGAAACTAGTTGACAAAAAGACAAAAAAAATTGGTGAAGGCGACTTTTTTTTTTTTGCAAATAAAAGGCACACCAAAACACACCTCAACATGTGTGCTAGTGTGCCAGAACTGTTAAAAGAAAATGAAAGGCATCTCTTTTGTGAAGATGTGCAGCTACACACTTGTGCACCTCTGTAGGTCCAAGGAGGTGAGGGTTTATATAACCCCTACTTCCCTCTTTCCCACCAAATTGTTTTCTGTCTACTTTCTCAAACTTCTATTTTTGCATCTCCATATCTAGCGAGGTGTACCCTTTTGGCCTAGCACTCTAGCACAATAAAAAACATTAAAATATTGAGGTATGTAGTAGCACACCTAACTAGGTGCACTACTCTACACCTCATAAATATAAACATTAACTTATGCACCTAGAATAGGTGCACATCATTGCACTTACCTAGGTGTGTTGATGGGAACCTATTCTTATTTTGAAAGAAACTTAAAAGAAGAAATAATCTTCACTAATTTGGGTGCTCAGTAGCACACCTAATTAGGTGCACTTCTGTACACCCTCAAATATAGAGAAAGCAATCAAATTTTGGTGAATGAGGTGTGCATCAGTGCACCCCATGAGGTGTGCATTAGTGCACCCCATAAATAGGATTCTTCTTAGATATAGGGAACACTAGGTGCACCTAATAGGTTTACTAGGTGTGCCAAATATTTTTCATTTTAAGGCTTTTATTAGTGTTTTTGGGTGTTTCAAATGGTCTAGTTTCTTTGATTTTTTTACAAATCAGTTCTAGGTTCTGAATTAATCATTTTTTCTTCAATTCTAAACTAATGGATGTGTTATTTTGTAGGTATAATGGCATCCTCTTTATCTCCCCTTGTTGAGAAAATGGCACCAAAACTAGTAATTTTTAAGTTCCAGGGCATTTTGACAAAATCACAGTTTTAGGATGACAACTCAAAAATTAGTGACACTGATTTGGGACACGTATATTTAGGAGAATTTTTAAAGATATGTAACAAACCAACTAAGAGGTCCTAAATAATCTTTGCACTAATCCAATAAGGGCTTGTTAATGCAACATCACACCCAATGTCAGTGCATTCTTAAGAACTTATAATAACACTTGTAAAACTTTTTTTCTTGAGGAGAGGGTTGTTAAGAGTGTAATGGGAGAGATCATTCTAGCTCTTAGGCCCAAGAAAATTGAAAAGGTATTTCATCTCCCACAAGTAGACCAAATCATTCGAATGACTTATAAGCAAGTAGAAAGATGGTATTGAGAACATATTGACGAGGCTTCTACAATTATTATCCAACCCTCATGCCTTACAGAGAAGAGTCCTCTGGGAACAAAAAATTGCAAACTAGACATGAAAAGAGGATACATAAATGAAGACATTGGGTACTCAATCATACTCTTGAGTAGAGTAATGGGTTTTCCAGTAGTCAGACACTTGAACATCTTCATGGTGCACTTTATTGAAATGATAAAGAAAGAGGAGATGCCACTAGATTTGGCTTCTACTCTCAGCAAAAATTTGTGTGAAGAGTTGGTCATAGAAAATAACAATAGGAAATTCTACATGACATCATACTTTGTGTACTTGTTAGCTGCAAGAACCACAGATTACGTAGGGCTGTACAAAAGGGATAGCATGCAAGATGCAAATGCATGGTCATATATCATATATCCCCAACTAGTAAAGAAGAGGTTTTTAGATTAAAGAAAAGAATACAGAATTGTAAATGATGCATTCATATTCACTATAATTTAGTTCATAGAAGGAGATTATGCAAAATGAATGTTAGAGGAGGTAGCTACACAGATATCAATAGTTGGTGCTTACTATATTTAGTTTTCAATGTTTACAGATTTGAGGGTAGTGGGCACAACTATTAACCCTAAGAAGCTCCCTAGGTATCCCAGTGATAGATTGATTCTCCTAGAGGTTTCTTGACAACTCTTGTTTACCTATGACAGAGTTAGAAAGTAGTGCAAAACATGTTGGATGTGGCCCATGATGATAGGACATTTTTAGGTAGATGGGAGGCAAGATATCCCCTCTTTTGAATGTGAATGGGATCAATATCCATTAGTAGAGTATAATTCTCCATGACCATATTTTGACAATATCAGGAGAGTGTAGTCTTTAGAGGGAAAACCATTTCAATATGAAGAAGCCATTGAAGATGATTGGAATAATGTGACAAATGGCTATGATGTCTACATTAGGGATTATTGTAGGATGACTTTGTATTTGGTAAAGAAGGCCTTGACAATAAAGATTTTGTTGAGGATATTGTAACAAAACACAAAAGAGTTTCTTGATCCTTTTTTCAACAAGGATAAAGTTGGTGAAAGGCCTATTATGAATGCCAAGATTGATAGAGAAGAAAACATGGATATTAATCACAAGGCAAGGCACATCATCAAATTGATGCAGGATTTGATCAAGAAACCATTCAAACTTTATCAAATTCCTGAGACAGTGATCTTCCATGCAAAAGGTTGTCCTACCAAAGTTAGAGGGAAAAAGCTCACTATCCCTACATTTATAGCTCAATCACCAATGGAATTTTCCTCAATGAACTGAAACAAAAGAGGGAGAATTTTTAGCACCTCCATAGCAAGGAGAGGAAAACATATAGGGGCCAAAAAATGTAGAAGCTACACAAGACCAAGGTGATCCCCAATTATTGTTAGTTGCACCAAGCTAGGAGGAAACATAAACTAAGGTACAAGAGGTTTCCCTACCTCAACAAATAGATCAAGCCTCTCCCACCACACCAAAACGAAGGAAGATTAAGAATCTGGTCAAGAGGAGACAAAAGGTGATTAAGAAAGTGATTCCTTTTCCATCTATCCCTGAACCCATTCTAAAAGAGGTTGAAGAAGAGGGTGATGAGGATGAAGAAGACGATCTACCTTTGAGTTAGAGGACTCAACTAGCCACAACTATAGAGCAGGAATGAAGGAGAAGTGCCATGATCAAACTACCATCTATCCTTGATGAACCCATGTAGATCACTACATGAGAAGATGAAATGCAATAGTGGATAGATGAGAAAGATGTGGAGGGCATTGATATCTTTAAGATGTCAGATTTTGACTTTATCTCTATGCATATTGAATTGGTCGAGGAAAAGATCAGTGACATGCCCACCAATTAACCCCAATAGGAGGATTAGGCTTAGATGACCTTCAAATCATAATAGATCAGGGTAGTTTTGTCATCCCAACTATAGGTCACATTTTTTGTAGACAAGGGATCAACTACCCCTCTACCTAAATATATAAGCTAAAAAGATACAAGCTAAACAACAAGGGGGAGAGCTAGAGCAAGTATCCATTGAGATAGTGTTAGAGGAAGGACATATGGGTGAACAACCACAACAAACTTCCGAAGACACTGAGGTGAGAACTCTTGGATTCACAAATGTAGAGACTCCTAGTGCAAATCTCTCACAGAAAGAAAAAACTCCAAAAAGGAGTGATAAAGGGAAGAACATTGTAGAACATACCCCTTATTCATCATATAAAAGCTCTCTTTCAGAACACATTCCAAGGTGGCTTAGGAAAGAAGTGATAAGAAACAAGAAACAACAATTCACTACTGACGATGATGATAGAATGGAATTGATAGAAGTTCTAAGAAGGCCTGATTCACCTCCAAAGGATGTAAGAGCATTAGCCTTCATCATGAGTGATCAGAGTTGGGACTTTTTTTCTCACATAGCTATCCCTCCTCTAGAATTGAATGTTGAAGAATTGACCTCAAGGGATTATCACATCTAAGAAGTTATTCTTGGAAAGTTGACCTTGGAAATTGCAAAGCTAATAGCAACAATAGGGATGAAGGAGGTGTTCAGGAGCTTGGAATAGGATGGGCTAGAGTTGATGAAACTTCATCATTAGAATGAAATCCTAAAGGGATATTTGAGAAAAAAAATTTGCCCCTTAGATCCCACTAACCCTAAAGAAACTCTAAATGCAAAAATTGAGATAAGGGATAGGAGTGCAATGCAATTGGACCCATTTCTGAATGCCTGTCAGCAAAGGCAAGAAAGTTTTTAGAAAAAATGTGTATTAATCATTCAAGGAAATGTAAGGTTATTACATGTCATGTGGGGAATGAAGACAAGTTAGTGTCAATTTTGAATCAAGATTTTGGTCTTATGGATGAAGTGCATACCTAGGGAAAGGACTTGTAGGCATTATAGGCAATAAAAGGCCAAAGGTACTGAATGTTAATGGATGTATACATGGCTAAGGAATTAGATAAGATAGATGATTAGATAGAAAAGATTGCAGATAGTAATAAAGTAATGGAAACATTACACATGAAGATTCACAAGCTCAAGGACCAAGCCCAAGAGAAAATTTTGTAAGCTGAGAGACATTGTAGCGATGCATGTCTAGACATTTTTGAGGATGATGCACAGGAAAAGTTAATACCTATAGAGGTAGTAGTTCAAAGATTTTTGAAGGTTTTTGACAACGTTTCTAATGATGAAGATATCTAGTAGGCTTTCATAATAGAAGAAACTTTGTTAGAGCTTGATACAAAACTCAGGGATTTTTTAGAAACTCATATAGAAGTGGATAGTTACAGGAAGAAAGTAAAGGATAAATATAATGCCTTAGATTTACCTAATGAACCTTACTTCACTGAGATAATAGAGAAATTCAAAGGAAAAAATATAAACATAGATTTGGAATAAAGGGGAACAAAACCTAGATGCAAGAATTCTAATTTTAACACTTATTAAAATTTTGCAATTTTTGACCTAGTGCCAAAATTAGAGCTTTCCATGCATCAAAAATGAATTCTAGTAGTAGTTTAACCATGATAGATGCATAGTAAAGGTGAAGCTTTTTTTTAAAAAACACTTCCACACAGTCCTACATCATCTGAAGGCTCTCTTTTTCTTATTTCCTCATGAATTTTTATTTTTATTTTATGACATGTAAAGACTCACGCATCCTATTGATGATATAAAATGGATAGAGTCCTAGTTAGCACCAGTTAGATAGATAGTTTGGACATAAATAGATTTGTTTTATTAGTATAAAGCATATGATTTAATCAAGATATCTCTCACTCTAAGCATAAATTGAAGAGATGATTTATTATAAATACGAGATTGTAATATCTAATCAAGGCCATTGTTATTTTGCAATAATATATGCTTTTGGTGCTCACATTTGGAGTGTAGTCAATCTTGCCTAAGTGTGTTATATTTTGTGGATGCATGTTTATGGAATGCAATTGAGCCAAAATTTTATTGAATTATTTTTGGCTGTGCAATCTTTTAATTCTTGTGTTTGCTACAAGTCTACAAATTCCACTGACGTACTTAGTTCAAGAAGAGATCACCCATACTGTTCCTACATAGTTTTTCATCTTGCATGAGTGCATTCTCTATGGCCTTGCAATTTGATGAAAAGTGAAAAATTTACAGTTGCTAAACTCCCATTGATGATTGTGTCAGTGGAATTAAGGAAGTGTTGCTTGTATCTTTATTGATTACCCACTAATATTTTTGAAAGTTTAACTCCCATACATGTTATTTATGTAGCTTATGTCTATTAGGATTTACTTTTAATGTTATTTTCTTAAATTTCTTGTCACCTTATCTTTGTTATTTTCTTTATGAAGTCCTTCATTAAATTAGGAATTCATACAGTTGCATTGTTAGATTGCATTCATCATAAAATAGAAAATACAAAAATATACTTCATTTTCTATGGTTATTCTTTTAAAGCAACAAACAGATTTTACATTTTATTCAAAGTTATTAAAACTAGAAAATGCCTCCTCATTAACATTCACATTTATCTTCAACTGAGAAAATTCTAGTAGGTCACAAGATCACTCGGAACCTTGGAGTTTATCCTCAGATTAGCTTTTCAAGAGAGGAGTTTGAAATGGTTCCTGTTATTAAGGATCGTGCAAAATGATAACTCAATGTTATCTTAATCTACTAAGGCCAAGTATTCATGATGAGTTGAGTCTAGTTCGAATGAATAGTATTGATGAGGCATAAAAGTTTTCCCTAAGATTTGAAAAATTGAGCAAAAATTTTGACAAGAAGAATAGTAGAAGAGGTCATGGTGGAAGATCTAGTAAATGATTTTATGGAGGCTATGATGATGTTCATAAAAATAAGGTTGAGGCTAGGAGTAGTAGTAAAAAATAGAGGGGAAAATTTTTTGCTCATTTCCATGATTAGAACAATAGAGATCAAAGAGGAATAGGCAGAGAACAATGATCTAGAAGAGAAGGCTTCCATGGGAAATGTTTTCGTTGTGGAGAAGAAGTGCATAGAGAATTTGAATATTCATACTTCCAAGGAAGGAAAGATTGAAGAATAGAAGGCCAGGCCAAAATTGCACATGCTGATAAAGATGCTATATCATCACATTCTAAAGATGTTGAAAGAGGACAAGTCCTAGTTAACAAAAGAGTCCTTCTGTGTGGTGAGAATGAACCTGATCAAAGAAGTAGTTTGTTTTGCATAAGTTGTAGATGTGAAGATAAGTGTTTTGATGTGATCATTGATGGTGGAAGTATTGACAACTTGGTGTTAGAAATGGTGGTCACAAAGTTGAAGTTGAAGAGATAGAAACACCTACATCCATACCATATTTCCTGGGTGCAAGATAACCATAAGGTCATGGTCAGTGAGCAGTGCTCTATAATGTTCAAGATGGGAAGCTACCAAGATGAGGTACTTTGTGATATCATACCTATGGACATATGTCATGTGTTGCTAGGTAGGACATGGTAGTTTGACATGCATGTTGTACATGATAGACAAGAAAACACATACACTTTGACCAAGGATGGAGTGAAGAATAAGTTGAAGCCATTGAATGAGAAAGAAGAAAAGATATGTAATGCTAAAATAATATGTTTTGTTGATGGAAAATAGTTTCTCAAAGGTATGAAATGTGAGCATATGTGTTTTACTATAATTCCAAAAGATAGTAAAAAAGAAGTAGAGGAGGTACGTACAGAAGTTGCAGATATGTTGGGAGAGTTTTCTAATATTGTATCAGATAATGTACCTGATGGATTTCCCCTAATGAGAAAGATCAATCACTAGATGGATTTGGTTCTAAAAGCTAGTTTTCCAAACAAGGGAGCACATAGAATGATGTCATTAGAAAGTGAAGAGTTGAATAGACAAGTTCATGAGTTGTTGCAGAAGGGGTTGATTTGAGAGAGTGTGAGTCCATCTGTTGTACTAGTAGTATTAGCACCAAAGAAGAATGAGAATGGAAGATACACGTAGATTCTCACACTCAACAAGATCACAATCAAGTATAGATTTCCATTGCCAAGGATGGATGATATTATGGGTTGTTTGAGTAGATTTGAATATTTCACAAAGATGGATCTGAAGAGTGGATACCATCATATTTGTATCAGAGAAGGTGATAAGTGGAAGACTACCTTCAAGATAAAAGAAGGACTATATGAGTGGTTAGTCATGCCTTTTGGGCTATCCAATGCACCAAGCACTTTCATGAGGCTCATGAATGAGGTACTAAAGGTGTTTTTGGGTATGTTTGTCACTATTTACCTAGATGATATTTTGATCTTTCAGAAGACATTGAAGAAGCATTTGATTCATATTCATAATGTGTTTGATATGTTGAGGGAAGAAAAGTTGTTGGTAAACCTAAAAAAGTGTAGTTTTGTAAAGAAGTTGGTGTACCTAGGACTTGTAACCTTAGCAAAAGGTCTAAAAATAGACCCAGAGAAAGTGAAGGCTATCCTTGAATGACCTATTTCAAGTTGTGAGACAAAGGTAAGATCTTTTCACGAACTAGCTAGTGCTTACGAAAAGTTCATAAGAGGTTTTAGTATTATTTGTGAACCCTTGACTGGAACAATGAGAAGGGATTAGAAAGAATTTAAGTGGAATGTAGGAGGATATAAGAGTTTTAATCTGTTGAAACAAAAAATTACTAAGAAGTCTATTTTAATAATTCTTAATTTTAACAAGGTGTTCCAAGTAGAGTGTGATGCTAGTGGTACTACAGTGGGAGTTGTTTTAAGTCAATAAGGTAGACCTGTTATTTATTTTAGTGAGAAGTTGAATGATGCAAAAAGAATATATTCTATATATGATTAGGAATTTTATGCTTTAGTTCAAACATTGAATAGGTGGAGACAATATCTTCTTCCTAAGGAGTTTGTTTTGTATACTAATCATCGAACTTTGCAATATTTGAATAGTCAAGGAAAATTAAACCAAAAGCATTTGAAGTGGGTTGAATTTTTGTAGAGTTATACCTTTTTTTTGAAACACAAGAGTGGGAAGTCTAACAAAGTTATCGATGTTTTACTAACAGAAATAAAGATAGAGGTGGTTGGGTTCAAGGATTTTAGTACTTTGTATCTAGATGATCCTAATTTTGGTGAAGCATGGAAGACTTGTACATAACCTATTACACTTGATAGGACAAAGTGGTTGGATTTTAGGATCCAAGATAGTATGTTGTTCAAAGGAAGCCAATTGTGCATTCCCAAAAGTTCAATGAGAGAGAATATCATCGAGGAGAAGCATGGTGGGGGATTGGCCATACACTTTGGTAGAGATAAGACCATTGCTTTGGTTGCTGAGAATTATTATAGGCCAAAATTGCAATAAGATGTAAAGAAGTTTGTACAAAGTTGCAAAGTATATCAAATGGGGAAAGGAGTGAATTCAAATACAAGGTTGTATCAGCCATTACCTATACCAAAGAAGCCATGGGAGGATGTTAGCAAGGATTTTGTTCTTGGATTACCAAGGACACAATGACGATATGATTTTAGTTATGTGGTGGTTGATAGATTTTCAAAGATGACACATTTCATTCCTTGCAAGAAGACTAGTGATGTTGTTCATGTAGC
Source organism: Cupressus sempervirens (assembly GCA_028749045.1). Classification (NCBI taxonomy): domain Eukaryota; kingdom Viridiplantae; phylum Streptophyta; class Pinopsida; order Cupressales; family Cupressaceae; genus Cupressus; species Cupressus sempervirens. The sequence goes on from CM053786.1 coordinate 24,490,653, forward strand.
AAAGTCATTTGTGCATTCCTAGAAGTTCAATGAGAGAGAATATCATTGAGGAGAAGCATAGTGGAGGATTGGCTGGACATTTTGGTAGAGATAAGACCATTGCTTTGGTTGTTGAGAATTATTATAGTCCACAATTGCAACAAGTTGTGAAGAAGTTTGTACAAAGTTGTAGAGTATGTTAGATGGTTAAAGGAGTGAATTAGAATACAAGGTTGTATCAACCATTATCTATACCAAAGAAGCCATGGGAGGACATCAGCAGAGATTTTTTTCTTGGATTACAAAGGAAAAAATGATGACATGATTTTAGTTATGTGATGGTTGATAGATTTTCAAAGATGGCACATTTTATTCCTTGCAAGAAGACTAGTGATGTTGTTCATGTAGCAAAGTTATTTTTTAGAGAACTACTAAGACTACATGATCTACCAAAGAGTAGAGTTTTAGATTGAGATAAAAAAATTGTTGGGTATATCTAGCATACAATGTGGAAGAAGTTGAAGATATATTTGAAGTTTAGTTCATCACATCATCCAAAGATTTATGGATAGACAAAAGTTGTGAATCAAAGTTTGGAAAACTTGCTGAGATGTTTGGTTGGGATATGATTTTACCTCAACCAGAATTAGTATATAATGATTCTAACAACCAAAGTACTGGTAAATCACCATTCCAGATTGTATATGGGAGTAGTCCTAGAAATACTTATGAATTGAGGTAGTTGGATAAAGGAGAGATAAGTAGTGCTAAAGCAAAAGAATTTGTTGAACATTTGAAGAATATTAATGAAGAGGTGAAGAAACACATCATAAAGATGAATACATTGTACAAAGCTAAGAAAAATGTGAAAAGGAGGTATAATGAATTTTAGATTGGAGATGAAGTCATGGTTCATTTGAGAAATGAGCATTTTCTAGTGGGTACATATAATAAGCTAAAGATGAAGAAGTTTGGCCATGTAAGATAGTGAAAAGGGATGATTCTAGAACTATTTATGAAGTGGTCTCGCTAGCTGAATTGAATATTTCAACCGTATTTAATATTTCAGATTTCACAGAGTATTATGAAGGATTTCATGGAGATGAAGTTGCAGAAGTGTCGTGGTGTATTCCAACAACTATTTTGACTACAAAGGATATTTAGGAGATACAGATAGTTGTGTTGGAAAAAGTACAATGAAAAGAACTTATGAGGAATATCTAGTGAAATGAATAGGGAGGTTAGTAGAGGATTCATAATGGCTAAAAAGGGAGGAGGTTACCCATCTTGGTTTCCTCTGAACACCTAAGATATGATGAAATCACTTCTCAAATTACCTCAGGTATCTAATGTAGGTGCATCCTGGGTATAAGAGCAATATTGCATCAACCAAAGATATTTTATTTTCAGTCTTTTCTATTTTAATAAGGAGTAGTAGCCAGGGTGGTTACTATTTTTGGGAACTTACTATTTTTAGTATGTTTGTCATACAAGCTCAAAATGTTCTCACTTTCTTCACAAAGGTTCATTTCAGAATGATAATCCTACCATAAAAATATCATTGCTCTAGCTGAAGCATTAGAGAAGTTATTATGGATTTTTGGTGAAAATTTTAGGCAAAAAAATCTTTAGGCTCATCGTCGGAGACCTTAAAGTTCCTAGATGAGGTCTAAAAACTTGATAGAAGGGTGCTTGCATTGTTCCAAGCCTATAGATCAAGAGCTAGTGTTTTCAAAAAGTGGTTATAATAGCCAATCAAAGCAACAGTTTGAGAGTTATGTCCTTCCAAAGTTGTCCTACCTAAAATATATAAAATAATTTGTCAAAGATGTATTTAGAAAACTCTATATGTATTGTAAGGGTCTATTGGGAGTAGGTATTAAGTTTGAGCATCTAGAACCTTCTCGGGTGACATAAAAATGCCTATTTAAGAAAGGCCTAAATATTGTGTAGGATAGCTCTAGGTGGTAGTTCACAATTTAGTCTTGTAGAGAAATATTGTGAAGCTACCCATGTGGGTTAGCACATTGTACTTGTAAATTTTGTAATTCTACATTTACCACGATAATAAGAAGTCCATAATTTATTCTTGCATTTGTTGTTTTTTCTTTGGTTCTGTTATGAATTTATGGTATTAAAGGGAGCAACCTTCATCACTCTATCAAAAATAATAATTTTTGGTAATCCATGCAATCTCACAATATCTTTAAGGAAAATTTCAGCAATGTGCTCAAAAATTGATATTTTCTTACAAGGTATGAAATGAGCCATCTTAGAAAACCTATCTACAACAACAAATATAGAATCATACCCCTTTACTATCTTAGGAAATCCAAGAACAATATCCATACTCATTTCACTCCAAGGTTTCCCATCAAGAATAGTAATAGGTGCATATAAACCAATATTCTAACTCACTCCTTTTGCAACTTGAAAAACTCTACAACTCTTTACAAACTTCTGAACATCCTTATACATCTGAGGGCAATAATATATTTCCTTCAACAAACTCATTGTTTAATCATTTTCAAAATGTCTATCAAATCCACCACTATGCTTTTCTTTAATCAAATTCAACCTCATAAAACTCTTAGGAATACACAACTGAATGCCCTTAAACAACATACCTTATTGAATAAAATACTCATCAAACATACTTGGTTGTTCTGTCAAACTAGGTGCTCTGCACTCTCTCCAAATCTTAGGAAAATCATGATCAGTATCATACAAATCCTTCATCTCATCAAAACCAAGAACTTTAACCTTCATCTCAGTCAATAAATAATGTCTCCTACTCAATGCATTAGCAACTCGGTTAGTGACTCCACTCTTATGTTTAATCACAAATGTAAAATTCTACAAATAGTAAACCCACTTCATATGTCCATGATTCAACTTATGTTGAGTTCCCAAGTGTTGTAAAAGTTTATGATCAATATACAAAAAAAACTACTTAAGAATCAAATAATGTCTCCACGTCTTCAATGCTTGAATAATAGCATAAAACTCTTGATCATGCAAATTCCTTTTAGCATCATTCAACTTCTCACTAAAGAAAGAAAACGGTTTGCCTTCTTTACTCAATACAGGTCCAATTGCACTACCATTTGCATCACATTAAACTTGAAAGACATTATTGAAATCAGGCAAATCTAATTTATAGGAAACTTAATAGCCCTTTGTTTCAAAGTCTCAAAACTATTGTCAACTCCATTTGTCCACTTCAATTCCTTTTTATCTGCTCTCATTGGCTCAATCATCATATTATAAACAAAACTAAAATTCCTTATAAACTTCCTATAAAAACTAACCAAAATATGAAATGATCTTACCTTACCCACATTCTCAAGTGTAGGCCACTCCAAAATTGCTTTAACCTTTTGAGGATCCATCTTCAAACCATCATCTAAAATCACAAATCCCAAATACACAATCTCCTCTTGCATAAAAGAACACTTCTTTAGATTAATCATTAACTTTTCTTCTTTCAATCTCTATGAAACTTGTCTAACATGCTCAAGATGCTCTTTCTTAGTCTTATTGAATATCAGGATATTATCCAAATAAACAATCTCAAATTTACCAAAGAATCTCTTAAGAACTTCATTCATCAACCTCATGAAAGTACTAGGTGCAATGTGCATTAGTCAAACCAAAAGGCATTACCAACCATTCATATAAATCATCTTTTGTCTTAAAAGTAGACTTTCATTCATCACCTTGTCTAATTCTAATCTCATGATAGCCACCTTTCAAATCAATCTTGGTAAAATACTTTGCTCCACTCAAATAATCTATTATGTCATCCATCCATCCTTGACATAGGAAACCTATATTTCATTATGATCTTGTTAATAGCTCTACAATTAGTACATATTATCCATTCTTCCTAGGTGCTAATATGATAGGTACAACACATGGACTCAAAATTTCTCTGATAAAAAATTTCTCAAATAATTCATTCACTTTTCTATTAATTTCCTCATTTTCAATAGGTGTAAATCTATATGGTTCTTTATTTGGAAAACTAGATCTTTGAATCAAATTCATACAATGAATTATTCTTTTCATTAGAGGTAAACCATCAGGCATATTCTTTGCAACAATATCTTTATACTCTATCAATAATTTTGTAATCTTTATTAGCATTCGGTCAATACTACCAGTTTTTTTTATTACTCAGACTCCACTAACTAGCACTAGGTTAACATTGTTATCTGATCCTGGATGCTACTGGCACAACTTGGTCTCCTAGGGATTATAGAAAAAAAAAACTTGATTATTCTTTATTTCCTTTTCAAATTGCTTTCCATTAACCATGCAAATTCTTATAGTAGTATGCTTAATCTCATCTGGAATCTCAATCAAAGGTAGCAATATTTGTTTTTTCTCATTCACCCAAAGAGTATAGTGATTCAATCTTCCATAATGCATAGCATATCTATCATATTTCCAAGGTCTACCCAAAAAAATACAACAATCCATAGGCATAATATCACACAAAACTTCATCAAAGTAATGTGCAATCTTTAACTTCACAATACATTATTCACTTACCAATATCTTATGCTAATCTTTGATCCATGAAACATGATAAGATTTAGGATGCTCCAACCTACAATTGTAACTTTCTAACCAATTATTTTGATGCCAAATTTGTAGGACTTCCACTATCAATGATCACCTTGCAACATTTTCTAGCCATCTTATATTTGGTCTTGAAAAAACTTCTTCTAAGGATAGGTTCTTCATCATTTCCCTTATTACATAAGGTTCTTCTCACCATTAGATTTTCTCTACCCTTAAGTCAACTAGGTGAACCCTTGGTGTCTCCTTTAACGACAAAATTTCTATTGCCTTGCCCACTTTTAGAGGATCTACATTCAAAAGATCTATGCCCCTCTTTACCACATCTGAAACAATTACCATGAAAACCACATCTAGAATAATAATTTCCTCTTCTTTGGTAAGAACGAGTACCTCCTTAGTAGGAATCACCACCTTTCCACTCAATCTTTCCTTAATCATCATTCTTCCATTTAGATTTTCCCTTATAGAATTGTCAAATCTGCTACCTTCTACATAAGATCTACCTCTGCCTCTCTAGAATCTACAAATTCTACCTCTTTAACTTTGTTCATGCTTCTTTGTCAACATCTCCTCCACTTTCAAGGAATATTGATATGCTTCCTCCCACTTTCCAATTTCACAAAACTTATCTCATCTTGAATTCTAGATCTCAATCCATTTATGTACCTTGCAATTTGCTCAACATCATCATCCATATGTCAAGATCTGATATCCATTCTATAAAATTCTTTAGTATACTCCTTCACAATCATCTATCTTTGTCTCAAATTTTGTATCTTTCTCAAAAAACTAAATTTTTAATCATCAAGAAGGAGCTTGATTTTTACAATGTCACCATCTTTGCCCAATTCCTGATCTTCTCCTTTCCTCTTCTATGTCTATCAGTTTGCATATGCTCCCACAATAGTGAGGCATATACATTCAAACTTGTAACTACAATCTTCACCATCCTATTATTAGGAGTGTTTTTATACTCAAATAATTTCTCCATTTTAGAGATCTAGTCCAACACAAAATGGTATCTAATTTTCCATCATAAGGAACAACTCCAAAAATAGGGTTTGAATTTTCCCTAGATAATACTCTCCACAACATTGCCTCATCTTGATCTTCTTTAGGTTATGGATTAGGGTTTAGTGCTATTGCTTCATCATCACTCACATCATCAAGATGTGCTCCTCTTCTTTGGGTTTTCTCTATAATATCTAATTTGGTTGTAATTTGTCTCAATGTATCCAACATGGCATTGTCAACATTTCCTCTACCTTGAACCATCTTTACAATTTAGGTTCTTGCAAGATTGCAACCATTTGCAAGTTATAGGTCAAATCCACAAATCTACAACCCTACAACCCAAATCAACTTACGGTTATTCATGATCCAATATCCACAAGGATGAATCTCTACTCTTATAGTACCTGATGTAGAGAGGTATGAGATAACTAGGGCCAAAGGCACACTTAGCTATTCAACCACTTGAAATAGTTAACATGGTAAAGAAAACACTGAAATATAGCAAACTCAAGAGATATAGCAAACTCAGGAGATAGAGGAACAAATGCCTTAATATAATCTTCAACTAATTAGATACATGCCTAGTTGTAAGGACTTTTGGGTTATGGCTATATTATAATCATATTCAAACTTCAATGATTAGACTTTGCATCTAGCTTTATCTTCTCTCCTCCTTCATTTCATCCTAAAACTTTACCAAAGAACTCTTTAAATACATGCATGACCAAAAGTTAGCCTATTGCAATATTACCAAAATAAAATCTAACATTAAATGCTAGAACAAGTCACAAGTTGGCTCTTAGAAAATACCTATCACTAAATTAAATGCAAAGGTTAGCTCCAACAAGAAACCACACATAGACAACTAAAAAAATTAAGATAAGGGAAAATACTACACTTCAACAAACTCAAAAATGCTCAACAACCAAAGGTACTTGATATCTAGTCAAGCTTGGCAATTACATGGACTCAACACCCAAATGAACTAAATGGTCAAAGGATAACTTGGTAGTAACTATGAACTTGGAAACCACTGCAAACTTGACACCATCTAAGAAACTCAACAATGCAAGAAATTGCAACTCATTAGCACCAAAAAATAATGAAAATATGTTGGACTATAGTGCAACCTAAGATGCTTCTACATCATCCACACATCTGGCACAAAAGGGTAGTGGATGAGAAGGTGTGGGATAGATTATGCATCTTTGTAACATAAAACACAACAATTAGCAAGCTAACAACCTCTCCTTTGTAGACTATCAATTATGACGATAGTCCCATGTGAGGCCATCCACCAAAATAATTTATCTCTGGTAGGATCCATGATCAATAGACCTTCTGCCATTCTCCCTAGGCTACATCCTACCTCAGACAAAAAAGATAATCCAATTTCACGATGACATCACTTGAGGAGGTAAGTCTTCAATGAAAGAGTCACCCATAGGGGTGAAGGGAATCTGATAACATTGAAGAAAATTTTATAGTTCTAGGGAAAGACCTACTTCGTAGTAAACTCTTTATTCTAAATTTTTATCCATTGATAGTCTAGGGCAATATAGCTTTGAATTAGAGTACCATTATTTCTAGTGCAAGTCTCACACATGGGTTGGAACCTAGTGTGCATTATGGGGTCATCTTAAAGTCAATGGTTTTTCCATCCACTACAATCTAGTGAGTACCCATCCTAGACTTCTCTTCAAAACTTGACCACAAGAAATTTCTTTAGATTTTTAAAGAATGTCTCTATATGTACCTAGGAATTTAAAGATGGAGCATAAATACATCAGATTACCCTGCAAAGATCTTTCCTTTTGATCCTGCTAGCTTTCTCTAAAAGTGTTCAACTAGGCTATTCCAGTACTAATTGGAAACATTTTTAATTGTAAGTGGGAGACTATGATAGGTATCTAGGAGAATTGTATCATGGGATTCCAGTATTCTGGTCACCTTTTCCCTCATACTAGTGTCTATGTTGAAACAATACACTTTACTTTTTTGATAGTTTATGCATTGTCTTGAAACCATCACATATTCATTCAAAATAGCTCCCCACTTCCTAGCTTTATTGACTAAAGAGATTCCAAATAAGAAGATTCCATCAACAAATTGTTGGATAATTTGTGGTGGGCATGGGGATGTGAGTTTTACACCTTTTATTCAGCTAGAGTTAGCCATGGCCACTATATTTCTGCTCAGCACCTCTACCATAGTGATGAATAAGTAAGGTGATAGGGGGTCAGCTTGTCATAGACCTTGGGAGGAAGAAAAGAAACTAACAAGGGCCCATTAACAAGAACCAAAAACATGATGGTTTTCATAGCACTCCTGAAAATTCTACTAACATTCTCATTCAAGCCTAAATTATTCAGGATAGAAAAAAGAAATTCCTTCTTAACCTTATCATAATCCTTGGAAATATCATGTTTAAGTCGCATACCAAGGTTCTTGCTCATTTCCATATAGAGAATTTCCTCATGTGTGCTTATGACCACATCAAGGATTTATTGCCCTAACACAAAACCATTATGGTGTGGTCTTATAAACTTATGAAGAAGGTGCTTGATGTGGTTAATCATTATCTTGGTGAGAAATTTAGAGATCATTTTGCAAAGAATAATGGTTCTAAAATCTTCTAGACATCTAGGGTCATCCATCTTAGGAACTAGAACAATGAATGTTTTTTTAAGTTCCTTCAATAGTTTTCCAATTCTAATGAGGTTATTAGCCATGTGAACCACATCATAGTTAATAATATCCAAAAATTCCTTGAAAAAGGCCCAGGGAAAACCCATTAGCTCCTAAGGATTTGTACTAATTTGAATACTAAACACTACCTTTCTTACCTCCTCCTCCTTGGTCCTTACCACTCATGGCCTCATTCATCTAGTTATTCACCACTAGTATAAATGACCTTAAAATATTATTTTACATCTTACTACTAACCTAAAGTACTGGAGGTTTGTTGATTTCCTAGAAATAATTATTGGCCTTTTCTTCTATCCACTCCACTTCCTTTATCTCCTGAACTTTATCATCAACCAGTAGGTTTATGGTGTTTCTCTTTTTTCTCCTTGATAATCATCTATGGAAGAAGTTTATATTTTGATCACCCTCACCCAATCACTGGACCCTAGATATTGTTTTTCAAAAGATTTCCTCCCAATTTAGGAGAGTCTTCCACCTATCCTGACACTCCCTCTCCTCCTGCTATATAGTGTTAGTATTACCTTGTGCCAGATAATTTTGAAGAGATTCTAATTTATTTTCAATAGTCTTCTTTTCCTTGGAAATTTTTCCAAGTGAATATTTTCTCCATACTCTAACTTCTTTGTTGATTCTTTTTATTTTTTTAGCAATACAAAACACAATCATTCCTTCAACTAGATTATTCCACCACTGTGCAATACAATCCCTTTTCTCCAGGTGTGAGCACCACATGATTTCATACATAAAGGGCCTTTATCTAGTAGGTTAACTCTGTGTCCATGAAAAAAATAGCATAGTGTCCCATTCAACTAAAATAAGGACCCTATCAAGCCTAGCCTCAATAAGATTTTTCCCCAACCTATTGTTACACCAAGTCAAAGTAAGATCTTGGAGATAAGTGTCAATCAAGTCATTCCTCCTAAGGAAGACCTCTAAGTCATGCATACTTTCAGAGAAGTTCTCCAAGCCCCTCATTTTCTCTGAAGAGTAAAGAGGTGTATTAAAATTACCCATACATAGTATGTTATTCCATCTCATATCATCAACCACTTTAGTTGTCTTGTCTCAAACAACCAATCTATCATTTTGAGTGTTGGGAACATAGAATTTAAACAAATTCTAGCTAACAGCTTTGGATGTTAAACCCATGACCACAAAATAGGTATTGAGGAGGATCACTAAACCCACTACCTTGTCTGGGTTTTTTAGTGTTGCAATGCCACCAAAAGCACCATTAGCATTACTATAAGAAAATTTTGCACTTGGCCAAATGTAAGTAGCCACTCTAGAGAAAACATGCCCTATCATTTTCACTTCATACAAAAGAATCATATTGGTATTAAGTTTAATGATTTGTGGATTAATTTCATACTACTTGGAAGGACTATTAGTCCCTCTCACATTCAAGAGCATAAAATTCATCTCTTATGTGGTTGGATTTCCTTCAAGGTTTTTTGTTTCTCCTATGCTATATCCTTTTATGTTTCCTTATCATAGATGTTTCTGATTGAAGGTCTCCCTACCTTCATTGCTGATCCAAAATTAACCCTATTTCACCCTCTAGGCTTCCTCTTCAGGTCCATCAATTCAAATTCATTACATAGGTAGTCAAGACTTGGTATCTCATAGGTAGGCGATAGTGTTTCCACAATACTAGGGATTGAAACCACCAGGGTTTCATTTGTGAGTGGTGAGTCATTTCCCTTATTTGGGGATATGTTTTTGGGGTTAATAACTTTAAACTTATCCTCCATCCCCCATTTCATTTGTCCTCCTCTAGGTTGAGTCAGTTCAATGGCTTGCGCTTCAAAAATCTCCCCCTCCTCTTTCTTACTTGTTTCCTTTTTATCAATTTGACAACATATGATCTCCTTACCTTACCCATCAACATCCTCCTTCACAGAGGTCATCACCTTATCTCTATCCTTACTAATATTTTTTTTCATATCATGAAGTTCTTCCACACTTGTTTCCATCAATATTACCAGTTCCATGCTCTCATGGCATTTAGTTTGGTTAGACATTTCACCAGTGTTTGAATTTTCTACCACCACCACACATGATGAGGTAACTTTGTCCTTGATTTTCTATCCCTTCTTACATTCCACTATCAAATGTCAAAACATGTTGCATCATTGGTATAAGGGAGCATCATTCTCATAAACTAATGATTTTGACCAAGTACCCCATTTAGAGTTTAGATCCACCATGGTTGGTAATGGTTTATTCATACCAACATTTACACAAAACCTAGAAAATCATAGCTTAGTTTTGGAGTTATTTGTTATATCCATTTTAATGAACTTTCCAAAGGAGTTTCCAATCCATATAAAATCTTGCTCATCCTAGAATTCCAAGGGGAGTCTGGGTAACCTTAACTAGATAGTTGTAGATATGTAGAGTTCACACTCAGGGAAAAATCATACTTTCCATTTTGCAACCATCAAAAGATGTTTTCCAAAGTTCCAGAATCTTGCCATGATCAAATCATGGTCCATTTTAGCAGTGAAGCTAAAAAAAAGAGAAATCCTTCCATCATGGAGATGGGCACAAAATCTAAGAGTTTCCACCTAGTAAAGCACTATTTTCTAACCATATCTACCATAGGTCAGAATCACACAAAATTTCCAATAAGGGTCAAGGAAAGACCTAATGAAATTGAATCAATCATAGAGTCTGGAAGTGAGATATGTAGTTTTGTAGTTCCTAAGAAAAATGTGGGGTTCTCTCTAGAGTCCACAATAATCTTGGATATGATGGCAACCCCTAGCCAATTTTACTTTATGGTCACAACCTTGTCCATAGCCATCGTAGGGCCCTCTAGAGGTTGGGGGCCTAAATAGGCACAAATGTTAGGAATGTCACATGGTTCTATTAGGCCAAGATTTACCACTTGATGCAACACACAAGCATTTTGGGACTTAATGAACAAAACCAATTCTAGATCCAGACACACAGGGGCCATGTCTAGTGGGGGACGAACCATCCACTTGAAGACTAGGAAGGCATCAAACTAGGTTTTAGGCTAAGAGCAAGAAAGTTGCAAAGCTTTCCACCTTACTACTTTTTTGCTTCTTACTATTACTTCTTAATGTAATTCAATTTATTTAACTTGATTGTTTTGATTGCACTTTTTTATTGTGTGAATAAGTTAGAATCTCTCAATTGTTCCTTTGACACTCATTTTGTTGTCTAGTCTCCCTATCTAACCTAGAAGGAATATTTGCATCCCCACCTCCAAACCACTATAATAGTAAAGAATAGGCCCCTAAATATTTGAACCAAGTAATCTAATGAGTTCATGGTGTAGAATAGTTTAGCTTGGATTGTTCCCAGAACTTGAGAACACGTTTTTAGGAAAGCTTTCTAAACTAAACTATAACAAGGGATGGGATGGTGAGGATGGTGGGGAAAGAGTATTACTTAGATCAACTTATAAATTTGTCTACCTCCTAAAGCTAGAATTCTTGGAGTCTATGTGGGAGTGGAAACTAGGGGGCAATAGCTCTTTTATCTTCTATCTACATTATAAGACTCTAGAATAGAAGAATCCTAGAATGACTAGGTGGGATAGGTGAGGAATGAAACTTGGGGTGGGTGGGAGTAGGAGAGAGGTAAACTCCATTCCTCTCCCTTCCTATAAGATGGGGAGTTGATTCAAGTTAATTGTATCTATCTATAGGTGATATCTCCCCTATCTATATTATTGGGTCTCTACTACAAATTATAGGTGTAGGATGGGTGAACGACCTTTGTTCATGGGTTAAATGTATCTATAGATGAACTATTCCTATTGTTCTATTGATTGGTGAAGAACATAAATGAATGATGTTGGAATTTACAAGTGGGAAGGTTTACCTCTAGAGGAGGGGGGGGAACGAATTAGAAGTAACTAACTTTAACCTTTAAAACATTTTAGCTAAGATCATTTACCTGCATCTACCAGACCTACTTAACATCAAATATAAAGATGTGCATAAAAATAGATAACACAAGGTCTTGGTCACCCAAAAACCCTCTGTAACTGAGAAGGAAAAACTGGGTTGGGGATGACACCCACAAATTATCACTGTAGCAATATGTAACTGTTTAAGGTTACAATGATTGACCACTTCCAATGGTCTACCCTGTAAAAGGTCTGTCCTATTAAAGAATTTACATTCTATTAAAAGTGACCTGGTTAGAGGATCTACAAACACTCACTTTGAATGTTACCTTGTTAAAGGATTTTGCACCTTGCTAAAAGGCTTAAAACATGGCTATTAAACCAACCTATCATCATAGGATTTTCATTCCTAATACAATGGCTAGAAAGTATTGGAATTTGATGACCTGATGACTTACAATCTTTAATTGTTGATTCCAAATCCTTGTTTTGCTCCGTATGTTCTCATCCTTTCTAATCGGATATGTCTCTCCTCAAAGTTTTGATGCTCTGTTCTAACCAACTAGATTCTATAATGATACTCTTTCCTCTAAGTCTTTACAACCTTCTGAACTTCACTTGTATTCTCCCATACAATACTTTCACTCACACACATATGAATAATGGAGTTGCATCCTCCTTTTAAAGGCTTCAAAGAATTAGGGTTAGGTATGAATCTATGATCAGTATTCATTCTTCTTTTCCCACTCAATTCTTTCACTTTTCTTATTGGTTGCATGCTTTCTCCATTTTTCTTATTAGTTTCATGTTGATTATATAGGGAATGTAGAAGATTCGATGTTATCTTCAAGATCCTTCAAGATTCATCCTAAGTTAGCTAAAAAATGGTTTACATCTCAGTTTATGAAGGCATAAACTCATATGTTGATTCTTTGTTACTTGGCACTTACTAATTGTTGATGCTTGACATATATAGGAATTCTGTCTCACTCAGCTTCTATAGTAATTCTATTTAGCTCAGCATCTATACTTTTCTCAACACCTATAGTAACTCGAGATCACTTGTCACTCAGCACTTGAATCTTGCTTGACACCTAAAGTTTAGTTGGCATTTGTTGAATATCTAGCATAGCACATACTATAGCTTAGAATCTGTATTATACTTGGCATCATCTTTAAGAATTGGTTAAGTGTGTTGACAGTCAATTGTCAAAACCAATGTGAGACCAACAATCTCTTCCTTTGACATGAGTGTCAAAAATAGTTAACTAAGCATTATGAATTTGGTCTCTATTAGTATACTACACATTTTGTTTGACATATGTACAAAACTTCAAACACTTGTTCAAAATTGTGTAGATGATTATATACCTCAAGAACTTGTAACCCCCCCTAAGCTAATGTGCCATTTTTGTAACCAAAATTCCCTTTAGCTAAATTTGTCTCATGCTGATGTGTCTGATACTCTTTGCCTTATCTTCTCTATTTGTACTCCCCCTTTGTTTCTACTCCCCCTTTTACACATATCCTTGTAATTTTTGTTATCCTTCTAGCTTTATTTCCTTATCTCTTCTTAAAACTCAAAATTTTATTATCTCCTCCCTTGGGTATATGTCCCCCATATCTGCATAATGTATTATCTCCTATCTTTATTATATCTCCCCCTTTTTGACACTTATATCAAAGGGTCCTAAGAATGAATTAAATATTTAGCCAAAAATGTTTCATTTACCTCCATTATCATCTTTACAGAAGAATCCCATTTATCTAAGGCAATTTCTAGCACTTTGAGTTGGATGGTTGTCTTTGTTGCAAGATGTACTAGGCCTTCTAGTGTAGAAAGATTTGGATCTTTCTTCAAAAAAATTTCTACATAGGCCACTTCTTTATGTAGTAGTTCTAGATGTGGGCTAATAGTAGACTAAATTTGTATTAGTTATGCCTTAACATTAGCCTCTTCTACTGTTAATATAGCTAACTCCTTCTTGGTGTGAAGTGTTGTGGCATAATGCTTCTCACTTTGAGCTGGATCCTTAAGTAGATGTGTGCTTGATATCTTAAGGTTCCTCTCCAAGTTATGTATTCTCTAGCTAGTCTCTTGTGTGAAATATGAAGAGTCACACAGTTTGGAGTACAATGAGAATATGTTCTCAAGTATTGGTTTCACCTTTTCTATCTTCTTGGCTAGTTCTACTTGTGACACTACTATCGTACTAGATATCTTCTCATTAACCTTAATTTGAAATTTCTTTTTAGACCATTCTAATAATTTAGCATTAGTACCAAGGTCTTCCTTTTGTACCCGGTTCACTATGTTGGACAGTTGCTCCATAATAGGCTTTGTTTCATTAGGTATTGGCAAGCTAAATGCATCAAGGAAGATGTCTTTGGATTCTATAAATGCTTTCTTTTACCTATACTCATTTCTAAGTATCTCTTGCTTCTTTTTCCTTTCTAGTGCCTCTTGCACTTCATTTATCTATGCTAGGCTCATTATCTTGTAGTCATAACTTGGTATGACTATTTTTTCATCAATTTCATGGTCTCCATTGTAAAGTACTCTTGCTACCTTGGTGTAGCTCAAGCCTAGTGCTAAATTTTGTAGTGGTATTGCATCCGTGCTCGATTGCTTAGTAGGAGTTCATGAGGTAGGAAAATTTACCAATGTCTGTATTGCCTCTCACTCTCTTTCCATGGGGGTTTTCCCCTTTTCCTTATCCTCTTCTCTTCTAGCTTGATCAATTACAATGATTTGAGGAGGTGCACCTTGAATTTATGCTATAGGATCCTGTTGTCTTGTCTACTCCTTATCTTGCTCCTCGGCAGTTACTGTAACTATGATATCAACCTTAGCAGTTGTGTCTTGTATTACTTTCTCTTTTGGTTGATCGCTTTTAGCTATAGGAGGTTGTGAAGGTGGTTCTTGTGTGCTCACCTTCTCCTTGGTGATTTTAGCTACAACCTTTTGTAACTCTTCTACACTCACCAAAATAGGATTTGTGCACAACTATGATTGCAAAGTTGTTTGGTGAAGGATCTTTTTGAGATCCTCTGTAGTCAATGGATTGATGTTCTAACCTGAGGTGTCAAGAACATCCTTTACAATTATGGTCTATGTAGATATAGGTGGTACTTGTGGAGGACTGGGAAGTGGCAATTAGGTGTCTTGGACATTTTGTTCTTGCTACTACTCCTCAGTTGTTGCCTCATCACCTTTATGCATCTTCTCCTCCACTATAACCTCTTCTTTCTCTTTCTCTCCTTTTTCATCCTCATTTTCCTCTACTTCCTCTTCATCATTTCTTCCCTCAAAAGGATCTTCTTGGCCTTCCTTGAAATCTGTTAACACATAAATCAATTTCCACATTTGTGTGGATTTGTTGACAACATTCTCAATCTTATTCTACAGAATGTTGAAGGCTCTATATTTGGGTGCAAATTTTCTCCCATGTTTCTTATTAGCCTTTCTTATTTTACCTTTTGTAACATCTGGCATTACATGAGCCAATGTTGACTCCCTTATTTCCTTCTCTATTTTTAGGTAGTAGTGCCATTTATTTTAAACTATTGAGCTTAACCCATTAGGCATAGAATTGTCCAGTTCAAGTGGGGTAGTCTTGAACTTGGCCATCATAGTGTAGATAGATTCTTCCACTATGTTTTTCTCTTCTCTATTTATCTTATTAAAATCAATTTTCTTTAAACTAGTTAAATTTACATTATCCCTTATGTTGTAACAAACATTTTCAATATCATATTTGGTGGTGTGACTTACCACTCTGAATTGCTCATTATCAGATTCAGTCTTCTCTTCATCTGATTTTGGGGTGCAACATATTTTCTTCTTTTCTTTTCTACTAGCCCTCCTTGCTTTGTGGCTTTTTTCTTTTCCCATTCCTTAGCCACTTTTTTTCTTTCCTTGGTGTCTACCCTTGTAATTGGCTTTGCTAGGCTTGGCTTAGTTGCTTTCTTCTTTCCTTTAGGCTATGAAATAGGCTATTTTTGTGCTTTTCTCTTCTAAGGTTCAGCCTTGGGTGCTTCCTACTTGGAACCTTCTTCTTATTTTTTATTTTCACCCATGCTTAGGGTTAGTGCTAAAGGTTCTAGACCTTGTTCTTCTTTATCTTCTTCTGCTTCTTCATCTTCTTCCTCTTCAGCAGTACCCTCACCAAATTTTACCTTTAACTTTTTCACAAGTTTGTCCTTTTTCTTTAGTGTGGAGGTAGTTTTTAACTTCATGTCTACCTTTGACCTTATCACATCAAGTACCAAAATGTGATGCATTCTTGTTCACTTCCTCTTCTAATAATGTAGTTATAGCTACAAACACCTCATCTATGTTTATCTCATATCCAAGAGGTCCTAGCCATCTAACTCTTGGTATTGCTTCTTGTATGTAAGTATAATAAATATCTACAAGAAAAAATATATCATTAATATATTGTTCTACTAATGAAACTAGTATACTTAGTCTTTATTTCATGGATTTCTTGAAATCCTCAAAGTAGCTTGTCATAAGTGTTTCAAAATTAGCTCCCATTTGTTCAATATATTCATTTACTTGAGCTACTATAGACCTGTTGGTTTTCTAGCTTACTTTTCCAAAGGATGGAAATTAATTTTGTATATACAAAAATATGCAAATCAAAATTGCACCAAACTTGCACTGTACTCCCTTTGTTCTCCTTATTGCTACTAAGTTCTCATTGATCGGTTGAAATTGTAATTCTGCAAGATCATAAGTATGATCCATTTTCACTAGTTTGTAACCAACATCCACTACAATGCAGGGTACACTATTAAGTCTACTAGATTGATAAAATTTGTAAGAAAAAACCCTAACAATAAAGTCAACAAGAGGGTCTTTGATTGTATCTATAGTCATTCCTCTCTTGTTCCATTTGGCACTTGTGTTCGTCTCAATCGCTTCCTTGGAATCACTTCTAAGGGTCTTTGGTTGATCTAGGGTTGGATACCCTATTACTCTATGTGAAATCCTTTTTTTTTAATTTTCACTTGGCCATCTTCCAACCATAAACTTCCATCATGAATCTTGCTAAGTACAATTCTAATCCATTCCATTTTGAAGGTAGTGGGGAATTCTAGGGCATGAGTCAAACCCTTATTCTCAATGATTTGGTATTATTCCTCTAAGACTCTATTTTCACACAATATTTCATATTCTTCTCTCATCTCCATGTCTCCTATGGCACCAATTTTGCAGTTGTAACATCTTTTAACATCTTAGACCATAACTACCTTAGGAGGTATAATAGATAGGGCTCTAGCTAGGTCATTTTTGTATGCCATTTTAGGGATTGGCTTGAAATCAAGTTGTTTTACTTTGTTTGACACAAGCTAGACCTCAAATGACTCTTTCTTGTTAGGTTTCCTAGAACTGGAGGCCATTTGTGTGATCTAGGGTTTGAAAACAAAGAAAATGTAAACCTACATAGCTTGGCACTAGTGTAAATACCTTTAAATCAATGAAACTATGCTAAATCACTATTGAAATTGGCTCAAATGTTGGATTCTCTACTTTGAAGTCATTTTTCTCTCTTCTTCATCTTTTCTCTTTGATCGCGATGAAGAAAAATGGATAAAAATGTGGGTATATACTGTTAATTTGTAACATTTAATGCTTAGTGCATTTATAGCTATCCACTCAACTTCTTAAGAATTTCTTCATTACTCAGCTTCCATTGTATTTCCACCACTCAACATCCACTAAAGTATCCTTCACTTGGCTTCAACTAAAATTTCTCTTTGTTCGACTTCAACTACCAACTCAGCTGCAACTAATCATTCAACTTCTATTGATTTTGGCAATCAACTCGACATGTACTAGGATTTTACTTAGTATCTAAATGCAATTTTTTCTAACTTGGCAGTATTGGTGAAAACTTGAATTTTTAACTATGCATCTATATTGATGCTAAATCTCTTCTTTTCATCACTTACTTGTCTAGGAATTGATGTATGATAAAGATTTGTATATCGGTTCCACATAACTTCTTGTGCTTAGTTGGAAGAAGTGTGACCACTTGACCTTTTAGGAAAAGTGATCCCTTCATTTGATGTGCTACTACCATCTTTCTTCTTCCATGTCTTATTCATTTATCCTCTAATGTGTTCAACATGTAGCTTCTCTTTTCGTTTATTAATCTCTAAGTTGGGTGCCTTTGACCTTGTTGGGAAATTCTGACTGATATGTCCAATCTTTAAGAAAATGAAGCAAGTGGTTTGGCTGAGCCATCTATTGTAGTTTCCACTGAAATGTGTTCTTATGCAATTTTTAGGGCTATGTCCATATTCTTGATAGTAATGTTGTACCTGTTGTTGTAGTCCCAATTGTAGTGATTTCCATGATTATTTCCCTTTGCTAGTTGATTAGGTGTCCACATAGGCTTTGATCTACACTGAAAAGCTCTATGTCCATACTTCTTGCAATTGTAGCAGTGACCTTCAAATCTTTGTATTCTAATAGTCTTAGTCCTGCAGTCATGTGCTTGATGTCCTTGCTTGTTGCACGTGTGATAGTCACCCACATTCTTAGGTTTTTCATGCTGAGGGACATTCTTGCTTCTGCATACATTAGAGGTATGTCCCTTTTTACCACAAAAATGACAAGTAGGTCTAGTGTTCTTACCTTTGTCACTTCTTTCTTCTGCTATCTTGGATGATTCTCCTTTTTCAATGCTGGTGTATCCTAGTCCTGAAGTATCATTTCTGGCTCTTGGTGATTTTAGTAGTTGTTCAAAGTACTTGATGACCTCGTTAGGTTTTTTGAAGATCTCTACAATTCCCTTCTCTCTTTTTAGGTCATTTAATAGTTTTTCATTTTGCATCTTCAATGTTGAGGTCTTAATATCCTTGACATTTAGTTCATGATGTGCATTCATCATCTAGCTTAGGGTGTCCAACTCTATGTTGAAAATTCTTGCAAGCTCAATTAACCTTTCTTCTAGTATATCTACAAGGTTTCTCTTGTCTTCTTCTACCATAGCCTTATCTTACAATGGCTCTTTTCTTCTGTTCAGTCACTTCACAAAGCATCATGGCTTGTGATTCTTGTTCAATCATGAGAGTTCTAATTTCTTCTGCTTGAGCTCTATTCTTCTCAATTAGGACTATTATTTCTGCATCAAACTCTTTGGAATCTCCATTTTCAAACAATTTTGTGGTGTCAATCTCCTTGTATTGTGTATCATTATTACCTATGGAAATGTCTCTTCTTCTCTTTAAGGATTTTGTCAGTTCTTCTTTGGCTTCTTCCAAGGTGTGTAGAGTAAGTTATACATCAATCATATGATTTTCTATGATCTTCCCAAGTTTTTAGACTTCCATTTCCAAATCTTTTCTCCAAGTTGTAAAGCTCCTCCTTGTGAGAACTTGGCTCTGATACTAATTGTTGGAATTTACAAGTGAGAAGGTTTACTTTTGAGAGGGGGTGAATCAAAAGTAACTAACCTTAACCTTTAAAACATTTTAGCTAAGATCATTCACATGCATCTAACATATCTACTTAACATGAAATATAAAGACATGCATGAAAATAGATAACATAAGGTTTTGGTCACCTAGAAACCTTTCAAAAATGAGAAGGTAAAACTAGGGTGGGGATGACACCCACAGATTATCACTACAGCAATATGTAATTGTTTAAGGTTGCAAAGATTGACCACTTCCAATGGTTTTCCTTGTTAAAGGCCTATCCTATTAAAGACTTTACACTCTGTTAAAAGCAACCTAGTTAGAGGATTTACAAACACTCACTTGGAATGTTACCTTGTTAAAAGATTTAGCACCTTGTTGAAAGGATTACAACATGGCTATTAAACCAACCTATGATCACAAGATTTTCATTCCTTATACAATGGCTAGAAAGTATTGGAATATGATGACTTGATGACTTACAATCTTTAGTTGTTGATTCTAGATCCTTTTTCTGATCTGTCTGTTATGATCCTTCCTGGTCTGATATGTCTCTCATCAAAGTTATGATGCTCTATTCTAACCAACTGGATTTTGCAATGTTGCTCTTCCCTCTAAGTCTTTACACCCTTTGTAACTTCACTAGAATTCTCCCATACAATACTTCCACACACACACACACACATATGAATAATAGAGTTTTTTCCTCCTTTTAAAGGCTTTGAAGACTTGGGGTTAGGTATGAATCTATGATTAGTATTCATTCTTCATTTCCTGCTCAATTCTTTCACTTTTCTCATTGTTTGTATGCTTTCTCCATTTTTCTTATTAGTTGCATACTAATTACATAGGGAATGTAAAATATTTGATCTTATCTTCAAGATCCATTGAGATTCATCTAGATTCAGCTAAAAAATGGTTTACATCTAAGTTTCTAAGGGCACAAACTCATATGCTCATTCTGTGTTACTCAACAGTTACTAATTGTTGATGCTCGACACGTATAGGAATTATGTCTCACTCAACTTCCATATTAATTCTATTTATCTCAACATCTATACTTTTCTTGACACCTATAGTGACTTGGCATCACTTATCACTCAGCTCTTGAATCTTGCTCGACACTTGAAGTTCATTGAGCATCTTTTGAATCTTTGGCTTGACACATACTATAGCTCAGCATTTGTATTATACTAAGCATCATCTTTGAGAATTGGTTAAGTGTGTTAACACTCAATTATCAAAACCAATTTGAGACCAACAAATGACCTATCATGATAATCAACATATAGAGATAGGGAGGACCCCACCATTATAAAGGTAAAGTGAATGTACGTCTTGAATCCTCATTCTCTCTCATGTCCTTCCATTATTAGCTAACATAGAAGAAAAGTTGTGAGGTCTACCATATTGTTTATACATGATACAACTAGTTACATCATAGTCATCAATCCTTTCACAACTACTATTAGATTGAACATCTATTCTTCTCCAAGAACTCTCATTGAAGGATAGAGAACAAGGTGCCTAATGACTAATTGTTAGGTATTGATCCATCATTCATCTTGAAATTTGTCGTTATTTGCGTGTACATTCATCTTCATATTTTTTCAAAACCATCTTGGTATCCAAAGGAATGAATATGAACCCCTATCTACATAGAAATGGTGGAGCCATCCATACTCACATTTGATTCTTTCCTATGTTTGTCATTTAGAGATTCTTGACTAAAATTTGAGGAATTATCTAATACGGACAACCCCTTGAACTATGGAGAATGAATGATGGTAGGACCAATAGATAAAATTTAGACTAGTGGAAGGCATCCAACTGTCCACTATCTAGATATTTATGTAATTGGTATCTTCCAAGAATGTATAATTCATATAGATATCAATCAAGCCCTACTCCCTCTCCCTATTGGTTGAGTTATCTCACCCTACTATGATATATCTAGTAGGTCATCACAATATCTATATAGGATTGATTAAACTCTAATTCTAGAAAGGTGTCCTAACTCTATCTATGCATTTCATTAAGGTCCTCTATTCTAATCTTGTATGCATATAGAGGGGATGGACCATCCATCCAACTACAATGAGTATTGTGTATTATAAACTATATTGAGTCAAATTTAGGGTGGAAAGATCCTATAATTCACCATAGAGAAGAGATGGATATGTTTCTCCAAGATGAAGGTATAGGAGAAAGATCAAATTGATAGGGCTAGGTACCTAGAACTATATAGATTGTAGATGGTGTTATAGCTCTATTTGTAGTCAAAATAGTATAGGCATAGTAAAATAGGTAAATCCACTTTATAAGGAAAACTAAACATATATCTTAAGTCACTCCTATATTAGCTAGATAGTTTTCTCCTAGATGAAGGTATATTTTAGAAAAGAAAACATTTTTGCTACATCTTTTGAAGAGGAGAATTAAAACTTTATCCTCTATAACCTAAGATGGGATGGATGTTTTCTCTCAAGGCAGAGTCATAGGTGCATTTCCCTTTTTCCTAGATGCCAAAGGGGGAGACATTGAGATAGAAGTTCACAAGTGTTTTCATCATTAACAATGTGGGAAATTATTGCAAATATGTCACATTAATTATTATTGATCTTAAAATTACTAGGGGAATTATTGGTGGAAATTATTTTGGGTGGATCATATGTTGATATGATTTATGTGGTTATTTGGTCACATTTGGATAACAAGAATCATGAAAGTCATTACTTGAAAGACACATCTTATACTCATGCATTGCTTTGATCCAAAATATATACAAGAATTTTTTTAATGTTCTAGATACTAATATTGAGAATTTGGATCCATTAGAGCTACCATCTTTCTATGCTCTAGCCTATATACATTTGAAAACTAAGCTTGGTGTACAATTAGAGTATGTAAAAGTACAAAGTGGTGTCACCTTTCAAGATGACTTATCAGAGTGACTGGATTTGAGTATTTCTATCCAAAAGTCAATTTTATTAAAATATATGATCAAGATAAATTCATTCTAGCTAAGTTACATATGCTCTCACACTTTTCCAATTGGAAATGTCTCCTAAATGAATGTTTTATACTAGTTTTTATCCACTTACTAAAGAAATATAATTATTTCAAAAAATTGTTGTTTCAATAACCTTTAATATTTTTTATGATATATTTTTAATAACATATAAACACCATTTTATAGAGCTCAAATTCAAGAATATTCTAATATAGAGTTAATAGTGTTTAAATTAGATATGGGTGACTGCAAGAAGTTGGGTCGCAATTCTGCAGAAGTCAGATCCGCAGAATTGTACATCTCAGAAATGGGTACCCAATTCTTTAAAAATGGGGTACCCATTTCTAAAATTACACTTCGGGCACCCGAGCCAAATTTTAAAAATCGGGTACTCGATATTTAAAACGAATTGGGTGCTCGAGCCGCTTAACGATCGGGCGCCCGCCTTTTTAAGAATCGGGTACCCGATTTGTAAAAGTTTTATATAGCACTTTTTTGGCATTTTTGAGGTCATTTTCATGACCTCAAAAATGCGAGCCTGATTAGAGACGCATATCGGAGCCCATTTTTCAGCCCTACTGACTACCCCCTTACTTCTAGTTTTCAATACACAGGTATTTTAATATGTTTTATACTATTTTACTTTATTTTTTTCAATTTTAAATTTAATATATATGTTAAATTTTTTTTTTTCACTTTTAATATGTACGTAAAATTGTAAATTTACATTGTTAATGAACTTAAATGTTTAAATTTTTGTATTTGTTAATTTTATTTTTTTTTTAAATTTTTAAAGAGGGGTAAACGCTTTGACCTGGAGCTATGAACCAGTGAGGCCACAAATGGGGGACCTCATCCCCATGAGATTTGAACCTTGATGGCAAGGATAACAACGCAACAACTTAACCATCACAACATGCCACTATTGGAAAATTTTTGTATTTGTTAATTAAAATATAGTTTCGTAAATGTTTATTTAAAACATTATTATTTTAGATGTTTTGAAATGTATTTAATTTATGTATTTATTACAATGTTGAATGATTAGATTAGATGTAAATTTATTGTTTAAACATGTAATTTTATAAATAAATATAACCTCGACCTAAATTCATTGTTTAAACTATAATCTTGACCTGACCATATAAATAAAACCCTAAACATATATAAAATACTTAATCACATAACAGTCGGCCAAGGGATCCAAACAAAAAACTTATAGTATTTAAAATGATTTTACTTAAATTGTATTGTACTTTATTTCATGGATCAAAAATGGATGATGTAAACTATTTTATAAATGTATATTCTTTCAACCTTTCATAGCCTATGACATGTACAGTGGATGATTGTGCATTCTAAATTAATTTGCCAAGTGGCATTCAGAACAAATGTATATAAATTATTTAAATGGATTGAATTGAAGTAGTTAATATGAACTTTCATGTGGATGTGTTATTTATTTTAGTTTTAGTAGTTTATAATTATTTAAAAATGAAATGTAAATGTGCTCATTAAGGAATGCAATCTATTATGTTTTTTATAAATGTAAATTATTGTATGTATGTTATTGTTTGCTTAGTAAAACTTTTGATTAGTTCTTTGGATCCCTTGGCTGGGCGTCATTTAGGATTAGTTCTATAATGTCAATTTGTATTGAATTTAAATCTAATCATAACCCTTACTATCATCTTAACCTAAGTAATCTTAATTTTCTAAAACCTACATTAGGTAATATATAAATGATTAAATAACTTTCCTATCTTACCTTGGGCACTAATTTTATAAATGTCAAACCCTAAGATTGAAAGGAAACCCTGGCCCTTAACTAATTAATATTATACTTATAAACCAAATTGAATTAAACCATGATAATAAACCTAATTATATATCCCAACTTAAGAGTAGAAACCTTGAATTTAACCTTAAAAATCCTTTCTCGAACCATTAACCAAATTGAACCATTATCCTAGAAGATTGAACCAAGTTAAATGTTGACCTTAAGACTAAACCAAATCACCCTAAACTAGAACTCAATAATATATTGAACACTTTAAAACAAAATTCAAACCTAACTTTTTTGAATTAATATTGGTTTTTAATCTAAAAGCTCTAACTATAATTCTATATCTAAAACCAAATTTAGCACTTTAAAAGTTAATTCAATTTATTAACTCTTGTCCTAATTGAAAGCTAAGCATGTAAACCTAATCAAACAGTACAAACCAAATTAAAACCTAATCCTAAAACTAATTAAACATTTTAATCAATGTCTCAAAATGATGCATCATAAAAAAATTAGAAGAGACTTGAACGAATCAGGCATCTAATTAACCCTCCCTGACCATCAAGAGGTGCAGGTGTCCACATCAGTGTGAGTAGGAGCCCGGACTAGACCCTTGGATGGGTAGCCTAAATGTTTATTACCTTTTCAAAATGGAAGGCCACATAACAGAATATTGCCTTATTCTATAAAAAGAAATACCCACCCCCTAGTGATATATATATAGTAAGATCTTTTTCCTAATTTTACTATCAATTTTTTTGGTTAGAAGATGATGATAGTTCAAAATGATTTAGAAGATAGGGATAAAATGAGAACCATCATTCCTAGAATGAAGATGCATTATTCCAAGTAATAAACCCATTTCTATCATAAATCAACTCCTCCATCCAAAAAATTAGTGATCAGAAATCCCTACGTCAAGTAATCAATGGAGGGCTCATAAAATTGATCAAGTGATCAACAGAGGGCTCATTAAATCCCTAGGTCAAGTAATCAATTTATCCCCAAGGGGAGATAACAATCTCATTAAAAATTAGAGACAGGACACTCCTAAATGTGTATCATACAAAATAATTATTGCCAAGGTCTTAGCCTCTAGACTAGAAGATATCCTACCCAAGATCATTAACCCTACACAAAAGTGTTTTGTTAAGGATACTTATGCATATTGGAGAACTTGATCACCTATTGGAAGACTTTGGATTGAGAAACATTTCTAGGATAGAGTGTAGGCATGCTCAAGTAATTGATTATGAAAATGTCTACAAAAGGGTGGAATGGAGTTTCACTATGATGATGTTGCAAGCCCTCCATCCAATATTAAATGTCAAATGGTGTCTTCTATTATGATTGGTGTCAAGGTTTTAGTAAAGAAATTAATGGGGTTAGATCATAATTTTTAGGACCCTCTAGATCAATCATGAAAGGGTGTCCTCTTGCATCCTCTTTATTTTTTATTGTTGAACATTAACTCATTACATTATATCCTTAAAGATAACGAGTTGTCTCTAAAATTTAGAGGATCTACTCTCCAAATAATTAATAAGTATCTAATGTACATAGTTTGTTGATAATATATTTGTATTCTTTTTAAGCTAGAAGAGTGCAACATGAGTCATTTAATGATCAAATTGGACCTCTTTTCTTTGTATCGGGTAGTAAGATTTATGTCTCTACATCTATATTATTGGGGCTAAATATTGAGTCCCCTACCTTGTGTAGAAAATATGGTATTGGATGGAGATTTCATAATTAAGTGGTTAGGTACCTAGGGATTCCATCTATAGTAAACCCTAACATATAAATGAAATGTGTCTTTATATCAACAAGAAAATCTTTGGAAAACTCAACAACTAGAACTCTAATTATGTCACTTTGGTTGGTAGAATTCAAGTATGTTAAAAGATTCTCTCCTTGAATATTGGGTGTAAGTTTTTCTTCTTCCTACTCATTTTATTTAAATCAATTTGGTCTTCTATATAAATCTATTAGGATCATTTTGTGGATAGCCAAGGGATTACTTTGGCTATAAAATGGATAGCCATAGCTTCATAAGGTAATGAATTATAGATTATGATTAGAATTAGGATTATTATATGTTTAGGGATAGGGTTCACATGTAAATTAGTTCATTACCTGACATGATCTACACTTATAGTTTGCAAGAAGGTTTTCAACTTGGTGCCATACTCTATTTTTGAGATCTTCTGAAATTGCTTTTGTAAGAGATGTTTATCTCAATACTTGTATATGTACATAATATGATGGTGCTTCCCCATACATATATACTCAATATACTTTACACATTATATGAAACTTCTTATATTTTCACCTTTACATCTTTTCCCCCTTTCTAATGTAAATGCCAAAGGTGAATTTTACATGGTTATTCCAAAATGTGACAAGAAGTCAGAACATATCTTTAGAATTAGTGTCATTGTCTTGTCCCAATTTTCTTGTAACATCTTGTTTGTGTGCAATGTAATCTAAACTTCTGCTGATAATTCTATCTTATGATCACCAATGGAGAAATTGTTCGCATGTGCTCTACGACATGAGTATTTTCGACACCTTTCTAGAGAATATTTTTTATTAGCCAAATACTTTTTGTAGAACTTCATATGACTAGGTTTACAAAAATAATGCATGAGTTAAGTTTTAGATTTTGATTCTTTGAAGAATCATGAAGTTTTTTGTATCCTTTCTATATAGTAGAATTGTCCCCTCATCCCTAGGTGACTTAGTTAATGGGGATGCCTATTTTAAGTGTTGAGATTTGTACTTGTGTCACACAAGGTTTTTCTCTTTGTTCTTCTCCCTATTCTATTATGTTTGTAATATGGTCATATGATTGCATAGAAGGTTGACTCCTTTGAATGCTCTATGACAAGAGCATTTTTGACACCTTTCCAAGAACAATTTTTGACCAGCCAACTACTTTTTGTAGAATTTCATATGACGTACTTTACAACAATAATGTCATGTGATAGATTTTAGATTCTTTGAAGAATTATGAAGTTTGTTCTATCCTTTCTATATAGCATAATTGTCTTTGCCTTTGTCCTTGGTATTTAATGTTTTTTCATGTTGGATGTGTCATTGTTGATAGAAAACTACTTATGTTAAAAAGCGGATAATAGTTAGAATTCAAACTACAATCATAATTTTTTTTTAATCAATTCATAATTCTATCTCTAAGCTTTCATTAGATAATTGTAACCTTAACTCTCGTCTTAGGAGCATAATAAATATTCGATACAGGTAAATATAATTATAACTAAAACCATAATCCTAGGTAAGTTCCCTAACATTAAAGGATCACAATCATTATAATAATCTTAAGCTTAGCCATCATGAAAACTGTTAACATAAAAAAATTGTAAACCATAACCTTGTCATAATCTTAAATTTGTTTCATCCTGAGACATGAACATGTATAATCCATAATGAGTTCGTACTTAAAAATTTAGTATTTAATATTTAATTTGACTTAAGTGTTTAACTTTATTTATTTAATTGATATGATTTTAATAAAGATATGCGCATTTATATAGATCTAGTTGATAAATTTTAGATTTAAATTTTATTAAATAGTAATTTTGTCATACATGTGTATTATGTTGTGATGTATTTTTGATGTGTTTTATGTTTTATGTTGTTTAAATATATATGCAGATTATATTTGATGGACCCACTACCACCCCCTCCCCCTCCCCCTCCACCTCCACCTCCACCCCCACCCACACCTCCACCACCCACTTTGGATGAGCTCTGCGAGACCATGAGGCGTAACCTCAATGACCTCATGAGTAATATAGAGGCTATTCGACGTGAGAGGCACCCCCCCCTCACCTACCACGTCTTGTAGATAGCATGCAAGGCATGGTTGAATCCATTCGTCATTTTGATTTAGACATCAGTTCATTTAGATCATGGAGGGAAAGCATGCGTGCCTTCTACTCTAATGGCTTATCATACAGAGATGTTTATAACCTACATATAGGTAAAGGAAATTTTCAACATTATTTTGTAAACCCTAAGACGGGTGAACCAATTAGTGAGAAGAAGCCTCACATTTCCATTAGGTGGTGTACACATCCGCGCATAGTAGCACATTTTTGGGAGTGGTGGTGGATGGTATTTGACCATCCACCACACGCTAATCATGAAGTGCCCATGTACTTCCTTAGGAATTTATGAGCTGAGTTTGAGTTGGGTTTGAAACCCAACTATTTTGATATGAAAGCATTTCAGGGGGTTGGTAGAGGGATGCCTCAGGATAGGCCTGGGGCAAAGCTGAGTGATAGAATGAGAAATCACAGGCAAGCTAAGCCCCTTGTACCTCTTCTTGCGCCTGTTGTGCCTACTCCTCACCATCATCATGCAATTTCATCTTCTTTTACTTGTTTGAGTGCCCTTTCGATCAATTTAGTACAACAGTGGACACAGGCGGTACATGCTCCTCCACTTGGACATGTTTGTACTAGTTGTGGAGGCATATGCACAGGCCCCCAGAGAAATCCTAGTGAAGCACACGATGGCCATTATGCTGAGGGTGCAAATTTTGATGATGATTTATATGTTGCCTATGGTGATGGTAGTGATGAGATAGATGTGTCATCATTTGTTGACCTCATGCAGCAAGGAGAGCTTGGAGAGAGTCAAGAGCAGCAGGTAAAATTTTCATTTCAATATATATATAAAGTGCACATAATTATTTACTTTCTACATATATGTGTAATTGTGTTAACTATATTAATTTTTACTTTTCAAATAACAGAGGATGGATGACATTGTTCCTCCTAGGAGGCAATATAGTCTTTTTTCGAGACCTACAGATGTTGGCATCCCTTATATGGTATGCACTTTGAATTACACTATAAAAATGTACATTCAAATTCAAATTTAATAACATGTGCTCATATGTTATTTTTATTTGATTTTGTAGGGATTGTCTGCATCTACACATACTGATGTTAGTACAAGTCCTACTCTAGTTACTACTGAGGCACAACCTCAAATACATGCGATATGAACTTTTGACTGAAGACAAATAATTTGTATTATTTTTATGTATGTACATTATTATTAACTTATAATCTGAACAATTTTGACTCACATGTATATATATTTTATGTGTTTTGATTTTACGAACAGGAGCATGGATATGATGCTCATCCATACAGGCCTCGGTATAGTCTATTTTTGACTCCATCTTATGATTATCATGCTAGCATACCTGTAGACACATCTGTGACATTGGCTACCACTTAGGTATGATATATACATTATATATACATGTTTAATTTATAGTGTATAAAAAATGTAGTGTACAAATTATGTCATTTGTAATTATATTCATGTATATTTAATTTTGACTAAACATTTATGTATCCATAATTTCAGGACTACATCACCATGAGTGTTGCTGAGAGCATAGGACTTAGCCAGATGGAGGTATCTACATCATCATTTGAGGTCAGTATTGTGATTTATGTACATAATGTATAGTTCATTATGCTCTAAAATCAAATTAAAAAAATGTATGTATTGTAAATTATAGGACCTCACCATTGCTACATTTGGTAGTTTCGACAGTGCGCCTCCTCCCATTACTGAGGGACACCCATTTCATGTGGTATAATTCATTTTATTATGTAGTGAATATTTAATTTATGTGCAAGCTAGATTTTGAGACCCATTTCAATTAAGCAAGTACATGATGAGACGTGCCTCTTGTTACATAGGGTGATACATCTACCTCACAGTGTGTCTGACATGACGAGACAACTCATATTAGACATGATGATCCATTTGAGTCCTCTTCACGTGGAGCAAAGAGGACATTTGATCAGATAGATTAGGTCTTGTTGGCACCTATAGATTGCATTTTTATGATGTATATATATATATATATATATATATATATATATATATATATATAATTTATGATGTATGTACACTTTGTATTAGGATAGTTAAAACTGTATGTTAGACCATGTATTTTTTCACTTCATAGATCATGTTATGATGTATGTTAGACCATGTACTATTTTTTTACGATTTCTTAGCATGCTTGTGTATGTAGTACATATATTGCTCTGTTTCACCATGTTTTAAGTATATTCAAACCATTTTCTTTATTCTGACATATTTTATTCATGAACATATGACACATTTTGTAAGTATATATGCAAGATGAACAATAATTTTAACTATCTATAGAGCATTATTGGATAAATATCACATCAAAATTATGCATTGAGATAATTCATACAAATAAAATTGACCTACTCGATTAAAAAAGGTATTGATAACGTACCTAACAATGTATCATAAGTGATCTTAATGTGTTGTTTGGTAATGTAAGACTCATTATCACATAATAAGACCTATTATGTGGTAGTAAACATATGAATACCTATCATAATGTATAACAGACATAATGACTTATTACGACTCCCATGTCCCCTTAAGACACACATGTATGGATAACGTACCTAACAATGTACATCATAAGTGATCTTAATGTGTTGTTTGGTAACGAAAGATATAATCAATACAATGAATACAATGAGTGATGATCTTTAAATTATCATGTGCAAGTGACTTGTTTTTAATATTACAATCAATAGTCATTTGAAACTTCAAACAAACATTAATTTAAACATGCTTGAATGTAAAAGTAATAGAACAAAATAGGAGGTCATTACTTAAATTGACAATTAGTTTATAATAATTTGTCAAGTGCACATACCTTTAACTTTCAAATAGAAGTAAACTCTCATTTTTGAATTAGTTTGTACAACATATTTCACAATATATGTAAGACAATGTCAATGATATATTTATAGTTCACTGAACTCATTTGAAACATAAAATTGGTTGAATGCATCTCTTCAAATGAGGTCCTATAAAATAAAAATGTAAAACAGAAACACACATGTTAATAAACAAATAAATTAATATCGAAGGTATCTGAACTATGTAAATATATATGTGTAATTTGTATGTACTTACTATGTGAAATTGCACAAGATGTTGATGTTCGATCCACTTTAACATTTAAATTTGCATAAATTGTAATTGAGACCTGAATAAGAGGTATATAAGTTCTCTAAATTGGTATTGACAACACAAATATACATGTAATTAAATTATATAAGTACATATATATAAAAATAATACAATAATGAAAAAACATACATGTGTTTGATTTAAATGTAGTCATCCCACTGTACCATCTGCATCCTCTCTCTTTTACAATGCATCTATGACTATCTCGTGCTCATCCATTGAAATTGTCCATAATACCTTATTGGCGGGTCTCCCTTTGTATCTTTCTAATTTGATATTTGTTGCCACAACCAAATGAGAATAGTGTAAAATCTTCTTTTCGGTTTGGTAGTCTTCAAATGCTGGGAAACCATTTCTTCTTGTTAGGTATCTACGTAGCCAGGTGCCAGCTACAACAATAGATCTGATTGGATACTCGAAACCATCATCATCTACTTGATAACATGTCATTTTTTTCTTAGGTTCCACACATATAGCTAGCCAATACTCAGTTTCTTCATCATTATCACTAGGTGCAATAACAACATAAACATGTCCTACAAGATAAGATAAAGTATAGAAACACTTTAATCACTCGTGTACATATCCAAATTATATAAATTGAAGAATGAGATCGCAAAAAAATCTAATTAAATCATGCATACCAGGTTCTATGAGGTCTGAAATACAATCATAGTCTTCTGATGCAAAAGTAACATTCTGGCCTTCATTTACTATATCATCTTCAAAATGCGTGTCAGTAGGTGCTAATGATCTTTGTTGCCAATCTTCAACCCATTTTGTATTCTCACATTCTTCTCATTCACCTGCAAGACAAAATTGACAAAAACAAGCAAGCTACTAATCCATATAGTCCAAGTGTTAGAATCTGAACTCCTAAATGAATGCCATTTAGCTAAACCACTAAATTTATCACAATCATATCTTGAAGGGATATTATTTTCTTCAACTAGGTAGAAGAAACGTTTGATTGTAGAGTTTTGACTTGATCCCGTGTATAAATATTTGTTACACCATTCGACAATCTCATGTGCATTTTTTAATTTAGCTCTTTCTTCAAATTTTAATTTCTGTTTACTAAGGGCTCTCTTCACACATGCACTAGCACCATCATGTTCTCCTTTACCATGTCCAGCCTCAAAAAAATTCCACACATGTTGGATGCTAGTTTGCTTATGTGTCCTACTCAACCAATAGAACATTCTAGCATTCTTGAATTGTCCTCTAGAATTATTTGACCATATCCAATGTTGTGTCATTTGAATTTGTCTCTCTTTTAAATTATCATCAAAGACCTTGAAACAATATTGGAAAAACTCAGATGAATGGAGTTTATTATCACTTAAATAAAAATGGTACTCTCTCAATATTTTTCGATCCTCCTCTGTACTATCAAGTGCATGCCTATAAACTATATGAACATAAATTGTTACTTGTGCTAAATTTTAATATTGTGGTTGTACCTCTTCTTGCGGTGCAAGCATGTAGTTCTCTGCAAAGTCAACAACTAAAAGTATAGTACCAATTGGAAATGTATTCTTACATATGCAAAATTGTCCATCAAGCCATCTAGAATATTGAGAGTGTTTAACATATTTTGGTATGATCACACTCTTAAACTCATCCATAAATGCATGACAATTAACTTTATCTGTAACTAGATCACACCTTCTTCCAAACTTCCCATCCTTCAATAGATATTCAATAGTTTTGAATCTCTTTACCTCAACTAATTGTTGTCCAAAAGTACTCAAAGCATTTTCATGCAAACATTCATCTAACAAAGAAAGATTGCCGC
Organism: Cupressus sempervirens; assembly: GCA_028749045.1. NCBI lineage: Eukaryota > Viridiplantae > Streptophyta > Pinopsida > Cupressales > Cupressaceae > Cupressus > Cupressus sempervirens. Next base: position 24,523,939 of record CM053786.1, read on the forward strand.
ACATATCACATGTACTAGAAAGGCATGCATTGAAAAGAAAGTATTGATCATTAGGTGGCTTACAAAACAAACCTGATATGAAATCTTTTATAGTTTGAGGTGGTATTTTTATACCACATTCTTGCAACATTTATTTACTATGCATGGTACCATGTATAGATTGAAATACATCATAATGGTAACGAAATTGAATATGAGTTTTACAACATGTTATTCTTTCCTTGTTAATCCTTACATACCATGGTTTACACTTTTCAAAAGATCTTTAACTAATGGTAATATTTAATACCTTACCATCTACAAATTTTTTAAACAATTCAGTTTGAGTCATGTCCAAAAGGTGTTTAGGATGTGGATCACGTATTTTTGACCCAATTCTCAATTTAAGAACATCTCTTGAATTAGGTGATACTCTTGTATTATCATGCCAAAAATTTTCAATCAAACTTTTGATTTCACTAGTAAGTTTCCTATCACATCTCGGGAGTCTACCACTAGAAGTCCATAAAATATTTGCTGGATCACATTCAAAGTTAACCCTTCTCTTTACAGCTCTTTCTAAAGTCTTATGATTCACATTAAGATATCCACTTATGTTGGTAATCAATCTTTTGTCAGATGTTGATTTGTGAACTAAAGCTATTGTTATTGCTCGTCGTGCTGCATTCTTATCTTTAGACCAACTTCTCTTTCTGATAACATCAAAGGCACTAGCAATAGTGGATACAACTTGTTTTAAGGACTCATTTTTATTCTTGGGTTTTGCATACATTCCCAACCTTCTCATTACTTTTTGCATTTTAGACATTTTAATTAGTTGCAACATTAGCTAACATTGAAACCCAAATTTCTTATTATATAAAAAATGCCTATACAATCTATTAGCATGTGTCCTAATTTTTCTCCATGAAACCAATCCCTCAAGATTATCTAACACATCATTAGGAATATGAAAATTATGTTTAGACACTTTACTATCATCCTGACATGTTTGTTCAGTAGTTGGTGTTTCTATGTCTACATTCATGCAATTTTTATTTTCAGACACTTTACTATTTTCACTGTTATTTGGGATTTGAATATCATTTTCAAATTTTCTTGGCATTTCTTTTGGGGCAGCCATTTCAATTGGAGTGTTTTGTGCATGATCATTTGACAATTGCTTCTCATGAATAAAATCTAAATCATTTAAATCATAACCTGCTTCTGAAAAATCACCAATTTCATCATGAGAAAAAATTTGAGGGTTTGGAGACACACTTATATTGAATGCATAATTAGAATGTGCACCTGAATTTTCTTGTATTGGGTTCTCTTCTTTGACTTCTTCATCCATCGTGGTATCTTCAATGTCTTTCTCCTTTGAAACATTGTTCAAGTCTCTAATTCTCTGTCTTCTCTCTTGCTGATGTTGTGCTTCATTCTCTTTATTTGCTGCAATCTCCTCATCTATCAGAACTCTTGCTTTCTTCTTTCTTTGTTATTTTGATCCCATGTTTGCACCAGTTTTGAATTTGAATCAGTAGCCTACAAATTGTATAAGAGGACAAGAAAATAGAATAAGCGTGATGAAATTCGGTGTTGTAGGTAGAAACTATTGTTCAATCATTTCAATGATTGAAATTGGGTCGGTGGGGCAAATTTTTGGACCCAACGGGTACATCAGAAATGGGTACCTGATTTTTTAAAAATTGGGTACCCGTTTACAAATCGGGTGCCCGATTTTATAAAAGTCGGTATAACGGTTAAAAAAAATCAGGCACCTGATTTGTGAATTACAAATCAGGTGCCCGATTCGTGAGACATGAGCGAGAATTTGGCATGGCTCCCAACTTTTGCATGGGGTTTTGCCTTGGGGAAAGACATGGAATAGGCTTGGTCCCACCAAGCCATGCCTTTGTACTCCTTTTTTGGTTTTTCTAAGGCATTTAATCGACAATTTTTGGTATGGTCGTAATTTTTTTATAGTCATTCCTATTGAATTTTTTGACGAGACAAAAACCTATTATAGGTCTTGCTGTTTTGATTTTAAAAATGTAAATTTTATAGTGTTATTAGTTTATTTTCTATTTTTCCATTATTTATTAATCAAAACTATCTCCTAAACGTTAAAAAGTGACATTCACTAAAACTTTAATAACTTTTTTATTTTATAATTTTTCTTAAATTAATTTATATGTCATCAATCTACATACAATTCTTTTGATGTTAAAAAAAAAATTGAAAAAAGTGAGATTTTGATCAAATTATGTGGTCCATACACGAGAGGTTTTAAAATTTACCTTTATAGCCAATTAATAATTAATAATAAAAAAATTATTTAATAAAAAATTAAGAAAAAATATTGTCATCAATCTTAGGTGTATTAGGTAACTCCTTTTAAAAGAATTTGCAAAAATTCATTTATTTGTGTCAAATTATGGTGTTCGTACATGAGCATGGTATGGTCCTGAAACAGGCATTTTGAAAAAGTGGTTTTTAAAGATCCATATCAAAAAAAAAATCTATCATATGGGTGGAAAAATAAATTACATATTCAAAAACTAGATTTCGAACACTAAAAATTTTATTTCTGGAGTTTTTTAATATCACCAAATTCTAAATAATAATACCACTTTTAGGTCATTGAAGGTGAAAAATGATACTTTTGTTAGCCTTTTCCTTTACAAAAGGGTGACACGTGTTTGTTCTTTTACCCAGCAATATCACCACTTATCATAATAATGTTTTAAAATAATTGGTTTTCTGTTTCTTAGAAGCTATCTTTATAGTTTTTATTATCTCTTAAAGATTGGCTTTACAACTTACGGTATTAGTAATGTCATTCAATCTTGATGTGGTATTAAAATATTGCAATATGTAGACTATTAATCAATTTGGTATAGCTACCTATAGAATGATATTTTTTATTGTTTCTACTACTTTTGATAACACATGTATTGCATTGAGTACAAATTTAATTCTTTGATAAGAATTATTCTTTGTTAGACAAGTCCAAGATATTCTTCATATTCTTTAGATACATTTGGATATAGTGTTCCTAGATAATGTTATTATTCTTTCTCAATTACATAGTATGATTAGGTGATATTTCTGGCTTTTAAGTGATCTTTAATTTTTTATACTCAATATCTCCATTAACAATGTGTTTCTATGTTTCTAAATATTTTACCTTACTTGGCATCATTCTTTTGGTCTTTATAAACGTCTCATAAGTGAGATTGGGTTGCTATTTTGGGTATTGCCTTAGTGTGTGGAGATCAACATCCTTCATGGGTCATTTGGAAGATGTTCTTTGGTTAACTAGTTTTGCAAACTTTAATTTTTTGGTTTACACATTACGTCATTTTAAAGACAACCTTGATTGATTTGCAAATTTATAGATTTGTCTTAGAAGAGTGGGTTGAGATATATTTGGATCCTCTTTCTCTCTTACGATACACTATTTTTTGTATCTTGAGTTTGTATGAGCTATTTTACATAATAATATTTTATCTTAGTTGGAGATGAGTTGATGCAAAGCTTTTAATTATCTATAGATTATATTTAATTAATGCAATTGAAAATTTTTGGTGAATGTAGAGTGGAAAAGAAAATCATGTAACAAAGAGAAGAGAAAGAATATGAGTGGATATATAGTAACCTAAGCATCAAACAGATGCATTCAAAGTCTGTTCTTGCTAACTTATTTTCAAAAGATTCTTATTTCGTTTGTAAAGTTCATTGACATTATTTCCGAGCCTTCTAGTGGATCATTTTGAATTTTATTCTAAAGTTGGAAAAAGTTAATGGAAATTCTGAAGTGGTAAGCTCTCTAGAAGTGGACCTAACTATTTATAATTAAATATTTATATATCTATTGTGAGATATCTCTCATCTTGACTTTTCTCAGTCTTTGGATTTTCCACACAAATGTTTTGTTCTTAAGTTGGTAAAATTTATTGGCAAGTCCTAAGTACTAAGCTCTCTAGCAGGGGACCTAACTCTTTGCAATTACATATTTATATACTTGTTGTGAGATATCTCTCATCTTGGTTTTTCCCAAGCTTTAGATTTCTACACAAATATGGTGTCCTCATGTTGATCCTACTTTCTTCTTTATTGATTTATAAGAGATGCATTCTAATGGTGATGAAAAGTTCATTAAAATTTGAATTGAAATTCTTAATGTGGTCTAAAATAGTTCACCCCTGCCTCTTAGTCATGTTGTGAGTTCAACAAATATAACTTAAAGTAGAAGAATAAACATAAAGACTTACAATTTTTCCTTTCTTATGTGTATTATGTTATATGATATGTGTAAATCATAATTAAAAAATGATCTAGGAGCATCTTACATCACAAAATAAAAAGGGGTATGGTATTTTAAAAAAATGTAAAAAAAAAAATTGAGGAGAGAGAAAGTGACAAAAATTAGAGGAACAAATTTTTAAATAGAAAATGGAAAGTGAGGGAGAAAAGGTATTTCATTTACCAAGGTGCATGGGTCACATAAAAATAAAATAGGAAAAATGGATGTCATTTCATCGAGGTGTGTAGATGACATCTTAGAAGGTTTTTCAAAGTTCCTTAAATCATGCATTTAATAATTGCTGTGATCCACAAAAGCAATGTAATTTTCTAAGTTGCTAACATGGTGGTGTGGAGTGTTACACACCTATTTAAGCAAGGCATATGAGAATTTGTAATCTAGATTTTGGAGGTGAAAGATCTTAGTGGTAAGATCTTAGTTAGTGGAAGCTCTTGTGATAGAAGCTTTGGAGGTGAAGGATCTTATTGTATAAGATCTTAGTAAGGAAGTTCTTCTTGATGAAGCTTTGAGTTAAAGTTCTTTAGACATAATCTTTCTTTTTGGAAGCTCTCTCATATTGTAAGAATTTGGAGTTCTCTTATTTGGATAATATTGTAAGGATTTTCAAACATTAAAGGATTCTTTATAAAGAATTTTGTCTTCTCTTTGTCTCCATATTATTATATTTTTGGGTTTAAGTTGGTTACCTTCATCAGTGGTTTCCAAGCATCCTTTGTCATTGTTATCATAGGATACCTTCATCAAGTGGTATCAATGACCCTTCATCAAGTGGTATTAGAGCAGAAGTTCTTGAGTGTGCGGATAGATCACCAAACATGAGGTAGTTTGTGCCAGGACCTTGGGTTGGGTGAAGTTGCTGAAGAAGAAGTTCTTGAGTGTATCACTAACTATGAGGCAGTTTGCAAGAGAACTGTGATTTTATCTAAGTGTGTGGATAGATTACTGATTGTGAGGCACTTTGCATGATGCTCTTTTGTTGCAAGAAGTTTGTCTTATGAAAACTTGAGCATGGAGAAGAGAAAGATGAAGACGACATTTTTGATTGGATGGATTCTAATCATTCCTAGAATTGAGATATTGAGAGAGAGAATGCAAGAAGAAATATTACTAGACTTTCAAAAGTGAATGAACAAATTATAAATGAAGTTATGAAAGAGAAGAGCATGCCACCAAAAAAAAAAGATGTTGATAATTGTTTGGTTCTAGAAATAAAGAAGAGAAAGAGGATGAAAATCTTTTTGAACCTGAAGTTGGAGAGGAGGAAGAGCATGGAGATGAAAAGATTTTTGAGTCAGAGGAAGATGATTTGAAGACTACAATAGTAGAGGAAGAGTACAATGCCTTGGTTAGAGGTGAAGCAAGTGAAGTAGTTATATGCATTTTTGATGACATGAAAGAAGCAAACAAACATGAAGATGTCAAAGAGGTAAAATTCTATGCATCATGGGATGTTGAATTTTAGATGGATTTGAAATATGATGATGGTTTACATGAGGATCTTTGTTAGTGATGTGTGGCATGCAAAGGAAGAATGGTATGGTATCATTGAGTTTATTATAGGTGTGTTACATTCAACAATATTGGAGGAGGATGAGAGTTATACTTGGATAGAGTTCATTGTAAGGGAGTATTTTCAGCACCAATTACTTGTTCCAGCTAGATGTTGGAAAAGAAGAAAGAAGGAAATATATCAGCTATGAATACTTGCTCTAGCTAGGTGCTAGAAGAGAAGAAAAAATATATATCAAAAGTGGCTACTTCATTTTATTAATTCCTATCCACAAAATTTTTCTACCATAGATGCTTGATGCAAAAGCATCTTGCCTCACAAAATAAAAGGGGGCATATGATATTTTAAAAAAAAAATAAAAATATTTTTTTTAAAAAAATTGGAAGAGAGAGAAAGTGACGAAAATTAGAGAAAATTATAAGAATAAATTAGAAAATGGAAAAGGAGGAAAAATGCATCTCATTTACCAAGGTGTATGGGTCGCATAAAAGAAAAATAAGAAAAACGATTGTCATTTCATCGAGGTGTGTAGGTGGCATCTTAGAAGTTTGTAAAAAGTTCCTTAAATCATGCATTTACTATTTGTTATGATCCACAAAAGCACTGTATTTTTCTAATTGGCACTTAGTTGTATTTGGATGGGAATTTAATATTTTTTGTAAGGTAGTTGTATTTTCCTTTTATCCTAAATTGGTTGTCTTTGTAATATCTTGGGTGGTAAGTACCTATTTAAGCAAGTCATATGAGCATTTTTAATCAACATTTTGGAGGTGAAAGAACTTAGTAGTAAGATCTTAGTTAGTGGAAGCTTGTGATAGGAGATTTGGAGGTTAAGGGTCTTGGTGTATAAATTCATAGTTAGAAAGTTCTTCTGGGTGAAGCTATTTCAGTTCAAACTCTTTGGATGTAAGCTTTCTTTTTGGAAGCTCTATGATATTATAAGAAGTTGTAGTTCTCTCATTTGGAGAATATTGTAAGGATTTCCAAGTATTAATAGATGCTTTATAAAGCACTTTTTGTTCTCTTCATCTCCATATTATTTTGTTTTTGGGTGTGAGTTGGTAAGGGTGGTGCGTACCATCATCAAAAAATATTACATATTTAATCTAGCTTTGACTTAGAAACACATGTAAATGTTTTTTTTAAAATTTAAAACAATGTATACATGTTATGCTCATTCAAAGAAATGAAGGCATGTGTAAGTGTTTTGTTCTCATTTAAATACATATTCAATTTTAGTTCAAAAAAATATACACACTTTTGAATTCAAATAGCTCACATGTACGTTTAGGCTTGTTCTTAGACTTCAATGACAAGCCTTTGACTTGGAAGCTTTATTTCACTCTATTTCTCATGTTTTTCCCTTCTAATCTAATTTCTTGACTTCTTCATCATTACCCTTATCCATTATCAAGTGAATACTTGTACAATTACCACCATAATTTCAAGCCTCTTAGCTTTTTAACAATATGGTTTTTTTTTTTTTTCAGATGTAAATAAAATTAACATATAATTAATATTTAGTTTCTTTTAGCACTACTCAAACATATGTGTATCATTTTTAATGATTTTTTACCTATTTTTTCAAACTTGAAAGAAAATCATATCATTACATTCTAAACTTCATTCTTCATATTTTTTAATTTAAAAAAAAAATATTGATTAAGTTAGAGCAAGTTATTGGAAGTAAATAAATAAGTATCTAATTTTCATGACATGGGATACATATTGGTGATGTTAATTCCTTAATACTAAATTTAATATGTTTAAACTTGTTCCTACTAATTAGATTTTATGGTTTTTATAGAAGAGAAGGGATGATGAGCTATTCCAAAGAAAAAGAAATCTTATTAAGTTCAATAGACAACTCACTTGTCTTGCTAGAATATCTTAGGTCTACTAGTCTTGGAAATCTCTAAGAACCCATTCATGATCTTTTTGAAAGAGTGCATCATAATAGTTTATTAAATATCAATATATTTTCCTTATTCTTCCTCCACAAAATAAGGAATAGCCTAAACAAGGAAGATCTTAAGTTGCTGAATAAATATTTGTAAAAACTAAGATCACCAAGATCACCAAACCAAAGCTTAATAGAGATAGTAAGAGATAAATTCAAATGCCAATTAATTTGAAAGAAATTGACTTTTATTTGACAATGTATTTATTAGACACTTATGAATGTAATAAGGCAGAATGCAATAGTACTATTATATTATATTATTGTGGGACAAGATGAAACATGATTAATCTTTATTGAATAGCTTTATTACTTTTCAAGAGAAATACTTTGTTTTGATGCAGCTAAATAAATGATCTGCTGCCATATAATGAGGAATAACAGCTCTTTATAAGATCGTTATGTTTGAAAAACTATATTTTATAATAAAAAAATATTTTTATTTAAATATTATTTAAAATTTGACAATTATATCTTCAACTACGTATAGGAATAATAATGGTCAAGTTCTAAACAAAAGTATTGTTAATACAAATTCACAAATTTATTTTTTATATTGAATTATGAAAAATAATACACAGAAGAATAGGAACGATAGATACATAGCTCAACCAGACATAAGAGCATTGCCTTACAACCATATAGAACGTTGAAAGCCAGAAGCAACAATGTTTCAAGACTTGAACTGAAACATTCTACTACATTGACCAACATTTTACAGGAAATAAATAGTCTTATTAGGATAAATTTATTGACCATGTTTTGCATTCAGCAAGAATCATGTTCACTCAATCTTTCCATTGATTTAAAGCGAGGCTCCTTTTCTTCATACTTCTGTTGAGAGTAAATCTTCATGTAATCGCCAAATGGGTACCTTGGATAAGCAGCTAATTCAAGAGCAGCATTCCCATTCGCTTGACCAAGGAGCTGAGGTGCAGGGCTCACTACTGCATTGTATGAGGGATTATAGAAGGATGCCACTGATAACCGGTTTCCATCCTTTGTTGGGAGAATTCTATGCCATGCACTCTTATACTTCCCATTGCTCACAGCTTCTATCTGATCACCAATGTTCACAACTATTGAGTGTTGCATTGGTTGCACATCAATCCAGCTGCCATTGTTGAGCACTTTAAGGCCAGGAACCTCATCATCTTGGTACAAAAGAATGAGTCCACCTGCATCTGTATGAGCACGGATTCCCTTTATCAGATCTGGCCTTGGGCATGGAGGATAATGGCTCACCTTTGTGCCAAAGAATGGATTCTCCTTCTCTTCCCCTGCAAATACCCTTTTCAGATATTCTCTCTCTAGTCCCAAGCTTTCACTTATTATTTCCAACAATTTCTCTGTCAAATTGAATATTTGACCGCGAAACTCCTCAATTATATCCCTATATAAAATGCAAAAGGTTAATAAGCTAGATGTTTTCAACCAAATTGAATCAAATGAATTACAGAGCTTACTCTGATTATAGGATCCTAGATTATAGGAAAATAATTTGTACCAAAGTTCAATTATTTGAATTGATTCTATCGATTATGTTTGCTAATTGCTTAGAGAATTTATAGAGAGATAAAATATAGAAATGTCCAGTAGTATAGATTATTATCTATTGAATATTGTACGCACTTGAAATCTTTGGGTTCTGAAGGCCAAGAATTTGTGTCTTTCATCTCGTGGACTTGAAAAACATCCTCCCAGTCCAAATTATCAATCTTCACAACTTTATTTCCCTTTGATTCAGCTTCAATGACTTTGTTCAGTGCCCTTACTGGTGAAGAATCCTTGAAGTGTTGTTCTCTGTTAATCTTATATTGCTGTGAACATACCTCTTTAACACGGTCCAGAAGACGATGATCAATGCCATGGTTTGTAATCTGAGAAAATTAAAGCACTTCAGTCAATTTGAGCTTACCAATTACACAAGTTTGTAATGAATAATTTATGGTTTGATTGAGACCTGAACTCAAAAGTAACAACAGTGGTGCTGGGATACGTGAATTTATATTCAACTTTCCAACGAAGTAAACCTCACTTATGACGATTAAATAGATTTTGATGAATGCTTAAAACATCGTTTATGGCATGACTGGTTAATGGCAATCAAATCAATAATAAAGTTATAACGCAACAATGGTAAAATAATTGTAAGAAAGAACTCCCGACACTGACCAAAACTCTTTCAAAACTTTGTTCTTATCTATTTAAGTAAAACATACCCTTCTTATCATTTTTTATCTCTTAACAATCATTTTACTTTGTTGTTTTAATCTTGTTGGATCTTAAATGAGATTGTAGCAAAACAATGATAAAATGATGGTAGAACGGTCCCAACTCCATTAATGCAGATTCCTTATAAACTTGTTTTACCCATACCTGAAAAAATCCGGGAGACTCACAAGCCTGTGCGATTTGGGCCATAATGGCCTTCCTCTCTCCTCCATCAATCTTCTCTACGTTAATCAATGGAATGCCCATTTCAAATATGCTCGAAGTCCAAAAGACAATCAAATGCTAAACAAACTTTCACAACTGGAAAGATAGATGAACGCTTGGTAATGTATGTAACCCTGGAACCCTATTTATATGCCAAAAATAATTCGACGTCACTGACATATTCTTTACACGTGGAAGAATTCTTATCTAACTAAACCACGTTACTTTGAAATTAATATTGTTGTGCATATCGTTTTTAATTCAAATCACGCAGCTTAATTTTCTACAGCTAAATCTAATTGTTGTTTGATTAGGATTGTTAATTTTCTACAGCGGAATTCGTATATTGACGTACTGGAATTGAAGATCTATTTACATCATGATCTGTCTGTGAATGTGACAGAAGAATTTCTTTCTCTGAGCGGGTTAAACTCTCGTTCCTCACGTGCCCATTTTTCTCAATCGTCTCCCAATTTTAATCTCTCTTCTATGGTGAGAACTTTCGTTTGAATCTCTTTCAAAACACGCTCAAAGTGGCTCAGGAAGCGTTTCCAATATTAAATTGTGAAAGAAAGAATAATTTCTTTTCAGCCTTGTCCTATGCAGAATAACAAGTTGCAACGCCACTAAACGATGGAGAGATAATATTTATATGTTGCACACAATATTTAGATGTCCTAATTTTTTAAGGGCAAGTGTTGTAGTAATTTTTTACGTTTGATTCATTAGATATATTTATGAAAATTAAAATATTTTTCATTTTACTGTATACAATTTTCTTATATTGTTATTTTGATAGTATGGATACACTGATTTAAGAATATGTTCGATTCATTAGATATATTTCTAAAAATTGAGATATTTTTTATTTTACTGTATATGGAGACAATTTACAGGGTATGATCTATGCTATGAAGTTTTTCAAGTTGTATTTTCTAATTATAAGAATGATAGAAGACCAAGATGGGAACTAAAATATTTCATATTGAACTTTTCTTTTAGAAATCTTAACCTAGATTTCTATAATGAGACGCCAATGCTTCAACTAATCAAACTCAACTCCTTGAACTATATTCAAAATTGTATACAACATAAACCCTATTTATATATTATGAACATTGATTAAATAGTAATGAATGATTAAAACATAAGTTAGATATAATAAAAATAAAATGGTTTGTCTATATAATTATTAAATTGTTTATATGTAATGAATATTATATTGACTATCATAAATTAATAAAGCATCATTTATATGTGATGGATAATACAAAAGATACAAGAATGGTTACACTAAATGAACTATCATGAATATGCAAAATGAATTCTTGTAAACTACTATTTTTAACTTTAGGTAGATAATAAACTATTTAAAATTAAAATAATTAATGTTATAATATAATGTTTTAAGTTTTTATACTAAAAAATTAACATATTTAAGAAATAAGAGAGAAGTGTTTGAATATTTTAAAGAGTTCAAAACTATGATAGAAAAATGAACAACTCGCAATGTCTTAGATTATATCAACGAGATTTATACACATTACAAAATTTTGTCAAGCAAAGATAATAGATTTTTTAAGAAACATACAATTTTTCATAGTGTTGAACAAAATTTTTTAGTTGAAAGAAAGAAAAAGACCAATTCTAGAGTGTGCTAGGAGTGTACTAAAACAAGAGAAACACTTTAACAATTTGTTCTTTGAAGAAGTTAATAAAACTATTTATTTATTAAATAGGAGACTTACCAAGTATATTGAAAATAAAGCTTCTCATGAAGCACAACACTTGCACTAAGCTTGTTCTTAGTCATTTGAGAATCTTTACAAGTAAGAAAATTTGTCAAGGAAAAGATACTCAACAAAAGATGACAAAGAAAGAAGACCAACAAGGAAAATCAAGGCATCATTAAGTATAATGATTATGGTTCATTGACCCTAGTAATGAGCATAGATGAACTTCAAAAATTGAAGGAGCTAGGGATCATATAGAATATATATAAAAAATAAATGAAGGATATGATTCAACTATGAATAATGAAAATTGACAATTAATTAAACAACTTGCATTTAAAATTCTATAGACACTAAATGGTTGTTCAAATTAAAGTTTGATGATGAGAGTGTTATTGATAAATGCATAGCTAGATTAGTTAATAAGGGTTACTAAACAAAGGAATAGATCGACGATGAAGATAATTTTACACTGATAGTTATAACCAACATTATTAGAATAATGATTGTACTTCCTATTAAGTTCAACTATGCAACTCAATTGGGGTCTTCATCAAATGGATGTTAAGTATTCATTTTTAAATAGCATTTCAAAATAAGAAATTTATATTGTTCAACTTAAAGGATTTGTAAAAGAGGAAACTAAAATTTGATATGTTACTTCAAAAAGGAAATATATAGTCTCAAACAAGCACGAAGACCAAGACATGATAAAATTGATAAATTCTTTTTTGCAGTGTTGGTGTTGGAAGGGTGTATCAAGAGTAGAAATAATCCAAATATATTGATAAAGAATGATGAACATCAATCTATATTTTTTCATTTCCTTTTCTGTGGATGATTTAATTGTAATAAGATTTTATTAATTTTGTATTGATGAAATGAAACAATATTTATCAAAAGCATTTGAAATGAAGGATTTTGGATAAGATTTTGATCACTCAGACAAGATGATAAGATTTTGATCACTCAAACTAATTATAGAAAGATTTTGATTAAAAGGTTTAATATGCAAGATTGTGAAAAATCATGTACCCCAAACTAAAACAAATGTGGGTCCACTTGTGATAGTCTGATACCACATATAGAATATCCACAAGGATGAATCTCTACTCTGATACCACCTAACACAGAGAGGGATGAGATAACTAGGGCCAAAGGCACACCTAGCTATTCAACCACCTGCAAGAGTTAACACAGTGAAACAAAAACACCAAAATATAGAAAACTTAGGAGATAGAGGAACAAATGCCTTCATATAATCTTCAACTAATCAAATAGATGCCTAGTTGTAAGGCCTTATGGGTTACGATGATATTACAATCATATTCAAACGTCAATGATCAGACTTTGCATCTAGCTCTATCTTCTCTCCTCGTTCATTTCATCTTAAAACTCTACCAAAGACCTCTTTAACTACATGCATGGCCACAAGTCAGCCTGTTGTAATACAACCAACATAAACTCAATATTAAATGCTAGAACAAGGCACAAGTTGGGTCTTAGAAAATACCTATCACAAAATTAACTGCAAAGGTTGGCTCCAATAAGAAACCACACACAGACAACTCAACAAATTAAGTCAAGGAAAAATACTGCACTTTGGCAAACTCAACAATGCTTAGCAACCAAAGGTACTCAACATCCAATCAAGCTTAGTAGCTAGATAGACTCAACACCCAAATGAAATAAATGACCAAAGGATAACTTGGTAGTAACTGTGAACTCGACAACCACTATGAACTTGATGCCAACTAAGAAACTCGGCAATGCAAGAAATTCCAACTCATTAGCAATGAAAAAGAAGGAAATAATGTTGGATCGCAGTGCAACCCAAGATGCTCCTGCATCATCCACACATCTGATGCAAAAGGGCAATGGATGAGAAGGTGGAGGATAGATTATGCATCTTTGTAACATAAAACACAACAATTACCAAGCTAACACCCTCTCCTTTATAGATTATCAATTGTGATGATAGTCCCATGTAAGGCCATCCACTCAAATTTTTTTTATCTTTAGCAAGATCCATTAGTGACAAACCTTCCTCCAATCTCCCTAGGCTACATCCTGCCTTAAACAACGAAGATAATCCGATTTCATGGTGACATAACCTAAGGAGGCAAGTCTTCAAACCAAAGAGTCATCCATCAAGATGAAGGGAATTTGATAACACTAAAGAAGATTTCATAGTTCTAGGACAAGGCCTATTAGGCAGTAAACTCCTAATTATAAATTGTTATCCATTGACAGTTTGGGGTGATATAGATTTAAATCAGAGTATCATTATGTCTGGTACAAGTCTCACACAAGGGTTGGAACCTAGTGTGCATTAGGGGGTAATCTTGGAGCCATTTTTCTTTCCAGAAGTTAATGTTGTTTCCATCTACCACAATCTAGCGATTACCCATCTTCTAATTTTCCATATGTCCACCACATTTTTCTAAATTTTAGAAACCTAGGGGAGAGCATGGGTCCATAGGAAGTGATGGAACAAGTCCCCTCCAAGATACTTGGCCTTTAAAATGTTCCACAAACTACCCAAAGAGTTCATCAATCTCCAGTTGACTAGTTAGGAAGGCCTATATCATATGTCCTATCATCCTTATATTCAACTCTCCAAGGGCTTTAGGTTGGAAGAATTTTTCCCACATCACCAAGCCCATCCTAGAATTCTCTTCAGAACATGACCATCATAAATTTCTTTAAATTTTTTAAGAATGTCTCTATATCTACTTGGGAGTTTAAAGATGGAGCAAAAATACACTGGATTTCCCTGCAAAGATCTTTCCTTTCCATCTTGGTAGCTTTCTCTAAAAGTGTTCAACTAGGCCACTCTAGTACTAATTAATTGTGAGTGGGAGACTAAGATAGGTATCCAGGAGAATTATATCCTAGCATTCTAGTATTTTGGTCACATTTTCTCTCATACTAGTGTCTATGTTTAAAAAATACACTTTTCTTTTTTGATAGTTTATGCATTGTACCAAAACCATTGCATACTAATTCAAAATAGCTCTCCATTTCCTACCTTCACTGACTGAAGAGGTTTCAAATAAGAAGGTTTCATCAAAAAATTGTTAGATAATTTGTGGTGGGCATGGGGATGCAAGTTTTACATCTTTTATTCTGCTAGAGTTATCAATGGCCACTAGATTCTACTTAGCACCTCTACCACAATGATGAATAGGAAAGGTGATAGGGGGTGACCTTGTCATAGACCTTGGGAGGAAGAAACGAATCTAACAGGGGCCCCATTAACAAGAACTAGAAACATGATGGTGTTCATAGCACTCTTGAAAATTATAATAAAATTCTCATTCAAGCCTAAATTATTTAGGATAGGAAAAAGAAATCCCGTCCTAACTTTATCATAATCCTTGGAAATATCAAGTTTAAGTCTCATACCTAGGTTCTTACTCATTTCCATAGAGTGAATTTCCTCATGTGTTCTTATGACCACATCAAGGATTCGTTGCCTTGACACGAAACCATTCTGGTGTGGTCTTATAAACCTATCTAGAAGGCGCTTGATGCGGTTAACCATTATCTTGGCTAGAACTTTAGGGATCATGTTGCAGATACTAATGGGTCTAAAATTTTCTAGATGTCTAGGGTCATCCATCTTAGGAACTAGAACAATGAATGTTTGGTTAAGTTCCTTCAATAGTTTGCCAATTCTGATGAGGTCATTAGCCATGTGAACCACATCATAGTTAACAATACCCCAAAATTCCTTTAAAAGGCCAGGGGAAACCCATCGGCTCCTCAAGATTTGTACTAATTTGAATACTAAACACTTCCTTTCTTACCTCCTCCTCCTTGACCTTACCACTCATGGCCTCATTTATCTAGTTATTCACCACCAAATTAAATGACCTTAAAATATTATTTTCCTTCTTACTACTTACCTAAACTACTAGGGCTTTGTAGATTTCTTGGAAATAGTTATTGGCCTTCTTTATATCCTCTCCACTTCCTTTATCTCCTTAGCATTATCATCAACTAGCAGGTTTATGGTGTTTCTCTTTTTTCTCCTTGACAATGATCTGTGGAAGAAGGTTATATTTTGGTCACCCTCACCCAACCACTAGACCCTAGATATTGTTTTTCAAAAGGTTTTCTTTCAATTTAGGAGGGCCTTCCACCTATCCTGACATTCCTTCTCCTCCTACTATATAGTGTTAGCATTACCCTTGTGCTAGATAATTTTGAAGAGATACCAATTTCTTTTTAGTAGTCTTCTTTTCCTTGGAAATGTTTCCAAATAAATATTTTCTCCATCCTCAAACCTCTTTGTGGATTCTTTCAATTTTTCTAGCAATACAAAACATAATCATTCATTCAACCGAATTATTTGACCACCATGCAATACAATCCCTAAACTCTAGGTGTGAGTGCCACATGATTTCATATCTAAAGGGCCTTTTTTTGTTAGGTTGACTCTGTGTCCATGAAAAATATGGCATAGAGTGGTCCAATATGGTCATCGGATCCTTCAATAAGGATATATGTTGGAAAATGTCTCGTTCAACTAAAATAAGGACCCTATCAAACCTAGCCTCAATTAAATTTTACCGCAATCTATTGTTTGAACAAGTCAAAGTAGGACCTTGGAGATTAGTATCAATCAAGTCATTCCAAATAAGGAAACCCTCCAAGTCATGTGTACTTTCAAAAAAGTTCTCCAAGCCCCCCATTTTCTCTAAAGAATAAAGCGGTGTATTAAAATCACCCATGAATAGTATGTTTTATAATCTCATAGCATCAACCACTCTAGTTGTCTCATCCCAAACAACTAGTCTACCATTTCAAGTGTTTAGAACATAGAAGTTGAAAAAAATCTAGCTACCAACTTGCGATGTGAAACCCATGACCAAAAAATGGGTATTGAGTAGGATCACTAAGCCCACCACCATGTCTACGTTCCATAGTGTTGCAATGCCACCAGAAGCACCATTAGCATTACTATAAGAAAATTTGGCACCTAGTCAAATGTAAGTAACCATTCTAGAGAAAACATGATTTATTTATTTATTTATTATTATTTTATTTTTTTGTTATTGCATGGTTTTACAAGCTTCCCCCTTCTCTTCTTATAATTCTTGAGAAAGGTCCAGTCTACATATCTTACTATCCTGCACTTTCTTATCCTGATGATGGATCATGTAGTGTGATCCGAAACGTTGATGAAATAAACAAACACAATCAAATCCAGAAAACTTAGTACTTTACAAATGGATTGTGGAAATCTGTTACTGTTAAATGATTTATCATTTTCACTTCCTATAAAAGAATCATATATGTATTAAGTTCAATGACCTATGGATTAATTTAATACTGCTTGCAAGGACTGTTAGTCTCTCTAAAATTTGAGGATATAATCTTCATCTCTTATGTGGTTGGATTTCCTTATGGGTTTTTTGTCTCTCCTATGCTATATCCTTTTATGTTTCCTTATGATGGATGTTCCTAATTGGAGGTCTCCCTACCCTCTTTCTTGACCCAACATTAACCCTATATCCCCCTCTAGGATTTGTCTTCAAGACCATCCATTCAACTTCATTACTTAGATAGTCAAGACTTGGTACTTCATAGGTAGGCGATAGTGTTTCCACAATACCGAGGAGTGAAACCACCAGGGTTCCATGTGTGAATGGCAAGTTATTTCCCTTATTTGGGGATATGTTGTTGGCGATAATAACTTTAAACTCATCCACCATCCCTCATTTCATTTTTCCTCCTCCAAGATGATCTAGTTGCATGGATTTCACTTCAAAAATATCCCCATCCTCTTGCTCAGTTGTTTCTTTTTTATTAGTTTTACCACATATGATCTCCTTAGCTTATGGGCCTTGAACATCCTCCTTCATAGGGGTTGTCACCTTATCTCTATCCTTACTAAAAAAATTGTTCATATCATGAAGTTCTTCCACACTTTTTTCCATCAATCTTACCAGTTCCATGCTCTCATGACATTTGGTCTGGTTAGCCATTTCAATAGTATTTGAGGTTTCTACCACCATGACACATGATGAGGTACCTATGTTCTTGAGTTTCCAGCCCTACTTGCATTCCATTATCTAATGTCCAAACATGTTACATCATTGGTAGAAGGGAGCATCATTCTCATAAACTAATGATTTTTACCAAATACCCCATTTAGAGATCAGATCCACCATGGTCAACAATGGTTTATTCATACCCACATTCACACAAAACCTAGAAAATCCTAGCTTGGTTTTGGTGCTATTTGTTATATCCATTTTAACGAACTTTCCAAAGGAGTTTCCAAGTCATCTAAATTCTTGCTCATCCCAACATTCCAAGGTGATTCTGGGTAACCTTATCTAGATTGGTGCAGATATGTAGAGGTCACACTCAGGGTTAAATTATAGTTTCCATTTTGCAATCATCTAAAGGTGTTTTCCAAAGTTCTAGGATCTTGCCATGATCGAATCACTGTCCATTTTAGTACTGGAGCTAAAAATTAAAGAAGCCTTCCATCATGGACATGGACATCAAACCTAAGAGATTTCACCTAATAGAGCACCATTTTCTCACCATATCTACCATAGGTCAAAACAAGACCAAATTTCCAACAAGGATCAAGGAAAGACCTAACAAAATCAAATCAACCACAAAGTCTAGAAGTGAGATATGTGGTTCTATTGACCCTACAGAAAAGGTCAGTTTCTCTCCAGAGTCCATAGTAATCTTGGATATAATGACAACCCTTAGCCAATTTGACTTTGGGGTCATAGCCTTATCCATAGCCATCGTAGTGGCCCCTAGAGGTTGGGGACTTAAATAGGCACAGACATTAGGAATGGCATATAGTTCTATGAGGCTAGGATTTACCACCTGATGTAGTACACAAGCATTCTGGAACTTAGCAAACAAAACTAATTCTAGATCCAAACACTCACAATCCATCTCTAGTGGGGAGCGAACCATCCACTTGAAGACTAGGAAGGCATCAAACTAAGTTTCAGGCCGAGAGTGGGAAATTTGAAAAGCTTTCCACCTTAATACTTTTTTGCTTCTTGATGTATGTCAATTTATTTAACTTAATTTTTTTTATTGCACTTTTTTATTATGTGAATAAGTTAGAATCTCTCAATTTTTCTTTTGACACTCATTTTGGTTGTCTAGTCTCCCTATTTAACCTAGAAGGAATATTTGCACCCTGACCTCCAAAGCACTATAATAGTAAAGAATAGGTCCCTAAAGATTTGAAGAAGGTTCACAAAGGGGTGAACCCTACCTATATAACTAGGCTTGGGCCCTATTATGACCATATTAATAGCTCAAGCATGAAGTTCAACCCACCCCATTGTAATTTCTACAATGGTAATCTAATGAGGTCATGGCATAGAATAGTTTAGTTTGGATTATTCCCCAAACCTAAGAACATGTTTTTTAGCAAAGCTTTCTAAACTAAACTATAATAAGAGATGGTTTTGTGGGGATGGTGGGGAAAGAGTATTACTTAGATCCCCTTATAAACGTGTATACCTCCTAAAACTAGAATTCTTGGAGTCTATATGGGAGGGGAAATTAGGGGGGCTATAGCTCTTTTATCTATGATCTAAATTTTAGGACTCATAGAATAGGAGAATCCTAGAATGAATAGGTGGGATAGGTGGGGAATGAAACTCAAGGTGGGTGGGAGTAGGAGAGAGTTAAACTCCACTCCTCTCCCTTCCTATAAAATGGGGAGTTGATTCAGGTTAACTGTATCTATCTATACATGATATCTCCCTTATCTATATTATTGAGTCTCTACTACAAACTATAGATGTAGGATGGGTGAGCAATCTTTGTTTGTTGGTTAAATGTATCTATAGATGACATATTCCTCTTTGTCTATTTATTGGAGGAGAACATACATGAATGATCTATCTAGATAATCAACATATAGAGATAGGAAGGACCCCACCATTATAAAGGAAAAGTGAATATAGGTCTTGAAGAATCATTCTCTCTCATGTTCTTCCATTATTAGCTAACATAGAAGAAAATTTGTGAGATCTATTAGATTGCACATTTATTCTTCTCCAAGAACTCTTATTGAAGGATATAGAACAAGGTTCCTAATAACTAATTGTCGGGTATTGATCTATCATTCATCTCTACATTTTTCCTTATTTTTCTCTACATTTGTCTTGATATTTTTCCAAAACCACCTTCATATCTAAAGGAAGGAATATGAACCCCTATCTACATAGAAATGGTGGAGCCATCCATACCCACATTTGATTCTTTTCTATGCTTTTCATTTAGAGATTCTTGACTAAAAGATGAGGAATTATCTAATATGGACGACCCCTTGAACTATGGAAAATTAATGATGGTAGGACCAATAGATAAACTTTGGACTAGTGGAAGGCATCCAACTATCCACTATCTAGATATTTATGTAATCGGTATCTTCCAAGAATGTATAATACATATAGATATCAATCAAGCCCTACTCTCTCTCCCTATTGGTTAAGTTATCTCATCCTACTACTATATATCTAGTAGGTCATCACAATATCTATAAATAATTGATTAAACTCTAACTCTAGAAAGGGGCCCTCACTCCATCTATGCATTTCATTAAGGTCCTCTATTCTAATCTCGTATTTATATAGAGGGGATAGATCATCCATCCAACTACAAAGAGTATTATCGATTATAAACTATATTGAGTCAAATTTGGGGTGGAAAGAACCTATAATTCATCATAGAGAAGAGATGGATAGGTTTCTCTAGGATGAAGGTATAGGAAAAAAATCAAATAGATAGGGCCAAGTACCTAGATCTATATAGATTCTAGATGGTATCATAGCTTTATTTGTAGTCAACATAGTATAGGCCTAGTCAAATAGGTAAATCCACTTTATAAGGAAAACTAAACAAATCACTTGAGTCACTTTTATATCAGCTAGATAGTTTTGTCCTAGATGAAGGAATATTTTAGAAAAGAAAGCATTTTTGGTACATCTTTTCAAGAGGAGAATTAAAACTTTATCCTCTATAACCTAAGTTGGGATGGATGCTTTCTTTGAAGGGGGATTCGTAGGTGCATTTACCTTCTCCCTAGATGCTAAAGGGGGAGACATTTTTGTTAGAAATACTTTAGAATAACTAAGTGGGAGGGGGGTGGTGTGAATCAGTTATTCAAGGTCCAAATGTCCTATTTCAAAATTTCTCACTAAGTATAGTGAGCTCATTCAACCATTCATTCATCCAAGCTTCCAACATTCCTATTCAACAAGTTATTATAAATTGACATGCAAGGATAACACATAAAAGATAAACACATAAAACATTGATTTACGTGGAAACCCAATTTGGGAAAAACCACTAGTAACATGCTACTCAATTCTCACTCTTCTGAAGTGATTCCATGTGAAAGGCCTACCCTGTTAAAGGCTTACAACATACTATTAAATGTGACCTAGTTAAAAGATTTATTAACCCTATTAGAAGTGGGTCAGGTTAGAGGACTTTAAAACATTCACTTAGAATGGCACCTTATTAAAAAGGATTTACAAATGGCTATTAAACCAACCTAATTCCATAGGATTTCCATATCTAATAAAATTTCTAGAGAGTATTAGAAAATCTTTGATCTGATTACAACATACAACTTAACTTGCAAATCTCAGATCACTTCTTCAACTCTTCACATTGCCTAGCTTTCAGTCTTCTACAATTTTGACAGCTTGCCCTCCTTTCAAGATTTGTCTCCTTGAGTCTCCATGCTCAATATACCAGTGCAATCATCTCTCTCTAACCACTTTATCAAAGTAGAACCTCTATGCTCTATACTTCCCTCTCCTAGATGCCTTCTCCTTAACACCCTTCTAATCACTTCCTAATTTGGCACTCTAGCAGCTTTAACTTCTTGGTCTATGACTCCTTAAATAGAAGTACTATAATTTCTTGTCCTACTTGATTCTTCCATCCTTTAATTTTGGTTCGAATGGACTAGGTGGGATTCATTAAATCTAACACACATTTTTTTTTTCTAGATACTTTGTGAAAAATCCTCTTGAATTCACCCAAAAATGGTTTATATAGAATTTTTTTCCACCATCTCATCATCCTTATCCTCCAACTAGTTCACAAAATTCAAGGTAACAACTCTATCAGCTTAGATTTGGCAAATCTTTGACATTTACAATAATGCAGTAGCTCAACACTATTGAAATACTGGTGTTTAGCATATACTATATTACTCGACATCAACTACATTTTACTAATGCTCAACACCTAAAGTTTATTCGGCACCTACTAATATTTTTTTTGATGCTTGACACCTGTTACTTTTCTAAGCACTTGAACTTCACTCAACACTTGTAGTTCACTCGGCACCTACTAGATTTTCCTTTTGCTTAGCTCCAACTAAGAATTTTCTTGGCTTAAACTAGCTTTCTCGACACCCAGTAATGAACTTAGTTTAAGCTTTGTAGTCAACCTTGTTACAACTTATTCCTCTAGTGCTTCTAAGTGTGGCCAACCTCTATATTTTTGAGTATGTTGTTAGGTTTCAACAACTCCTAACAGGGTTCAAGTCTCCTAACAGGGATAAAAAGTCTCCTAATAGGGAATCATATGTAATGAATGTATTCATAGACTCCTAACAGGGTCCATCTCTAACAAGGAATATTTTTATAGTACATCATCTTTTGGGTACCATCCCATTGGGGTTTTCTTTTTCATCAAGGGATTCCCTAGTTAACATATCTAGTGTTATTGTCTATGAGCATCTTGTTGTGGTTTCAATTTATATTACTCATATGGTTAAATTTTTTTAAGGTTGATAATTGTGATAATAGTTGGATAACTGATTCACCCACCATCCCCCCGCCCACCCCCACCCTCTTAGTTATATTGGTGGACTATATATTCTAACACAACCTATCTTGATGATTATATAAGGATCCAAATGCTTCATTTATACATAATGTTGCTAAATTCTTAGATTCTTTAATTGCAACCACAATATTATACAATTTAGGAGGAAAACTTATTAAAATCTTCTATACAACCTTTTGATTGAGAATTTTATTACCATTGATCCTTATTTGATAAACCACATTCATAACATGATTTGAAAATCACTCTATAGAATCATAATCCTTCATTTTTAAATTCCTAAATTCTCTTCTAAGTGCTTGCAATTTAACAATGATTACCTTACTTGTGCCTTGATATGGAGTCTCAAGAATGTCCCAAGCTTCTTTGGCTGTAACTGTTGGCTTAATTTTTCCAAAAACTGAGTCATCCAATGCTTGTCCAATAATCTGAAAAGATTTTTTATACTTTTGCGTATTTTCATCAAGTTTTTTATTTTGATTAGCATCTAAAGTAGACTCATCTACAGGTTTAGTATAAGGTGCATTTAAGATTATATCTAATAACTCATAGGAATCAAATATAAGCTACATTCTAAAAAACCAATCATCATAATTCTTTTGAGAAAACATGGGAATTGAAGGCTAAAAACTTCCTAAAGTCATGCCTAAAAAAACTCATTAAGAAAAATACACAAATATACCAAACTCTAAATATGGCAACAAGAAACCTATAGATCTCATAATGAAATGGTTTATATGAATTTCTATCCCTTTCTTTGCTGCAATCCTCCTTATGCACAATCCTCCACACTCCTCTTTTTAACCTTGCTCTAATACCAATTTGATAGATGACAAAGGTACAAGAAAATGGAAACACAAAACACTATGTGTTCTAGCACAATAAAAATAATTTATATTTCATTCATCATGATTGTTCAAATGAATTCATAGTGGCTCTTTTATTGGCAAGTGTACAATATTCTACATATATCTAGCATTAGCTGATAAGACAAAATATCCACATATTTCTAGAAAGTATTGCAACTGACACAACCAAAATACCTAAACCTAAAAATCTAGAAACATCTAATGGCATACATGAGAAAATTAATTCTAGGTAGGAATTAAATTTCTAATAGTAATTTCTATAATTATTCTTCCTAGACCATCCTTGTAGCTCTCTCTATAACATCTGTTATCCATAGGAATTAGGTTGTACCCTTAATTGGAACTCTCTTGCTCTAAAGTTTGTATAAAGATCACAAAATCTAGAAAGTGACCCATATAATTTTGCATTGTATTTTTTTTTTCTTTTTTCAACTTGAATGGCCTTCTAATTGGGAAATTTCCCTACATGTCGGTGTCTTTCAAAACCCTGATAGCTCTTTAAAATGTAACTAGAATCACCAATGATCACTGCTCCTACTTCTTAGTAAATAAATAATAAGTTTGTATTATATTTTAAAATTTAAAATAAAATTAATTCTTATCAATTTAGATATAATTGGTAAATAAATAAATAAATTTGTAAAAACAATATTGTTTAAATATTTTGAGAAAGATAAAATTATTTTATTGTTGAATGTTGATTATTAATTTTATTGATTAAATAATTAAATAGTATTAATTTTTTTTTTTAAATTACTAACAAATAATTGACATATATTTCAATTAATCCACAAAAGTTGTCTTGAAAACACAACACTTCTTTCAAATCTATGTAAGAAGAACTCAAATTGATTAACAAATCACTATGATTATTATAATACAATTGGTTGAATAAAGTATTATTAATAACCATTACAAATACCAACAAGTGTCATTTAGTTGTTGTAATGCTTTAGAATTAGTTATAATTTAATTAAGTTGTAAAATGAATTTGTAATTGTGTAATTTATGAATTATCAGAGCATTTTCTTTATTCAAAAAGGTATTATAATTCTCAAAGTAAAAAAAGCAACTACTTGTCAATTTTCAACTAATCTTATATAAATGAATCTATAATAAGTTTTAGTTAAATATCATATAATCTCCACCTAAATGAATTAAAAATAATAAAGCTTACAACAAATCTCCATCTAAATTAATTTGGATTATTTTGTTAAAATAATAGAAAATAATCTATATTCTAACCTTTTCCCACTTAATATATGTACAATTAGTATAATTAATTATTATATAATTTCCATCCAGGTGAATATAGAACTAAATATTAGAGAGATCAATTGTTGAGCTTGTTAATGCTTTAGTAAGTAAATATAAGGGTAATCATATTTTTTCTCCTTGGGATGGCTATGTTTTTCAT
>CM053786.1:24554050-24711550 GCA_028749045.1 Cupressus sempervirens
ATGATATGTCTGTGACTGTCATGGCAAAAATTCTTTCTCTGAGCAAGTTAAGCTCTCATTTTTCACGTGCCCATTTTTCTAATTGTTTTTCAATTTAAAAAAAATTTAAAAAAAATTAAGTCAATTTTGATTATTTAAAACATTGGAAGTAGGAATCAAGTCTTAGTGTATGATGTTTAAACAACAAATTCATAATTGCTTGCCAGATATTTTCAATATTAAATTGTAAATATGCAAATTAGCAAGTTGCAACATCACTAAACTATAGGGAGAGAATATTATGTTGCACACACAATATTTAGATGTCCTAATTTCTTAGGGGCAAGTGTTAAAGCAATTTTCTTATATTCATATTTTGATGGTAAGGATACATTAGTTTCAGAATATGTTTTATTGTATATGAAGAGAACTTATAAAGTATGATTTATGCTATGTAGTTTTTCAAGTTGTATTTGTTAATTATCAAATAATGAAAGATCAAACTAAAATATTTAATTCTTAATTTTTTTTTAGAAATTTGAACATAGATTTTTACAATGAGAACGTAATGCTTCGACCAATCAAACTCAACTGCTTGAACTAAATTCATAATTATTGACAACATAAAAATCATTTATATATAATGAACCATGAATAAATAGTAATGAATGTTTAAAACATAAGTTATATATAATGAAAATAAAATGACATCTTTCTATAATTAATAAATTGTTTATATATAATGAGTATTATATTGACTATCATAAATGAATCAAGCATCATTTATATCTAATGGATAATATAAAAGATAAAAATTTGATTATAGTAAATGTACAATCATGGATATGCAAATAAATTCTTGTAAACTACTAATTATTAACTCTAGGTAGATAGTAAACTATTCAAAATTTAAAATATCTTAAATTATCATATAACTTTTTAAGTATTTATAATATTAAAAATTTAACATATTTACGAAATATACCAAAGTAGAGGTCACTAGAGGGGATGGAGACCATAGGTATAAGGTGTTGGCAAGAGATCATAGTTAATAGGAAGATGCCATGAAGATTAAAAATTAGGAGGTGGAAAGGTTGGAGAGGTCGATTGTTGACCTGATAAAACACAAACTTGGAGGATAAGTTTGAAAAGATTGTTAGTTTCTCGATCTGTGTTATGCACTCATTGACCACTACCCTCTATCTCATGTAGACTAACAAGGATGGTGCAACCGATGACAAGGAGGTGGAGACTACTCGCTCGCTATACAGCTTCCTAGCTGATGATTGACTTCACCTACTCTTGGAGATCCTAAGGATCTAGTGACTGGTTACCTTGTAATGTCCCCATCTTTTTAGCATCTAAGTGGAGTTCTTAGCCTTGACATTCTCCAAAGGCTAAGTGGATAAATAAGGAGAAAAGGATTAAATTAATTTATTATAAAGTCATTAAATTAAAATACAAAAAGGTGACTTTATATTTAATTAATTTAATTTTCTAGAGAGTGCACTAATTATTGGAAAGGGGAAAGCTTCTAGAGAGTGCAATTAATTAATATTTTATTTCCTTCTAGAAGGGTAAAGGAAAAGAATAAATAGAGGTGAGGGATTCATTGATTATCATCCGATTATTGCGAATTGCATTTGATAAGAACTTGGGAGAAGAAAAAAAGGTTTCTAATTTCAGTTAGCCATTGGACAACATCAACTCTTTAGTGTTGCAACCATTTGAGGTGGTGAAATATCCACTAAATTTGGTATTCAGGAGAGCCTCATTCTGGAGTTCTATTTGTGCTTAAATTGGAGAATAAGTTGGAATTTTCTATAGTAGCTGTTATAGTATGCATGCATGATCTCATGCTATAAGTATTTATGTTTGATTCATTTCCATTCTTGGGAATATCTATTATCAAGTTCCTCTTGCAACTAATAGTAGTTATCATTGTAATTTCTAAGCATATGATTTTGTTGTGATAATTCATAATCAAATTTTGGTATTACTGTAGTCATTATTGTAAGCCCATGAGAATGAATTCAATAAAGGAGATACATGTCGCATACCATTTTTTTGATGAAATGTCCATATAATAGCATATATGATCAGCATAATACTTGTATGTCAATTGTTGGTCAAAATGTTAGTTAGTTGTAGGTATGCACTTCATATCTAGTTTCCATGTATATGCATTGAAAAATACCAAAAGAACTGCACTTGCATATTAGTTAATTATAAGAGGAATTGTAATATCATTTGTGAACATTCTAAATTTCTTAGCATTGAAAGCTAGCATACAACTATTTGACAATATTCCTTGAGCGTAAATCAATCAGTTTGGGCAAGGGATATTACATTGATACTAGAGCTTGGTGTAAAGTGTTTGACGAAATGTCAAACAATTGAAGTATAAAAGATTTTGGTGTTTGAAGAAGTTATAACCTATTGGGGTTATTACATTGGTATCAAAGTGGTTTCCTACCATCCTGTGGTATGGGGAAGTTATTTTATTTTCAAATTTGCTATTGAATTTGGAGTGACCAGCACTCTAGCATTTTGTAGCCATGGACAAACATAGGAGGATTGGCAGTTCTAGAAGTCGTTAGAGTAATGATGAAGTTAGCATGAAGATGAATGCTTTGCAAGAGAGTATAAAGAAACTTAAGCTTCATCAATAGAGATTGGAAAAGAGCTTATTAGATCTAGAGATAATTGAGAGGGAAACAAGGTATATGGTTTCTACCTTTAGAAGGCTGACATCAAGGTTGCAGGGAAGGAAGCTTTTATTTTCCCCAACAAGAATCTCTAATACAGATGTACCTATATTTAGTGCAACACATACTAGTCCTATTTGTAGTGTTGACAATGGACTTAGCACCACTAAGCTTCAGCAGGAGGTAGTCACTTCCTCAAGTGGGACCGAGAGTCAAGAGTCTAGAATTGAGGCTTTGTCAAGAGATGTCAATGTAGGTAGTATGGACACATCTAATGATCCATTTGATGATGTTATGAGATGTATGGGCTATGACACCCCTTGTCAAAAATTGGGTGATGAATCTAAGGATGTTTTGGATGGGTGGAAGGATCAATGCTTACAAGATCTCACTATTGAGGTGGAAGCTGAGACATGTGAGGAGATTGATACGGCAAGGGCTTCCATTTCTTTAGATGAGGAGTTGGTTCATTTTTTTTGTTGTGGCAGTTAGTGATGTTCCTATGTCCATATATTTTGATGTGGCTACACCTATTGTTGATACAGTTGGCATGAATGCATATGGTTCACCTATAGCTACATATTTTTCAATGCATTCTTTTGATGCTTAGGATTTCAATCCAATATATATTATTTGGGTGGATACAGGGAAGAAGAGGTTTCATAGATCTTCTATGAAATTTTCTTTTGGTGACATTCTGACTTCTACATCATCAACTCAAGTTTTGGGTGCTAGGCTATAGGACATGTGGTTGGTCTTGATGATGCTGGTTTGGAGTTGGTTTGGTGTCCATAGGGATTTCACATACTACTTCATTTTGGATCCAGGTGGAGGTTAGAGTTCATTGTGTTGCTGGATTGCTTGAGGACAAGTAATTTTAGGGAGGGTGGATTGTAATGTCCCCATATTTTTAGCATCTTAGTGAAGTTCTTAGCCTTGACACTCTCTGAAGGAAAAGTGGAGAAATGAGGAGAAATTGATTAAATTGATTTCTTATAAAGTCATTAAATTTAAATTAAAAAGGTGACTTTATAATTAATTAATTTAATTTTCTAGAGACTGCATTAATTATTGGAAAGGGAGAAGCTTCTAGAGAATGCAATTAATTAATATTTTATTTTCTTCTAGAAGGGTGAAGGAAAAGAATAAATAGAGGTGAGAGCTTCATTGTTTATCATCCAATTATTGTGAATTGCATTTGATAAGAACTTGGGAGAAAAAACTAAGGTTTCTAATTTCAGTCAACCATTGGAGAATGTCAACTCTTCAATGACGTGCAACCATTTGAGGTGGTGAAATATCTATTGAATTTGGTATTTGGGAGAGCTTCATTCTAGAGTTCTATTTGTGCTTAAATTGGAGAATAAGTTGGAATAAGATTTGCTACAATGGCTGCTACAGTACGCATGCATGATGTCACACTACAATATTTATGTTTGATTCATTTCCATTCTTGTGCATCACTATTACGATGTTCCTCTTGCAACTATTGGTAGTTATCATTGTAATTTCTAAGCATTTGATTTTGTTGAGATAATTCAGAATCAGATTTTGGTATTATTGTAGTCATTATTGTAAGCCCACGAGAATGAATTCAATAAAGGAGATACACATTGCATACCATTTGTTTGATGAAATGTCCATCTAACAGCATATATGATCAGCATAATAGTCATATGTCAATTATTTGTCAAAATGTTAGTTGGTTGTAAGTATGCATTTCATATCTAGTTTCCACGAATATGCATTGAAAAATACCAAAAGAATTGCACTTTCATATTAGTTCATTGTAAGAGGCATTGTAATATCATTTGTGAACATTTTGAATTTCTTAGCATTGAAAGGCAACATACAAGTGTTTGACAATATTCCTTGAGCTAAAATCAGTCAGTTTAGGCAAGGGATATTATATTGGTATTAGAGCTTGGTTGCAAAGTGTTTGACGAAATGTCAAACAACTAAAGTATAAAATATTTTGGTGTTTAAATAAGTTATAAACTATTGGGGTTATTACATACCTCCTGCTAGTGTGCTACCTATTCACTTTTTTGCTTATGGTAGTTAGTTACTTACTTGGCATTTGGGGTCTTCGTGGTTTTTTATGCTAGACTATTTAAAATGGCCGACTTGCATGTGATGGCCATGTTTATGTAAAGTATTAATACTTTCATGGTCTTTAGCAATACTTATTTTACTATCATGCTTATTGGTGGTTTTTTGATATTAAGAAATGGGACTGGGTAATCTCAAGGTAATGATTACCTCCAACTGATCTTCTGTCAATTTTTTTCTCTATTATGGGCTAGCCCTCGTTTTACTTGCTTATTAATTTAAAAAATATTTGATATGTTAATTAAAAATGATAAAATATGGTCTCAAAAAAGCATGAAGATCATGATTTGATAAAATTGATAAATTCTTTTTTATTTTATAGTGCTTGTGTTGGAAGGGTGTATCAAGAGTACAAAATATCTAAATCTATTGATAAAGAATGATGAACATGTATCTATATTTTTTTATTTACTTGTATGTGGATGATTCAATCACAATAAGAAGTTTTATATATTTAATTGATGAAATCAGCAATATTCATTGAAAGCATTTGAAATGAAGAATCTTGAAAAAATGCATTATTATTTAAGAATTGAAGTTTGAAGAGAAGATGGTAAGACTTTGAACACTCAAACTAATTATAGAAATATTTTGGTCAAACAATCTAATATGCAAGATTGTAAAAAACCATGTACCCCATTAAAAAATATGTAGGTCCTCTTGTGATAGTGATACTTTAGAAGACAACTGAAACCTTTATAGGTATATGGAGGAATTTTAATCTACTTGAAAATTAAAAAACCTGATATTTCATACTCTATCAACATAATTTGCTAGTTCATGGATAACTCTATTGAGGCTCATTGGAAAGTAGCAAAGAGAGTTATCGGTTATCTACAATGTACCATTAAAATTTTGAATTGAATAGACTAACTATTTAAATGTCGCTTAGTGTTGGAAACAAAATTCACCATAGTGTAGTAAACTTTTAAAACAAACATGTTATATTGCACACTTAGAAAGATCCACATATTACCATCTATTGACATAGTGTGCATTTTGACCACTAGCTTCAGTTTGATCTGTCAAAGTCTCCACTTGGACAACATGTTGTTGGCAAAATGTTCAATGCTCCTCTCAAGATTCATGACTAGGGATTAACTACCTCTTATGCCCTATAAGTTGAGCAGTTATATGAGGAACTGGGAGATCAGTCTTTAAGTGCAACAACAAGCCTACTCTAACAAGTGGTATCAACACTTGGTTATAGGTTTGAATCCTCAAACCATTAGGTAATGCTCATGGTGATATTGTTGACAAACTATAGAGCTCCCTTTAGGATTCATGAGAAGGACTTGCTGCCTCTTGTGTCCTATAAGTTTAGTGGTTGTATCAGGCACTAACAAAAAAATATTTTGGTGCAATGAAATCCTCACTATAACACACATGTCTTATGTTCTAGGTGCTACAATGATAGGACTACGGTAGATGGTAAATGTCTAAGACACTAGATAATCAGAAAACAATGTGGTTTATCTTGTGCTCTCAAAATTTGACCTTGATTATCATGAATCTATTTTGATATGTAAAGTTAGATTTTTACGACATAGACCTAATATATTATAGAATATTGTGTAGAGGTATATTTAAGGAGCTTGTGAGTTTAATTAGTGAATACATTATCCTATTCCAAACCCATTGTTATAAACAATTAATAAAGGGATATATTGAAGATAATATTTGGAAATATGTGTAAATGGCCTATATGATGAGACACATTTGAATCATTTATTTTGTGATGTGAATATCAGGATTTAACTGTGTGATTTTGAGTCAAACTCGATGACCCATATTTCATGAGTAGTGATTCAACATGAATCCATCTCTCATGAGAATAAATGGAACACTTAGCACTCATTGGATCTAGGTGATGCTCACAGGGGTGAAGCACCGGGACTTCCCGGGAGGTCACCCATCCCAGTACTACTCCAGCCTGAGCGCGCTTAACTACGGAGTTTCCTCCACAGTTAAACCCAAAGCTTGCAACCCCATTTGCAAAACCTTCACCAAGTGTTGGGGTCATCGAGTTTGACTCAAAATCACACAGTTAAATCCTGATATTCACATCACAATTTGACTAGCTGTGGAAATCATGTCCTACTTATCAATTGATGAGCTTAAGGGGCTTTCTAATGAATGGTTCATAAGGCACAACACTTGGTGAAGGTTTTGCAAATGGGGTTGCAAGCTTTGGGTTTAACTGTGGAGGAAACTCCGTAGTTAAGCGCGCTCAGGCTGGAGTAGTACTGGGATGGGTGACCTCCCGGGAAGTCCCGGTGCTTCACCCCTGTGAGCATCACCTAGATCCAATGAGTGCTAAGTGTTCCATTTATTCTCATGAGAGATGGATTCATGTTGAATCACTACTCATGAAATATGGGTCATCGAGTTTGACTCAAAATCACACAGTTAAATCCTGATATTCACATCACAATTTGACTAGCTGTGGAAATCATGTCCTACTTATCATTTATTTTCTTTTAGAATTGATACATGGTATAGTTATTCTTTTATAGGATACTTGCATTCATATTTAGTGTACATTTAAGAGCATAATGGATGTCTTTAAATTATAAAGTTTGGCATACGACACATCACATGAAATGCATGTGCTAGGGTGACCTAAAATGACTAGTGATGGTGATAGATTTATAATATGTGGGATACTGCCAAACTAGCTTCTGAAATTGTGATTGACCTCTCCTTTAGGGGCCCCCTTCAATATCAAATACTAATGGGAAAAATAAGTCACCTTTGTCTATTTAATACTTTGACTCTAGGAATTAAGCCTTTGTCCTCTAAAACCATTACTCAAAATAAGACAAAGGGTACAAGATATCTTTGAAATAGACAAGGGTATATCAATGAGGAGAGAATAGTTTTGAGCTTATGTATGGGATATGAATAAGCACACTTTAGTTTAATACCTATAAGACCTATGAGTGTCATCCTTAGACTATAAGTTACCTTTATATAAAGAAAAGTAAGATCTTAACATTGATTAACTATGAGCAACTATGAACTATAGAATTTGTAAAAGAATCTAAAATGAGATTGTATAATTGCCAAATATATAAAATGAATCATATCACATACTACATGTTCCGTGAATATTTCATATTACATAGATTGTCCAAAACTATCAAGGCCTTCAAGGTGAAGATGTCTTAAGAGAAATAAATATGAACATATCTTTAGCTAGATGATCAAGGGCTACAATAGTCGAAATCATCGTTAGTGGCGTTGCAAACTACTATCTAAATATATCATAAGAATAAAGCTCAAATTGAATGTTTAAATTATTGACAATATCTCGTGGGCGGCTTCGTGCCCATTTCTACAGAAATTCAAACGACACATGGAGAAACGTTGAAAACGAAAGCTTGACTCGGTGAGAAAATGAAATTTTGCCGTGTTAGTCACAGTCGGCAGATCATGATGCTTCTCTCAGACTAAAAAACAAATATATCTTCAATTAAAGTACGTCAACATACAAATTCAATTAGAGTACAGTCCTAAAAATCAAGAATCCTAATCAAACAACAATTAGATTTAGCCGTATGATTGGAAGTATAACTGATACGCACAACAATTTTGACTTCTTGGTCCAATCCTGAATCATATCATGAACAGTGAATTGAATTCTTATAAGTATTCTCACACGTGAATTGAATTCTTTAATGACATATAAATAGGGTCTCAGTGTTGCGCATATTACCAAGTGTTCATCTATCTTCCCAGTTGTGAAAATTTATTTAGTATTTGATTGTCTTAAGATTTTCCAAGAGGAATTCAGAAATGGGTATTCCAGTGATTGATGTGGCGAAGATTGATGGAGGAGAGAGGAAAGCCATTAGGTCCCGTTTGGTTGGGGAAGATGAATTTTCCTCATAACCAGGTTATCTGATAACCAGGTTTTCGAAAACCTGGTTATGTATTTTAGGAAGATAGTTGGACCGTTTGGTTGACACGGAAGATGAATTTTCAAATCCATATTCTGCGTTTGGTTGCCAATTTAGAAATTGGAATTGGAACAGAATATGACTAGGAATATCTTTTTGTTGCGTTTGGTTGTTCATTTTCTAATTGGAATTGGAATTTGATGTAAATTTTTTTAATCTTATTTAATTAGTGAAACACAAGGATTAGAATGAGTAAAGTATTAATATTTATGATTTAATTTATTTATAATTAGACTACATTATTATTATTATTTATTCTTGAATATTCACAGTTTTATTTTGTTAGTCAATAATAAATAAAATGATTATTATTTTTTATTTTAATTCTATTTATTAGCAAAGAAAAGTAAAAAATAATCATACATGCAACCATTTGTACGAAGTTATTTTTTGTCCCATTGTTGAAAATTGTGATCATATATATTATATATTTTTGAAAAATTGTGTAAGACAAATTTATCGTCGAATTGAATTTATTGTCAAGTTCATCCGAACTTCATAATTGTCGAACTCGAATTGAAACTTGAACCTTGTGACTTAGCCGCTAAATATGTGTGTTTGTGTCCTCTCTCTATCCCTCCCTATATTTGTGTTCATCCACGTGATTTGGTAGAAGGATTGGACACAATAAATGTTGTTTATGGAGATGAATTATTGCCTACACTATATGAGAATTCTCGCATCTCTTAAGACTAGTTGCCGACACAGAGAGGGATTGTGAGGCATGTTGTGGCTCTTGGTCGGTATCTTCAGAATCCATTGGCCATGGTTGCAACATTATATAGTCTTGGCAAAGAAATATTATCATTGAAGCTTCATTCACTGGAACATTTCCTTACTCCAGATGAAAAGTATGAAGCTGTTGAGCAGGTAATAGTTACAACAACCAACTGTAGAGGCTATGAAGCCACTTGTCTTTATAAATGCTATTGGTTTTTTTAAGGGTTAGAGGGAATGGACAAGCAGCATCCGAAAACCATGTTATGGATCCATTGGATGATACTAGAATTCATCCAAAGTCATATGAATTTGCCAAGAAAATGGCTAAGGACATATATTGTGAAGAAGCTGGACATGATATAGATGATATGGATGAGGAAACACAAGAAATGGTTGTTGAGCATGTCAAAAATATCCTGATCTGTTAAATGCCCTTGATATTGATGAATATGCTAGAAGTGTGGAGCAATGGACATCCAATAAAAAGAAGGAAACCCTTGCTGACATAAAGAGTGAATTGTTACATGGATTTCAGGATTTGAGATCGCCATATAAAGAGCCATCCCAGGATGAGGAATTTTATCTGCTGACTGGAGAAAATGAAGAGACCCTATTAATGGAAAAAATTGTCCCCGCAGAGTCCAAAATCATCGTATAATTTGTGATCTGGAATCAAGCTTGACATGAATAATATTGAAAGAGGAGCTTTCTGATGATCTAGATATAGATCCTTTAGAAAAAATTGCAGAAGGCAACATCCTTACCTGTTGGGTGAAAACTATGACAAAAGTGAAGTACCTAGTTGAGTTAACTTGCAAAGAGAGTTCACTAAAGAATGATAACTATCAGGGTGCATAGGATAAGGATAAGGAGGTTAAGGATCCATATTTTGCGGAAGAGGATTCCATTTCACGAAGTGAACAAGAGAATGAAACCATTAAGTTCCTAATAGATAAAGAGCCAGGGGAGAGTATTATCCGTCCATGCTTGAAAGGGCCTACTCACTTGATTCTAACACTGAATATTTTCAATGGAGTTTATGCACACAAGGATATTGTGGAGGGAGGAAAAGACCAAAAGGATTTTGCTAGCTATCTTCGACTTGGAAAATACTTTCAATTGGGGAGGAGACATTTGAAGATCTTGATGAGGTCATAGACAGATATATATTCAAGAGAGGATAAGATATTTCAGTATTTCATTCTACTGTTTGGTGAGTCATAAAACACACATCAATAGACACCTTTCTACAGATGCAGGAACACACAAGCTCCTCTCTCTCTCTCTCACTCTCTCCCTCTGTCCCTCCATCCCCCCTTCTTATCCCGCACTCTCTGCCCCTCTATGTATCTCTCCCTTTTAATAAATTTATTAAGTTAGTTAATTATTCAACAAAATATGCAACTAAATTTTATGTGAAATATTATATAGGAAAAAATATACCATTTTACATTCACATACATTAAACATTTGATGAGAACTTTAACAAGAAAAATGATGCTTTGTTAATAATTGCTCTTAAAAAATGTGGAATTTTG
This sequence comes from Cupressus sempervirens, assembly GCA_028749045.1. Taxonomy (NCBI): domain Eukaryota; kingdom Viridiplantae; phylum Streptophyta; class Pinopsida; order Cupressales; family Cupressaceae; genus Cupressus; species Cupressus sempervirens. The sequence goes on from CM053786.1 coordinate 24,565,070, forward strand.
GCAACATAGATTTTACATGCAATTTAAAAAAAAAGATCATGAAAATCATTAATCATATAAATCATATTTTAACATCATGAAATTCTAATAATGATTTTCACATAATTACTACAATATGAAAACTTGCTAACTTGATAGAACAATATCCATGATTTGATGGTGGTGTGAAAACACACCGTTAAACACAAAAACACTGAGAAATCCACGATGTATGCCTTTATGCCCCACATTCGACGACACACCGTTACATACAAAAACACTGAGAAATCCATGATGTATGCCCTTATGCCCCACATTCGACGGCAACCCTCTCATGCTGCTCAATCTTCCCATTACTATTTGTGTTGTTAGATGGTCAATCCTGCATATATGAACTAAACATGCTTGAAAAATTAAAACCTGATTATTTTTTTAATGGAATACACCAAGGAGTGGCATCAGAAATATTGATCGTTTACAAACACAGTAAACAATCATCTGATAGCTCATTTTTTATCAGCATGTGTGGTCTTGCAATATTAGCAAATCAAGAGCAATAAAAAAATACAAGACAAAGACACTTTATCAATACCGTTGACAATCTTGTCAAGAAGCACGTACATAGGAAACCAAACTGTGGAAAAAAAATAAAAAATTTAAAAAATATCCAAGCAAATTAGGAATATACATATAACATGGGACATAATCATGACTGTACAATCATCTACCAAAAATCCTCAATACTTTTGATAATCTTGTCAATGAAAACATACATAGGAAATCAAATAGGGAGCAAAAGACAAAAAAATAAAAACATATGCAAGAAAATTAGGACTATAGATATAACATAGGATAGAATCATGAACTATACAATCATCTAGCAAATCACATTTCTATATGCTTTCAAGTTCTACAATTGAGCATTCATCATTTGCCACTCCTTGTGTATTCCACGTATGTATGGTTCAAATATAACTCTAATTAACAATGCAATGAACAACTATACCAAACGTTTACGAGATCATAAACTACGTGTTGTGAGAGATCAATGCAATACCATTAAACAAAGCCAACTAACCCTGTAGAATTATTTCACATGCCAATCGTGTGAATGCCAATGAAATGAACAACTAAACTATGTACTGACCAATGCCAATCATGTCAATGAAATGAATGACTAAACTATGCATATATCAAGTATGTATACATACGTACATACATGCGTGAACATACATATGCACAGACATACATATATACGCACATACATACATACATACACATGTACATACATGTGTACATACATACGCACCTACATACATACATACACACATACATACATACATGCTTAGCAAAATAGAAAAAAAGTGCTCAGTAATGATTTCCAATATAGTGTTGTGACAGATCAATGCAATACCATTACACAAAGCCAATTAACCATCTGGAATGACTTCACATGCCAATCGTGCGAATGCCAATGAAATGAACAACTATCCTGCATATTGACCAATGCCAATCATGTCAATAAAATGGATGACTAAACTATGCATAGATCAAGTTTGTATACTTACGTACATACATGTGTGTACATACATATGCACATACATACATGCATATGTACATACATGTGTGTACATACATACATACACATATACATACATACATGCTTAGCAAAATAGTAAAAATGTGCTCAGTAATGAGTTCTAGTATAGTGTTGTGAGAGATCAATGCAATGCATAGATCAAGTATGTATACATGCGTACATACATGTGTGTACATACATATGCACATAATACATACATATGTACGTACATACATACATGTGTGTACATACATATTGTTTGTTTCAAATCTGTTTAGCAAAATAGTCAATATGTGCTCACTAATGAATTCCAATATAGTGTTGTGACAGATCAATACCACTGAAATGGACAACTAAACTTTGTAACAGTTTCTTGCCAGTAATGAGTTCTAGTATAGTGTTGTGAGAGATGAATGCAATACCATATAAATAGAGCCAATTCATAAGCTATGTATAGATCAATGGCAATCATGGCTTTTATCTAGACATAATCAATATGTGCTCAATATGTGCTCAATAATGAAATTTACAAGTATATCACTAGCTTTTATCTATACATAGCTGACCTATACATAGTTTATCATGGTTCTATTTCTATCTGCTATTTGCTTAGCATAGTCAATAGATGTGGTAACTATTTGTTTCAAATCTATTTAGAAAAATAGTCAATATGTGCTCACTAATAAATTCTAGTATGGTGCTATGAGAGATCAATACCAGTGAAATGAACAATTAAACTTTGTAATAGTGTCTAGCTGTTTGTGTCAAATCTGTTTAGCAAAATAGTCAATATGTACTTAATAATGAATTCCAGTATGTGCTCACGTGATTACTTGTATATATCATAATGTCAATCATAATAGAAAAACATGGCAATTATGCTTTTATCTATACATAGTTTACCTATACATAGTTTATCATGGTTCAAATCTGTTTAGCAAAACAATCCAATATATGCTGTAACAGTTTGTTTAGAATCTGTTTAACAAAATAGTAAATATATGCTCACTAATGACTTCCAGTATAGTGTTGTGAGAGATCAATGCAATACCATTAATCAAAGTGAATCATGCCAATGAAATGAATAACTAAACTATGGATATATCAAGTATGTATAGATCCATGTAAAATCATTCAACATACTTATGATGTCATAAACTATGTACAGATCAATGCAATACCATTAAACACAGTCAACTCATAAACTATGTATGGATACATGGAAGATCAATGGCAATCATGGCTTTTATCTATACATAGTTGACATATACATAGTTTATCATGGTTCAAATCTGTTTAGCAAAACAATCCAATACATGTTGTAACAGTTTGTTTAGAATCTATTTAACAAAATAGTAAATATATGCTCACTAATGACTCCCAGTATAGTATTGTGAGAGATCAATGCAATACCATTAATCAAAGTGAATCATGCCAATGAAATGAACAACTAAACTATGGATATATCAAGTATGTATAGATCCATGCAAAATCACTCAACATACTTATGACATCATAAACTATGTACAAATCAATGCAATACCATTAAATGAAGCTAACTCATAAACTATGTATGGATACATGGAAGATCAATGACAATCATGGCTTTTATCTATACATAGTTGACATATACATAATTTATCATGGTTCAAATCTGTTTAGCAAAACAGTCCAATACATGCTGTAACAGTTTGTTTAGAATTTGTTTAACTAAATAGTAAATATATGCTCACTAATGACTTCTAGTATAGTGTTGTGAGAGATCAATGCAATACCATTAATCAAAGTGAATCATGCCAATGAAATGAACAACTAAACTATGGATATATCAAGTATGTATAGATCCATGCAAAATCATTCAACATACTTATGACGTCATAAACTATGTACAAATCAATGCAATACCATTAAACACAGCCAACACATAAACTATGTATGGATACATGGAAGATCAATGACAATCATGGGTTTTATCTATACATAATTTATCATGGTTCAAATCCATTTAGCAAAACAGTCCAATACATGCTGTAACAATTTGTTTAGAATCTGTTTAACAAAATAGTAAATATATGCTCACTAATGACTTCCAGTATAGTGCTGTGAGAGATCACTAATTAAATAGTCAAAATGTGCTCAATAATGAGTTTCAATATAGTGATGTGAGATTAATATAGTTATAGTTTAGTGCTATTAGAGATTAATGCAAAACCATTGAATAGAGTAATCATGCAGCATAAGTCATTGCAATCCAGTCAGTAGCTGAAATAGCTAAATGGTACCAAATGTCATTGCAATCCACTCCACTCTCTCCACCTCATCCATCATCAATAACCCTTTGGCTCTTTCACGTTGAAGCACGAAGGTATCATGCGCTTTCACGAAAATTGCTCGACTCAGTTCAGGGACAGCTTTGAGAGCAATATATGCAGCAGTCAAAATATTATCATCTTCAGATTTATCCACTTTTACAATCTGAGGCTTAATGAGGCCATCTTTTAGTTCCTTCATAGTTTCGCATATCACATCCAATGATGCAGCCAAAGATGTCTTCTTCCTCTTTCCCCTCCTTGATGATGATGGTGGAGGAGTCCCTCTAGCACTTGCACTCGACTGATTGGAATGATATAACTCTTCATCAATATCTGGTTGGCTGTCAAGAGGTGTACCACAATTGGTATCATCCTCATCAAGCACATTAAATGCATTGTTCATAGGGTGCCCTTCTTCAGCATCAAGGGGTGTTGTAGATGCGAACCCTTCAGCAATGTCATTACCAACAATTACAGCCAACTCATTGAAATATTGGAAAGGTGACCTCTTATACATTTTTGCATTTTTGAATTCTCTCCTCTACATATAAGCATTAATAGATGGATTAGGTTGTAAGTTTTTCATTATTAAAATAAGAAGGAAAAATTTCTTCAATGAAAAGAGTACAAAGATGATCCTACCTTCAAAAGGTCATCCCACACTGAATCCTCAGCATCCATAGTTTGAGTTTCTTCATTCCAAGCTAACCCACTTGTATTTTTCAAGTCCTTCATTACTTTATATCCTACTTTCCATGTTTTTAGCTTATTCTTAAAATGATCTCGTGACAGATTTGAGTTCATCGCTGAATTGAATGTCCTCTCTATCGCAGTCCATGCCTCTTTTTTAAACCCACCTTCACCTTTTCGTCCGAGATGGACTTGTTCAAGGAGCAAGTCTAAAAACTTGCATTCCATCGATTTTTTCCACATTTTCTTCTTTGAAGAAGAAGATTTGTTGCTCACAGCGAGGGATCCATCTATATCACTCAAAGTAATGGGAGAACACATCTGTTTCACATGATCAGATCCGTCCATGCTCATCATGAGCTCGGTATATGCCATTGTGTACTCCTTCCTGTATTTCATTTAAATTTGAAATAGAAAATCTTTAACTATCAATTTGTAATACGTCATAATGGAACAAGGCTAACATATTGAATAGGTAAACGTATTACGATTTAAAGTAATCATACGACTGAAATTGAAAGTTATTGCTCTTTAAATTTAAATATAATGCAGCAAGCAGTAACATCAGAAAAATAGGATTTTCAACGAATTCATTGTTCTCTTCTTACTAGTGGGCTTATGATCTTCATCATTTGGTACTCCTTGCTGTATTTCATTTAAAATTGAAGATGATAAACTTTAAATATCATTTTTTAATACATCCTAATGCAATGAGGCTAACATTTAATAAACTTGAAAGAATTTAACTGAAGATGATACACATTTTAAGCAATAATTGATGATAACACATCAACATCAAAAAAACTACCAGTAAGACAAAATGGTGATATCAATGGCAAGTAAATAGTCATGAGCCCCATTATGAAGCATGTTATTGTACTTTCTCAATGCAAAGATGTATAATAATTGTGCTTTCTTGCATTTAAATCAATGTAATCTATATTTCAAGTTGAATTGTGTATTGCAGATATGATCAACAATTTTTGTACATAATGTAGGTGTGAAATTGAAAGTTAATGTTCTTTTTATTTAATTAGAATGTAGCAAAGACTGATATCAGAATAACGAAATCAAACACCATCATTGTATATGCATACATCAATTTAATCATATAAAGCACATTGCCTTCTAATAAATCATTTATTCTCGAGATCTATAATCTTCCCACATCCTATTTGCTATATCTTCTCGAAATTGGGCCCACTCATTTCTATCCTCCTGAGACAACCCATATGTCTCAAGTAGTGGCACCTCTATCCCATCACGATCATCTTCCTCTTCAATAGCTTCTTCCGATGGAAGGCCATCCTCTATCGTAATGAAATTGTGAAGTATGCAACATGCTAAAACAATATAGGATTGTGTCATGATATCATAAGACGTTGCATGTCTTAAGATTGGAAAACGCTGCTTTAGAATACCAAATGTACGTTCTACTGCATTTCTAAGAGAGGAGTGTCGATGGTTGAACAACTCATGTGCAGAGTTTATTGGGTTTTCTCTTGACCACTCTTTCAAGTGGTAGCGTGTACACCGATAAGGAGTGAGAAATCCAGGTGCATTTGGATATCCAGCATCCACAAGATAATATTTTCCTATATAAAGAAAGTATATTGTCAATACTTGAACCATTTAGCATAACCTTGAGTATATTAAAATGTGATTTGGCTTACCAGGGGGAACTACAAGTGGATCTGATCTGGATAGAGCTGAGGCTAGAACACGGCTATCTGCAGCAGAGCCTTCCCAACCAGCAAGGCAATACTGAAACTTACAATCAAAGGAGTAGACAACCATAACATTTTGCGATAGGTTCCCTTTTCTATCACGATATTTACCCTATATGTCGACATCAACTCGCACTAGAATATGGGTACCGTCGATGGCTCCAATGCAATCCTATGGGATATGATACACTGATCAAATGTATGCTCAAGTAATAATAAGATAAGGACAAAATTATAGACAATAAACTTGTAATAATGTGTGATTTACCTTGAAGAATGGTTCAAAATGATCCTTCCCACTAATTTCAGGAGGAGTACCTGGACTAGGTGGTATGAAGTAATCTCTGTGAAGGGCTAAGATAGCCATCAAAACCTTGTGGAAGTACCGATTGACTGTCTCTCCTGAGTGCCCAAAGTTATGGGCAATCTTGCAGTTCCTTAGATTGTGCCCAAGGGTGTGGAGGAACATCACTAGTTGTTCCTCTAACTTCAAGTGGATCGTATCTCTCAAGCTTCCTTTCAGCCTCAGAATACGAGCTAGAGAAAAGAAGGCTGCCCTACTCATCCGAATCTGATCATGACAATCCACCTCATTCGAATGAATAATGTCTCTACAAAAGAAATTTCCTTTTCTTATTCGTTTACCCATTTGACTACCTTCTCGGGCTACCAGTACTTTGGCTATGCCAACAAAAGCAAAAAGAATTGTGAGAATGCGGGTGTATGTGGTCTTCCTAACTATGCTTCCTTGGACCTCTATACTCTCCATAGGATCCATTAGTGACCTAAAATGTGGACAATTTAAACACTATCAGTTATGAAATATCAACTATCACCTATCGAGATACAACATGATTATTTGCTAGCCTCATTGCATTAAGAAGTCAATTATTTATTCAAATACAACAAGGAGTACCAACTACCAAGGATCATAAGCCCATAAAGAACAAATTAAAATGTGTCATTATACTCCATGTAATCTATCTATACCAATGAAAGCATAATATTGATTCCATTTGTCTATATGTATACACACATGTATGTATATATGTATGTGCACACACATGTATGTATGCATGTATGTATGTACACACACACACACATGTATGTATGTGTGTATGTACACACACACACATAAATGTATGTATGTATGTATGCATGTATGTACGTACACACACACACATGTATGCATGCATGTACGTAGACACACACATGTATGTATGCATGCATGTACGTACACACACAAGTATGTATGTGTGTACGTACATACACACACATGTATGTATGTACACATACACATGTACAAACTATAACTTGAATTTGGGCTTTTATGAATGTGTTTTAATAAATCGTCGGGTCTGCTGAAACTGAGGCTCGTCTTTTAGAAGATGAAAAGTAACATAGTTGGCAATAGGAATAGAGTTTCTTTCTGCATTGATCTATACATAGTTTGAAATCATGGCTTTTATCTATACATAGTTTATGACCTCATAAGTATGTTGAATGATTTTGCATGGATCAATACATACTTGATATATCCATAGTTTAGTTGTTCATTTCATTGGCATGATTCACTTTGATTAATGGTATTGCATTGATCTCTCACATCACTATACTGGAACTCATTGGACTATTTTGCTAAACAGATTTGAACCATGATAAACTATGTATAGGTCAACTATGTATGGATAAAAGCATGATTGCCATGTTTTGCTATTATGATTGGCACTATAATATATACAGGTAATCACATGATCACATACTGGAATTCATTATTGAGCACATATTGATTATGTATAGATAAAAGCCATGATTGCCATTGATCTATACATAGTTTATGATTTGGCTCTATTTAATGGTATTGCATTCATCTCTCACAGCAGTACACTAGAACTCATTACTGGCAAGAAACTGTTACAAAGTTTAGTTGTTCATTTCACTGGTATTGATCTCTCACAACACTATACTGAAAGTCATTAGTGAGCATATATTGACTATTTTGTCAAACAGATTCTAAACAAACTGTTACATCATATATTGGACTATTTTGCTAAACAGATTTGAACCATGATAAACTACGTATAGGTCAACTATGTATAGATAAAAGCCATGATTGCCATGTTTTGCTTGATTGGCACTATGATATATACAGGTAATCACATGAGCACACACTAGAATTCATTATTAAGCACATATTGAGCACATATTGATTATGTATAGATAAAAGCAATGATTGACATTGATCTATACATAATTGATTCATACATAGTTTATGACTTGACTCTATTTAATGGTATTGCATTCATCTCTCACAGCAGTATACTAGAACTCATTACTGGCAAGAAATAGTTAGAAAGTTTAGTTATTCATTTCACTGGTATTGATCTCTCACAACACTATACTAAAATTTATTAGTGAGCACAAGTTTATGACTTGGCTCTATTTAATGGTATTTCATTCATCTCTCACAACAACATACTAGAACTCATTACTGGCAAGAAATTGTTACAAAGTTTGGTTGTTCATTTCACTGGTATTGATCTCTCACAGCACTATAGTGGAATTTATTAGTGAGCACATATTGACTATTTTGCTAAACAGATTTAAAACAAACACCCAGAAACTGTTACAAAGTTTAATTTTTCATTTCACTGGTATTGATCTCTCACAGCACTATACTCGAATTTATTAGTGAGCACATATTGACTATTTTAAAAATAGATTTGAAACAAACAGTTACCACATATATTGACTAATTTAAAAATAGATTTGAAACAAACAGTTACGTTTGAATGAACCAAAAAAACTTAAAAAAATCTAGTATGCAAAGGTGGGTGTGAGAGGAGAACTGTTTACTGCCGCCGCTGTTCAAAGTGGAGAAGAGAAATCGCAAAAAATGCCACAGCCACACACCACGGCCACAGGAAACCATGGCCACAGAAAACCCACAAACCCAACAAACGCAGCAAACCAAAAACCCTCGCCTTTGCACAACAGAGCACGAAAACAATACAACCGTCATCTTCCAAAAAACCCAATTTGTTCTTCCAAAAACCTAAGGTGGATTCGGCAGACCCGACGATTTATTCAAACGCATTCATAAAAACCCAAAACCTGGTTTTCATTTCAACTTCCACCTATTTCTTGGAAGAAATTTCTTCCAATTTTCGAGCGAAATTGGCAGACGAAACTCGAAACCGGGTTATGCATTTGATGAACCAAACACCACCGTTTTCTTCCATAACCCGATTTTGGCGCTGAAAACCCTATTCCGCGCCCGGTATTCCTGTAACCAAACGGGGCCTTATGGCTCAAATCGCACAGGCTTGTGAATCTCCCAGATTTTTTCAGGTATTTATGCTTGTTTCATATGGTACAAGAAGGGTCAGCTGTTTTTATCTTTTCATTATAGTGGTAAACTAAGTTATAAGGAATCTGGATTGGAGTTGGGACTGTTCTCTTATCATCATTTTGGTATTTTTATGCTATAAAAAGGGTCAATTTTACTTATATAGATAAAACCACAACAGTAAAATGATTGTGATGATATAGCAAATTGATAAAAAGGGTCAATTTTACATATATATATATATATATATAGATAGATAGATAGAAATAATTCATTACAAGATTATGTCATTGGTGAGCTGGAATTGACTAAATTGGTTTAATTTTTGCAGATTATAAACCATGGCATTGACCACAGTCTTTTGGACAGTGTGAAAGAGGTTTGTTCAGAACAATATAAAATTAACAGAGAACAAGATTTCAAGAATTCCTCCCCAGTAAGGGCACTGAAAAAAGCCATTGAAGCTGAAGCAAAGGGAAATAATGCTGACAAGATTGAGAATTTGGACTGGGAGGACGTTTTTCAAGTCCACGAGATGAAAGAGACAAATTCTTGGCCTTCAGACCCAAAAGAATTCAAGTACGTTTAATATTCAATCAATACTAATCTATACTGGTGCGAGTGCACATTATTATAGTTGATCTTTCTATATAATTCTATTAACAATCAGCAAAGATAATCAATAGAAACAATTCATATAGTTTAACCTTAATGCATCTTATTTTCCTATAATCTGGCATAATAGAATCGGAGTAAACCCTTGTTTTCATTTAATTAAATTTAATGCAAACATCTAGCCCATTACCTTTTGCATTTTGTACAGGGATACAATTGAGGAGTTCCGCAGCCAAATATTCAATCTGATAGAGAAATTGTTGGAAATAATAAGTGAAAGCTTGGGGCTGGAGAAAGGATTTCTGAAAAGGGTATTTGCAGGGGAAGAGAAGAAGGAGAAGCCATTCTTTGGCACAAAGGTGAGCCATTATCCTCCCTGCCCAAGGCCAGATCTGATAAAGGGCATCCGTGCTCATACGGATGCGGGTGGCCTCATTATTTTGTACCAAGATGATGAGGTTCCTGGCCTTCAAGTGCTCAACAATGGCAGCTGGATTGATGTGCAACCAATGCAACACTCAATAGTTGTGAACATTGGTGATCAGATAGAAGCAGTGAGTAATGGAAAGTATAAGAGTGCATGGCATAGAATTCTCCCAACAAAGGACGGAAACCGGTTATCAGTGGCATCCTTTTATAATCCTTCATACAATGCAGTTGTGAGCCCTGCACCTCAGCCCGTTGCTCAAGCTCAAGGCAATGGGAATGCTGCTCATGAATTATCTGCGTATCCACAGTACTCATTTGGTGACTACATGAAGATTTACTCTGAACAGAAATATGAAGAAAAAGAGCCTCGTTTCAAAGCAGTGGGAAGGTTGAATTAACATTTTTTAAAGAAAATGTTAGGAAATTATGTTAGACAATAAATAAATTAGTTGTTACTTTAGTTAGGTGGGTGGATAATAAATAATAGTTCTATTAACTCAATTTATTGAATGTAATAGATACCATGATTATAATAATATTTTTTACCTTTTCTTATAATATTTTTATTTTTGCTATTATTTGTTATGTAAAATTTCAATATTGTTGGTTTACATTGGTATGAGAAAAATTTGGCTTTAGATTATGAGAGTAGTTAAGACAATGAAGATGAATTAAAAGTATACCAAGTAATATATAATAAATATATAGAAATTGTATTCAAAAATCAAATTACAAATTACATTTCATTTATCTAATTTCTACAAATTTAATTCAATATTTATTACTTTTCAGTTTTTAATTTTATTTATTATTTATTATCTATTACTCTATTGGTATCTCCTCCTTCTAATTGGACCATGGAGCTCATGAATTTGAATTTCTATGGTCACTGTTAAAAGAGAAGATATCTTTACAAATTCAAGATCAATCTATTAGTCTAAATAATTTGAACTTAAATGAATCCCAAACTAAATCTATTTTTTAATTTCACACAAGATATTTATTTTGAATATTTAAAAATAAGAAAATTACATCAATATTAGTAATTTATTTCTATAAATTTACTCTAATGTTATGAAAGAATGTCCAAATTAAAAATGATATTTTCATTAACTTTTTGTTAGTGAAAAATAGAAGAACACACCATTCATGATATTACTATCATGATTCTCACAAATGAACTTGCTTCAAAAATCTCTAACTAGAGGAGAGTCTCCAAGCCATCTATCTTCCCAAAATCTATGAGTAGATGGGGAACCTCCTAAAATAAACTCGTAACCCTTCCTTCCTAGAGAAAGATAATTTTTTTTGGGACAAGAACTCTTGAGGGACTTCAGTGTTAAGTTGGCCTATTTTAGTAATATCGATGAGGGAGGCTTCATGGAAAAATAATATGTTTGGTAGTTTCATCTCCTTCCTAAGATTAATTTCTTTTAGTGATGTGTTATGCACAATAGTATACTCAGGATTGATAATATTTAGAGGAGTGGCTTCTAGATGGTTAATCAATGTGTGTTTTGTAGTATTGATGAAGAGACTATCCCTCACCTCCTAATTCATTGCTCCTACTCTATTCAAACTTTAAAGAAGTTTTTTATTAGGTGGGGATTTCTTGGGTCTTGAATAGTAATGCTCAATAATTCATTTTGGGTTGGAGTGTCCCTCCCACCACCCCCTAATTAAGTTGTCATGGAAATATATACCCCCTTATATCTATTAGAATATATGGAAAGAATGTAACAACCATATATTTAGGGATAAATTAACCCCCCTAGAGGTAGTCTTCAAAGCAACTATGGTCCTTATTAGAGAGTGTACTCTGAATTGTAAATAGAGACCTCCCTCCCACACTCTAGCAAATGATGGGTAGGATTGTGGAATATATCTCATCTAGTGGAAAGAATGGACAACACGAAGGTCCATATAAGAAAGGGTACTAGATGAAACTCACACCCCCAGTTTTGGTGAAAACTCAAATTTTATGAATCAACAAGAAATAATAGAGGGCAGCTAGAGGGATTATACATGATGAAAAAGGGAATCGCGTTAGGGGTTACATGAGCAACTGCGCTAAAATTTCTAGCAATGAGGCAGAAGCAATGGAGCTTCCCTAAGGGCTGGAGATTTCTTGCACTATGAGAATTCAAAACCTTGTGGTGGAAGGTGACTCCATAGTGGTCATTGAGGAAATTAAGGGGTTTTAAAAGATGAGATAGCATGTCATGTCAATAATAAGGGATACATAAATACTATTAAATAGGTTTGAAATTAAAATCTAGCATGTGTATCATGAAGGGAACCAAGTGGTGGACAACCTAGTGGGGTATGAACATGGAGTTTTTGGTAAAGAATTTATAGGTTTTGAAGGGCCCTTGAAACTTTGTACAAAATATCTTAGAGATTAAACATTAAGCCCACAAGACAAAATAGAACAAAAGAGGGACAAAGCCAACAAACAAACAAGACAATAACAAAAGGATAGCACTGCAACCACAAAAATAGGAAACACAAAATGAATAGTACAAACCAGGAAAACAAAGGGAGTTAACCCATTTTCTTCATCAGCTTTGTTGTCCACTCCTTAAGCTTTCCAATATTCTCAATTGCCTCCATGATCTAGCTGATATCAAAAGTGGTAGTCGTATCCATCTTTCTAGTATTAGCCTTGGTCCTTTTCCTAGTCCCCTCTTTATTCTCAGTAGCAACACCTTAGTCCTCATGAACAACAATAATATCCTTCTCCCCAATAGAGTGTTCAACTTTATTGAAATCTTAGGATCTTGATGTCCTTTTTGGAAGCTTTGAGAATGTTATAGCTCTAATCAATGATATTTTTCAAAGAATTATGAATGTTGTTGACCTTGTTATCTAATTATAGGATATTTTCTTCCATCTTATAGAAATTCATCATGTTCATCACAACACCCATGATGGTGTTATCCTTATCTCTAGCTTCAAAATTGTTATGGCCAACTCCCCTAGCCTCCACACTAGTCATCTATCATTTAGCTTGATTATTTAATGGAAAATATACTTAACTTACCTAAAGTTATCTAGAAAACTATTCCTTGGCATTATTAACAACATCAATGATGAGAAGATCTATGGATGCGAAGAGATGGATTAATGAGTTCTTGAAGATCTACTCTACTAAATTTAACTTCCCCAACCATGAGGTCTCCCTAGCAATGCCAAACCTAACCTTATTCATGTTCATGTTCTTCTAGACCATTTCCTAGACTTGGTAGGGGCACTAGGTTCCTTGACCAGAATGTTAACTTGAGTTGAATGAGAAATCGATTCCCCCACATTTAGTTCCTCCACAAGAGAATGCTCTCCATATTGTTCTTTAATAAGGTTCAAAGGGGAATCCAAGCCTTTACTATTCTCTATGTTTCCATTTTAAAATTGTTTCTTCTTCCCAAATGATTTTTTGCTAGAACCTTTATCATCAATTTCTATATCCATATCATCACCCTCATCATCATACTTATCAGAGGAAATTCCAACCTATTTGTTAGGTGCAAAGGACTTCAAATGCTTTCTAGTCTGACTAGTCTTCCTCTTCTTCCTATCACTCCCCTTCCTAGATTTCTTACTACTAGACCCAATCTCTTCAATATTAGTCTCTATGCCATTTTCATCCTCAATTGAATCATCATCAAACTCTGTAGCCTTCTTGTCTACTTCTTAGGTGAAGAGAGTTTCTTCTTATTATGGGTTCTCACTTTAGTCTTAGCCACCATGCCCTTCCCCTCACCTTTATTTTTAGGCTCTTCATCATCCTCTTCTAAATGTATGCCCTCAATATTTTTCATGTCAAATTAATCATGAGATTCCTTTGAGCCCTCCTCAGAAGCATCCTATGGCCCTTTCATCTCAAGAGGCTTGACAATAGAGCGAGTTTTAATGTAATCATAAATAAGTAGCATTAAAACATCATGAAGAGGAAGGTTGGAAAAGAAATTATTCCTTAGACCATTAATACTTGCAAATTAATGGAAGAATTAAGATAAAAGGGAATAGAAACCTTAATGTTGTGCTTGAATTGGATCATGAGAAAAAAATTGATGAAAATAAAACCAAAAAAAATAACATCCAATGTAACATAATAAATAATCTCTTGAAGAACAAACCTCCAGAGCTTCTTAATGCACTTACTTTGGTAGTAGGTTTTACTTTCTTGTTTCACTAGCACCTCACTCTTGCCAAGCTCCTTAGAAAATTATTCAATGGTCACATCCAAAAATCTATGATATTGAACAAAGAGTTATCAATAACCACACTTGGGAAAGGTAGTATGATCTACTAGTAGTGATTTTATTGCTCATTCAAAAAGATAAGTTTTGTAGGTAATGATAAATATTTTAAAAATATGGCTTGTGGGAGTCATTCTAATTATGGTTCCCTATAAGGTGCCGGTTCTTGTGATAATGAATTTAGACTGGCTCACATTTTCATTAATTTCCCTAATTATGACTAGTCACCCTAAGTATAGGTTCATAGCTCTAGGCAAGATTTGCAATAATTTTTTACAATCCCAAGGGGTGCCTCTTTCCAAATAAATTTTATTCCAATTTAAATTACAAAAATACCAAGTGTAATCAATGCATCATATCCCATTTTATTAACAAGTTAGGCTGTCAAAAAATAAAAGGATTTTCTTAGTTTTCTTTGTGCATATTTCTTGAGCTTGTTGGGAGTATGGCTATAGAGATGACATAAGTTGTGGATGATTTTGTTGTTAAATTTGAGGATGAAGAACTATTGGAGATCATCTCAATACTCAGATTGAGCCACCCAAAATTGAAGATACCATCAGGAATGATAAGGTTGTGTGGACTTATTTGAAGGAAGGAGGACTAATTCTATGAGAAGGTCTTGTGAAATTTTGTCAACTCTTAGAAGAACTGCTAGGTGAACATTAATGGGGTTTCATCTAAACTTACAGAGGATTTCATACCAAATGCCACTAATCTTGCTTTATAGGGAACAACTTGGAGAAAGTAGTTGAGGTTCATAGACAAGAAGAGCTTGCAATAATATTTCTGAACTAATGAAGCTCTAATTCTTTTCCATGGTAGTTTTGTTTAGGAGGAGCTTCCCAAACTATGGGGTATGATTTTCTATGTAATAATGAGGTGCATTACCATGGAAGATAGGTATAAAGTGATTTATTATTATCACTTCCCCATTCTTAACCATTTTAGGAATAGGGAATATATCTCTTTTCCTTACCTATTCTTGAAATCAATGGAAGATTGTATTTGGAATATTCAAAAGAAGAGGGAAGAGGGTAAAAGTTTCAATATTTATTACCAAGATTTAATGTTTCACCTATTTAACTTTTATAAGGGCCTCCACCGTCAAATTCATAGCAGCACCACTTCCCCTCTAAAAATTTCTAAGATTTCCCAAACTTCATCTCCTTCTAGGAAAACCAAATTGGTATATGGCTTTTTGACAAACAATTGGCTGTAACTGTTGCTGGAGAAACTGAATAACTAGAAGGAGAGTTATCTCTCGCTATCTTGCTTTTCCTTTATGTTTATAGTTTCTAGTTACTTCTTACTTGATGAGGCTTTCTTTGTTATTAATCATTGGCCTTATTTTGTGCCCATAGATGTTAATTTGGCAAAGTTTTTTTTTTTATAATTTTGACTATATGATAGCTGCTAGTTTTTTGTATAATTATGATAGTATGGTAGTTGCTAAGTGTAGTAAGTTCTCTAGTAGAAGTATGTTACTCTGGGGGTTTTTTATATTGAGGAAGAGGTTTGGTTGATCATATAAGAATGACTTTTGGTTGATCTTCAGACTACTTTACAAAATCAAATCATTAGTTGAGTGTTATTAAATGATGTGGTGATATATTAAGGATACTTTTGAAGCATGGTTTTTAGGGCACACGTGTTACACATTTACAAGGAAGAAGTTAACAACATCAAATTATTCATGTTCAACCACATACAAGTGACATTTTTGTTTGAAATATTAAGATGATGTAAACTAATGAAGTGTGTAAAAATAGATAAAATTTATGTCTAATATTAATTATAATAGTTTTTTAGAACTAAATTTGATATTTCTTTTTATTTTAAAGCTGATTTTTTTCATTACTGCAAAAATATTGGAAATCAAAGGATCTAGTTCTCACTAAAAAAATATGTAAAGAGGATTTTTTCTTCTTATTTCAAAATATGTTGAATGAAAAAAGAAAAATACTTTTTGATCTATACTTTTCTCCCTTGTTACAATTCCAAATTCAACTTATCAAAAATAGATAATTTTCATATCCAACCATATCTTCCCTATCAAATCTATTCCAATCAAAATACATACGTGCATTTAGAAGGACTATGAATCATATCTTTTAATATATTTCTTCCATGATTTACTATTTCTTTTTTTTATTTAATGAAAATTTTATTAAATTTTAAAATACATACATTCAATTTTGTGATTGAAATATATTATAGCTAATCAAAATGCAATAAAAATTATGTTAGCATATTCTTGACTCTAATCTATAAAAAAGTAGTTTTAGTTCTTTTAATAAAGTTGACTATAGATGGAGATATGAGCTATTAGAGTTAAGAATTTTTTATTTTCTAAGTAATTTGATCATGTGGATGCTACCTCGAGGGCACAAGTTGAAACAATTTTGGTCAAAATTGTTACAGCCAAAACTATTTCAACCAAAACCCCATAAGTAAATTGTTAGAAATTTTAAATTCACTAAAAGAATTATTATTTATATACTCGAGGGTTTCTGGTAAGAACTATTTTAGCCAAAGCTATTTCAACCAAATATCCCTACAACAAGGATGTCATGTAACTTTGAAATGGGTTTAGTTAGAAATTCTTTTCTCTTAATCCCTAATTTATAGGTACAAATATTTTGAAACATCTATGATAGAATAAATGTAAATTATACATCTTAAATATTTTGTAGTTGTCTATCATTTTAGAGAAATTACAATGTGATGTTAGATAGATCATTTATCCTTATTTGTGTCATTTTCTTGTTGGTATGTTATTTAACTATGTTTGAATTAAATGCATAAACACTTATTAATTGAATCGATTATTGTTGATTGTTCTAAACTACTTACATACACTATACATAAATATCAATCAGTGAAATAATCAATTATAATTTTACATCTCATAAACTTCTTGATCAAAATATTTTTTTTAATGTGAAGATATGAAATAAACACTCTTACTAAACTGTACATTCAATAGCCTTGTTTTTCTTTTAACTATTTACTAATATATTTACTCTTATAATATCATTCCATTCAAATAAATATTCAAGGATGAAAATTTTAACCTTCTTGAACTCACAATAAAATTCAACAAATATCCTACTCATGATTCATCAAGTTAACAACCAGGACCTAAGATGTCCTATATAAATTAAATTTATCACATCATTATACGACTAGGAGTCTAGGAGGTGCTACCAAAAAACATTAATATGTATATTGGTGAAGTTATATTTAATTTTGTGTCTTATAGTTATCCAAAGCTTTGTTTTGTACTGGAATCAATTAAAGATTATAGCTTTCATGGTTTCTCATTCATTTTCCTTTTTACTAGTTAATCTAGATTTTGGGCACTTGTGCACTATATATTTGATAGTTTATCTACACTTCTTGTGTCCTTTAACTCTTATAGAAACATAAAGTTAACATCAAAGTCTATAGTTCTTGTAGAAATGTTTCTTTATTCTTTTTTACGTTTTTGTCTCTCTAGTCTTCAACAAAGTGTTAAAGTTTTCTATTTTATATTTTTTCTAAGTTTACCTCTAATTATCCACAATTATACAAGTCGTAATTTCTCATCCTTCCCTTCCATCATTCCTTGGAGATTTTTGAAAACTTCATGGTACTATCCATGCCACTCTTGTCAAGGTTCTTTTTAGACTTGTTTCGCCTAATTTATATATTCAAGACTTTAATATGAAAGAAATGTAGATACAATTTGTTTTATAATTTTTCCATATCCTTAATAATTTTACATGTCAAATAGTGAAAAATAGTAACATGCTGAAGAGGAAGAATTTTCACACTATAATTGAATAGATAAAGAGTGAAATTTTACAATACTTGTCTTGATGTACTTTTTAGCAACAACCTCATATATTTTTGACAATAAAACTTTACAGATTTTTTTTATATTACAATTTTTTCCCTTCACTTAATTAAATTATAGAGTCTTATCCTTTTTTTTTTATTTTGAAACAAAATCAATTATGGAATCTCATCTTTTTTCTTTTTTCTTTTAAATAATCAAATAGAGGTAGTTGAATTGGAATTGGACCTTATAATATATGTTTCTATCTAGATTACATTACAACTGGGTAGAGGGTTGAAATCCATGAGAAATAACAATTCATTACTTGTACCAAAACACTCTTTGACATTGACCAAGATTTGTTTTGTCCTAAAACTAAACCTAACTTTTATTGGCCAAAAAATATTCAAATTTGATTTTTATTTTTTTTTAAAGTGGTTTAAGTATAAATTTATAGACCATGTTTTCTGTTCAATTATAAATTGTTTCCCTCAACCTTCCCACTATTTTGAAGCAAGGTTATTTTCCTTCATATTTCTTCTCAGAATAAATCTTCATGTAGTCACCAAATGTGTATTTTTGATAAGTAGATAATCCATGAGCATCATTTTCATTGGCTTGCACTACTAGCAACTTGGCAGATGAAGGACCAAACCACTTAGTCAACAAAGGATCTACTCGGCAAAGGTAAAAAATGAAGAGTATGTTGAGTAAATGTTAACATGTGTCAAAATAGCATGCTGACGTGAAAATAAAAAACTACTTTCTAGAACAAATGCAAACAAAAAGAATAGAGTGTTGCTCTTCTTTTCTAATGTTTAAACACAAAACAAAAAAATAAGGAAGGAGACAACAAAAAAAGCAATCGGTTGGAAATATGCAAGAATGATTGCTTGCATGTTATTAACTAGAAATGAACTATTGCAAAACTGAAATGTTAAAACTACAACTACAACTATCGTTAATAAAATAAACTTGCAACAAGTATGATTACATGCAAATAAGTCTAGAGCTACTCAAAGCTCTCACAAAATAGACCTAGAGAAATAATTGCTCAACAAATCAAACAACCAATGATGTTGCTACACAAAATACCAAAAAAAAATATTCTCTGCTACTACTACTACAAAAACTAACTCTATGTAATAGTGATGGAATGAAAAACATTCCCGCTCTTCTTCTTCTTTTCCTACAGTCCAAAAAAGTCTCCCCTTCATTTTTCAAATTCAAACTCACCTACCCACAAAAAATGCATTTGACTATTGGAGCTGCAAATAAGGGATGCTAGGTTTGGTAGGTGGGAAAGGGACAACCAAAAATCTTTAAATATTCCAACACTCCTTCTTTTTCCCAAGCCAACAAAATAAGTATCAATGTTGATCCAAACCAATTACACCAAGATTTATTCTTAGGTGCACAAGGTTCCAATGCCTAAAGGCTTAGTGAATATGTCTGCTAGCTACTACTCATACTTACAAAATTCCATCTTGATATCTCCATTCTCCACCAACTCTCTGATAAAGTGATATTTGATCTCTATGTGCTTGCTTCTCCCATGGAATATTGGATTCTTAGACAATGCAATTGGGGATATGTTGTCACAAAAGATTATGGTTCCATCCCCTTGCCTTTCATTCAAATCTATCAAGATCCTCCTTAAAATAGCTTGACATGCTACTACATTTTTTTGTATGTATTCAGCCTCTATTGTAAATTGAGAAACAATAGGTTTCTTCTTGGATGCCCTTGAAATTGCACCCAATCCCATATGGAACATGCATCTAGAGTGCTCTTCCTATCATGTAAACTTCTAGTCTAATCACTATCCATATAACCAAGAAACTTAAAATCATTATTTCTAATATACAAAATCCCAAATCCCTTGGTACCATTCACATACCTTAGGATCCTCTTTCTCACTTGCTAATGAGAATCATTTGGTGTTTCCATAAATTTGAAATTTAGACTAACTACATGTATCATGTCAGGCCAAGTTATTGTCAAATACATTAAGCTTCCAACCATACTCTTGTACAATTTTGGATTCACACTTTTTCTACAATATTCCTTGCTCAACTTCAAACCTACTGATATTGGTGTGGGGGCTGCCTTATAGTTCTGCATTTTGAAACTCTCCAAGATCTACCTTACATACTTTTCTTGAGAGATGAAGATGCCATCATGTATTTGTTTTACTTTTATGCCTAGAAATTACTTCAAGAGACCTATATCTATCATTTCAAATTCATTCTTCATGGCCTCTTTGAACTCACCAATTAGGAAATTATCATTTCTAGTGAAGATTAAATCATCTTCATACAAGACAACAATCAACACTTTACCATTTTTTGCCTTGATGTAGAGAGTGGGCTCACCATCGCTTTTTCTAAAGCCATTTCTCATCAAATATGAGTCAATCCTATTGTACCATGCTCATGGATCTTGCTTGAATCCATAAAGAGCTCTCTTCAATCTATACACCTTTTTTTCTTCACTCAGAACTTCATAACTAGGTGGCTACTCCACATAAACCTCTTCTTTCAATACACCATTGAAGAAGGTAGACTTCACACCCATTTGATATACCTTCTATTTGTGTTGGGCTGCAATTGCTATTACAAAACACATGGTTTCCATTCCTGCAACTAGGGCATATGTCTCATCATAGTCTCTTCCATACTACTGCTTGTACCCCTTGACCACTAAACATGCCTTATACCTATCTATTTTTCCTTCAACATTGCACTTGGTCTTGTAAACCCATTTCACTTCAATTACTTGCTTCTTGGGAGGAAAAGTAGTTAACTCCAATGTCTTAATTCTTTCAATAGCATCTATTTCATTATCCATGACATTACACCAATTTTCTTCCTTCATAGCTTCTTCAAAGTAAATTGGATCACTATGAGAAAATAATGAAAAATTAACACTCACATCATAATCTTCCTCATACCTTTCATCTTAGTATGTCTCCTTTATAATCTTAGTCTTTCTTGGAAATAGGGAGGCAAGAGTGGGGTCTGAATTTTTGGTATTGCTGCTACTACTATTTTGCATACTAGCTCAGGGCTATCTTGAGGTGCTTAGAGCTGCCACTTAGCATTTAAGGGGTTGCTTTCCTTTTTTCTTTTGTTTGAAATCATCAATGTTTGCTGGTTCATCATCTTTCGCATCACCAATATCTTCCTCTTCCTCATCAATACTTGGTACTTTGCTTGAAGTGCTTGAAGATACACCAACCAAGCCATCCCATGACTAATTTTCAAGAAGCTCCACATTTCTTCAAATGATGATCTTCTTGGTGATTGGATCTTTTAATGCATCAGCCTTTGATTCTGAGCTATAAATCATGAAGATACACTTCACACCTTTTTCATATAGCTTTTTTCTTTGTTTCTTAGGCACATGTGCATATGCTACACATCTGAACACTCTCAAGTGCTCAATTGTCCATCTATTCCTTGACCAAGTCTCAAGAGGAATCTTGTCATGAAATGAATTTGTAGGTAACTTATTGATCAAATATACTATTGTTGCTATATCTTTTCCCCAATATTAAGTTGGGATTCCTTTTTCTTTCATCATTTTTCTAGTGATTGCAACAATGGTCTTGTTTTTCCTCTTAGCCACTCCTTTTTTCTATGGAGTATAAGTGGTTGTAAACTCTTTCTTTACATCATTCTGCCTATTAAAATTTACAAAAAAATTAGAGGTATACTCCCCTCCTCTATCTGACCTAAGGACCTTAACATAGTGTCCATGTTCCTTTTCAGCCAAGGCATTAAATTCAACAAGTTTATCAAATGCTCCAAAATTTCTCTTCAAAAAATACACCCATGTCCTACAAATAAAATCATCTATATATGTCATAAAATAAGTAGTCCCCACAATCTATATGTAGTTTGCATAGGGCCTACTAGATCAAAATGGACCAATTCTAATGGTGCTCTAGCCCTTCTAGAATTTTTAAAATTAAAGGGAAGCCTATGTTGCTTATCGAAAATTCAAGCCTTACACTTGTCATATGAATCTACTATGCTTGGAAAACCACCTACCATTCTTTTCTTGGACAAAAAATTTAAATCATCAAAGCTAAGATATCCATACCTAAGATGTCAAAGCTTGGAGGAGTCTTCAATCATGCTTCTAAGGGCTTATTGTTGATGTACTATTGTGCATGCATGCTTGGGAGGTGCAACACTGACTTGAGAAGAGAAGCATGTCTCTATCCTCAAATGGAACATCTATTTCTTTGTCATTTGGATAGTTGCAAGTTTTCTATTACTCACATCCTTTTCATGAGTGACATACTTGTCATTTTCCATCAACACCTTGTATACATTTTGAATCAATTTTCCAACACTCATCAAGTTGTGCTTCATACTAGGGGCAAAATATACATTTTGTATCTCCTTCTTCTCACCTTGCTTGGTGCAGACCATGATAGATCCTTTGCCTAGTATGGGAATGATTACATTATTTCACATCTAAATTTTAGATATAAAAGTCTTATCAATGAAAGAAAAAAAACTTTCATTTCCCCTCATGTGGTTGCTACAACTTCTATATAGGTACCATACCTCAGGTTTTCCTTCTTCACCAATGTTACACATTATGAAGGCTATGGGATTCTTTGTATTTCCCATATTTACATAAACCACATCTGCAATTTTCTTTGATTGGTCACCCTACTTCTTCCAACATTCACTAGCATAATGGCCATACTTATGACAATAGTAACATTCAGAATTGCTCTTATTGAATTTGTAATTCTTCTTACCTGCTCTAGAGCTTCTTTGAGAGGTGCTTTCTCCCTCTTGGTTGCTTGCTCATCCTAATATTTCTATACTAGCATTCCTTCGACCATTCCTTCCATGACCTCTACTTCCTAAGCCTCTATAGGAGCCACTTCTTCATCTCCCCCTACCTTGTGAATTCTCAAGTCTTGAAAGACTTCTCTTGGGAAGTTGTTACTGATCTATTTATCTGGTGCTCATGGGTTTTAAGAGTTCTCATCAACTCATCCATGGTGAGTTTGGTGAGGTCTTTTGATTTCTCAATGATCATCACAAAGTTGTCGTATTTCTAAGGTAAACTCCTCAATATCTTTTCCATAATCCTCTACTCTTCATAAACTTTTCCATTTGATTTGAGCTAGTTTATCAAAGTGGATATTCATGAGTTGAACTCTACAATAGGTTCATTATCCTTCATCTTAAGGTTATCAAATTCCCTTATGATAATTTGTAGTCTCACTACCATGACCTTATTAGTCCCCTTGAAGTTCTTCTCAAGGATGTCCCATGCTTCCTTTGAATAATTTGCTACTATAATCTTGGATAAGACTATCTCTATCATAGCTACCTCTATCAGGCTTAATTCTTTCACATCCTTTCTCCTTGACTCCTTCAACTAAATCTTTTGTGGCTTTGTGAGGGAAACATACATTTTTGGGACTATAACATTATTGGATCCATTCATTACAAATTCCCACTAATCTTTAGCTAGCATTATGGTTTTCATCTTCTTTGCCCGTGTATCATAATTGTGTCCATTAAAGGAAAGTGGCTACTACCATCTCTTTCTTGCATCTCTTGTCATGTCTCCTACACAAAAATCTTCAACACCTAGAAAAAACAATGCCCAAATTCACAAGGATGTAGGGTCAATTAGTTCTAATACCATGTCAATTAACCAAAAAATAGGGGGATAAACTGCATGTACCCCACACAACTCGACAAATCAAGGACAAAATCACTTGGTCAACAAAGGAGTTACTCGGCAAAGGTACAAAACCAAGAGTATGTCAAGAAAATGTTAACACCCATCTAAGTAGCATATTAATCCACACGAAAATTACAAACTACTTTCTAGAACAAATGCAAACAACAAGAATAGAGTTCTATTTATCTAGTGACCAAGCACACAAAAAAATAAACACAAAAGGAGAAACAAAAATGCAATAGTTTGGAAATATATAAGATTGATTGCTTGCTTGCTATTAACCAGAAATGTACTATTACAAAACTAAAATGTAAAAACTATAATCAACTACAACTATTGTCAATAAAATAAACTTGCAACAAGTATGACTACATACAAATAAGTTTGGAGCTACTTAGAGCTCTCACAAAATAGACCTGGAGCAATCATTGCTCAACAGATTAAACAATGCTACTACAAAAAATATCCAACAAAAAATATTCTCTATTGTTGCTAATCCAAAAATTGACTTTGTATAAGAATGATGGAATGAAAAACATTCCATCTCTTTTATCTTCCTTCTATCCATAAAAGTTTCCCCCTAATTTTCCAAATTTAAACTCACCCACCAACACTAAATGCATTTGACTATTGAAGTTGCAAACAAGGGATTCCGTTGGTAAGTGGGCATAAGACAACAAAAATAATAAAATATTCTAACAGGAATCACTACTATGTTGTTGAGGGATTATAGAAGGATGCCACTAATAACTAGTTTCCATCCTATGTTGGGAGAATTTTATGCCATGCACTCTTATGCTTTCCATTGCTCACTACTTCTAATTGATCACCATTATTCACAACAATTGAGTATTGTATTGGTTCCATATCAGTCTAGCTTTCATTGTTGAGCACTTGAAGGCCACCCACATCTGTAAGAGTAGAGATTCCCTTTATCATATATTAGGCCTCGATGCCAAAAAATGGCTTCTCCCTCCTCTCTCCTACTGCAAATACCCTTTTCAAAAATTATCTCTCTAGTCCCACGCTTTCACTTATTATTTCCAATAATTTCTCTATCAGATTGAATATTTGGCTATGGAACTCCTCAACTATATCCTTGTAAAAAATGCAAATATTAATGTTTTAGATGTTTTATATTGAGTTAAATCAAATGCATTGCAAAGTTTACTATGAAACAAGAATTTATTATACACTAAAATCAAACTATAGAATTGATTATACCAATTCCAATTTTTTTTGCCAATAGAAATAATGTAGAAAGATTAAGTAAAATGATGTGCAATAGTTTAGATTAGTATTGGTTGAATATTATTGTACATACTTGAAATCATTGGGGTCTGAAGGCTAAGTATTTGTCTATCAACATTATTTCCCTTTTCTTCAGCCTCAATGGCTTTGTTAAGTGCCCTTACCAGTGAAGAATCTTTAAATATTTTTCTCTTTGTTAATCTTATATTGTTGTGATCATATCTCCTTCACTTTTCATAAGCCCATGGTCAATGGCATGATTTTTAATCTAAAATATTATGGACACTTTAAGTTTAGTTTCATTAATTATATTAATACTGATCTTAATAGGAACTTATTTTACCTATAGAAATATAGTAACATTTTAGCATAACAATAGTAAAGTTATAACACATCAAGACTAACATAACCTACATAAGATAAAATATTTATACCTAGAAAAATCTAGAAGATTCATAATCATGTGTGATTTGAGCCATAATGGTGTTCCTCTCTCCTCCGTCGGTCTTCTTTACATCAATCACTATAGAAACCATATCAAAATTCCTAGGAAATATAAAAGACAATCTAATGTTAGTTACATTGGAACCCATTTTAAATCTCAATAATGAAATCAAATTCATTGGAAGATTCCATTCATTTGTGAGAATTCTTTCCTATCCTATTCCACCTTGTGACTTCGAAAGAAAATTGTTCAAGATATGGTACGTAATTAGACCACCCCATGATTTTGAAATTTTTTTTTTAAAGATTTGGTAGGTAATTAGACCAAAGAATAATTTCTTTTGACACCATATAGTCAATGGAGTCATTTCCACATTGTCTCTCTATCATCTACATCATGTATTTTGACTAAAGATTCTCATAAAGTCTTCAATACAAGAAAATGTTTATTTTTATGTTTAAAAAACATTTTATAATTTTTCTATAGCTAAACCTAATTATTTTTATTAAACTATAAGTGTGTCCATAATTTGTAGGAATTATCACAACAAACCTAAAATCCAAAAATAGACAAAAATATCATTTCACAAGTGACAACATACCAAAAAGAAAACTCGATATAATTGTTTTTTGACTAGGATTCTTAATTTTCTGGCTTTTTTTTTAGACTCTACCAACCTTGATGTTTGATTTAAATTTTCATGTTGACAAAAAATTGAGAGAGATATGATATGTATGTGATAGAAGTGTGAGTGTTCTATTTTTTTAATGATGTTATAGTTATGATTGAAAATAATTGTGATTGGAAGTGTTGAACCATGTTCTACAAAAAAAGGTTTGATGATTGAGAAGTGTAGAGGATTAGTATCTATTGGAATCTTCTGATTTTATCAATTTAGATTTTACCCAGATCCATCACTTGAGAAACTTATCTACTTTATAGCTGTTTGAAGAGCTTGAGAAGCTAATAGATGTTAGTAGGAAAAATTGTGATATTCCTTGAAGTTATAATCTCTTGTTTCACCATAACTTAGTGATTAAGTATTTGAAGTTGCTCTTTAAATAACTTAGTGGTGAAGTCTTCAATTGTATAAATTAATGATAATGTTCTCATTTTCAAGGTAAGGTGTATGTAACTAAAATAGAGCTCTGAATATAGCTTGTAATAGAAGACAATAAATAGTTGAATATGTAGCAGCAAATGAGACTTTGTGTACTTTTTTTTAGGAAAGAGGTTTTAGATTAATTTTGTGATTGTAATTCTTTGTAAAGTGGTGATTTCTCATGGCATATAAACTTTTGACTATAGCCTTGAAATGTTGTATAATTTATTTTTTGTAATAGCATACATTATTTTGTTCTATAGAAGTTTTTTCAGTTGTAATTTCTTGTTTTACTTCTAAATATGAAATGAATGAAGATTGTTAAACATATCAACCTTTGAGGTTATTGTCTCCATATTGAATTGATTTTTCTATGTAGTTGGATACAAAGAAACCACCTTTGTGAATTCAATGCACTACCTTGTTTGGATTAAAATATAATATGGTTTTGGAAGCCTTATTCCTAATATTTGTAGTTAATTTTTTCCCTCTAAAATCTTTAGATGGTATTGAAGATGATAAGCCTGTAATCCTAATAAATTCATCTATTTGTGGTAATTGGGTATTTT
The DNA here is from genome assembly GCA_028749045.1 of Cupressus sempervirens. NCBI lineage: Eukaryota > Viridiplantae > Streptophyta > Pinopsida > Cupressales > Cupressaceae > Cupressus > Cupressus sempervirens. The sequence goes on from CM053786.1 coordinate 24,592,923, forward strand.
GAAGTTATTGTGTAGGAGACTTGGCTGGAGATGACAGAAAAAAATTGGCAGCAAGAAATGTTATTTAATGGATAAAACTATCATGTTTGAGGAAGAAAAATGAGGACCATCATGATATAAAATGACTTATGGGATCATGTGAAGAATGGCTTCACAAATACCATAGGCCTTTCTTAGTACATTGCCATCACAAATGACCAAAAGAATCAACTAAGAGAGACAAGAACGAATTATGCTAAGGCAATGAGCTTGATTGAAGCAGCCATGACAGAGGCTTTATAATTGAGAATAGCAGTAGCTAGTTATTCCAAAGAAGCTTGAGACATTCTCAAGACTACATTCAGAGGGAGTGATCAAGTCTATGTTGTGAAGTTACAAATGCTTTGAAGAAAGTTTGAATCTCTTCTTATAAATAAGAATGAATCTATTTTAGAGTTCAGGACTAGAGTCTCCTCTTTGATAAACCAATTGAAAGATAATGGAGAAGAGATTGAAGAAAAAAGAGTTGTGGAGAAAAATCTTGAGGGTTTTACCTCAAAATTTTGATACACTTGTGATTTATATTAAAGAGTCAAAAGATTTGTGCAAGTTGATAGTTGATGAGTTGATGGGATCTTTCCATACTCGTGAGGATCATATTAATAGATAAACAAGTTCTTCTCAAGAACTAGCTTTCAGAGATCAAGCCAATACAAGAGGCAAGGGGAGAGAAAGAAACTCTTTTGGACATGGTTCTAGAGGAAGAGGATGTGGTGACTCTAGTCAAAGAAATGGTGGAGGAGAAATCTTAGCAAGTAGCTCTCATAATAGCTCCTAAGGAGGAAGAAGAAATAACAGCTCTAATAATAGCAATCTTGAATGATATTATTGCACTACAATATTTGGGGTCAAATTGTGATGGAATTTATAAATAGTAGTGTAATTTGTGGTGATTTTCCTTCTTCTTTTTTGACAATTGTTCCTGACACTATCACAATACTAACATTGGTGTTATAATTGCGAGGACCAAGTGTGTAACACAACAAAACAAAAATTTCACATAAATCATTCCCCATTTGTTTTGATTGTGGAGAGTTGTGCATGAAAGAATGTGGAGAGCTGTAATCATTTTCGTGCCCTTCTAGTTGATGCATTTCATTGTCGTGATCTATTTATTTCATTTTTGTTACCTTGGTCTGTGATTGTTTTGTTATGATCTCTACATTTCATTGTCATGCTCTTGCTCTACAATTTTGTTGTCATTTGATCTCTACATTTTTTTGTTGTGTCCTTGGATTGCAATTTTGTTACTATGCCCTTTCTCTATGATTTTTTTTCCATGTCGTGCCCTTGTCATGCAAGGAAGGGGTGAATAACTGGCCAAGGGCTCACTAGCTATCCAAGCCACCCTACTAGAGTTAACCAACATAAACAAACACAAAGAAAAGCAACCAAAGGAAGAAGAAGAGTGAAATAATTTGATTTATTTACAAAATATCTTCATACATGCTTAGTTTTAAGGCCTTTTGCGTTACGACCAAATACAAATACACATTCAAAGATCCAATAGCAAATTCAGAGTTTTTAGTTCTTCTCTAGAATCCTCCTCTACAAAAAATACCTAACTCTAAGCCTAAACACTCTGTATATACTTGCCAAAATAGCTTACAAATCATTTTAGAACATTACATAAGAGGAAGGCCAACTCAACAACGGTTTGGACGCATCCCATGAAAAGATTTTAACATAAATGTTGTAATCAAAAATAAATCTCATAAGTCAGCTCATAGAAATCACATCCAAATGCTAACACTCAGCATAAGTAGGAAATTGTTGACACATGAAGGATCACTCAGCATATACTGGGTAACTTGGCACATGTAGAGTTACTTGACATATGTTGGGTAACTTGATACATGAAGAAACACTCAGACAACACTAGATTGCTATAGTAACTTAGCACCAAGTGATATAGTAACTCGACACCAACTAATTGCTATAGTAACTCAGCACCAACTCAGTGCTACAATAACTTGACACCAACTTGTAGAATAAACAAAAATGAGTAGGATACTAAGGAAACCCAGGATGCTCCTACATCAGACAATCGGGGTTGAAAGAAATTATTCTCTTGAATCATTGAGATGTCACAATTTGAGTTGAATCCAACTCAAATTGAGAAATCCACGAAGCATGTTCAATAGGCCTATTCTTCCACTTCACCAAATATTCGTAGTAATCTTGCCAACTCTCTAATCCAATATCTACTCAACTTCTTCAATCTACTACTTATGATAATCTTCGGATTCAACAACTTCATCATTTGACTCATGATTCTTATACAAATCAGCAATATTGAATATAGGAGATATATCCATGTCCTTAGGTAACTGAACTTGATAAGCATTGCCACTGTCAAACTTCTTCAAGATCTTACAAGGTCCAAATTTCTTCATCTTCAGCTTATTGTATGTTCCAACAAGAAATCTTCCTTTCTTTAAATGAACCATGACCTCATCACCAACTTCAAAATCATGATGTCTTCTAGACTTATTAGCATTCTCCTTATACTTTTGATTACTTTTTTCCAACCTCAACTTCACTTCCTTATGCAAAGACTCCATAAAATTAGAAAATTATTTTCCTGCAATGCTTCTCTTTTCTTCACCAACAACATCTCTCAAATCTGATGCTCCTCTAGGCTTCATTCCAGTAACAATCTCAAAAGGTGTCTTCCCTATACTCCTATTCATAGAATTATTATATGCAAATTCAGCTTGTGCTAATACCATCTCCTAATTGCTTGGCTTATTCCCAACTAAACATCTCAACAAATCACCAAAGCTTCTAATCACAACCTTTGTTTGTCCATCTATTTGTGGATGGAATGTACAACTAAACTTCAATTCAGTACCCATCTTCTTCCAAAAAGTCTTCCAAAAATAACCAACAAACTTACTATCTCTATCAGAAACATACTCCTCTAGGCTTCATTCCAATAACGATCTCAGAAAGTGTCTTCCCTATAATCCTATTCATAGAATTATTATATGCAAATTCAACTTGTGCCAATACCATCTCCTAATTGCTTGGCTTATTCCCAACTAAACATCTTAGCAAATCACCAACACTTCTATTCAAAACCTTTGTTTGTCCATCTATTTGTGGGTGGAATATACAAATAAACTTCAATTCAATACCCATCTTCTTCCACAAAGTCTTCCAAAAATAACCAACAAATTTACTATCTCTATCAGAAATAATACTTCTTGGTAATCCATACACTCTCACAATCTCTTTAAAGAAAATTTTGGCAACATGCTCTGCATCTAATGTCTTCTTACATGGTATAAAATGAGCCATCTTAGAAAATCTATCCACTACAACAATATGGAATCATACCCCTTCACTGTCTTAGGTAATCCAAGAACAAAATTCATACTGATGTCACTCCAAGGTTTCTCAAGAATAGTAATACATGTATACAAACCAATATTTTGACTTGCTCCTTTTGCAATTTGACAAACTCTACAACTCTTTACAAATTTTTGAACATCCTTATACATTTGTGGCTAATAATACTTCTCTTTTAGCAAACTCGATGTCTTATCAATTGCAAAATGTTCAGCCAATCCACCATTATGCTTCTACTCAATGCATTGGCAACTTTGTTAGTAACTCCACTCTTATGCTTAATAACAAATGTGAAACTATACAAGTACTCAACCCACTGCATATGTCTCTAATTTAATTTATGTTGACTTCTCATGTATTGTAAAGTTTTATGATTAGTATACGACACAAACTCCTTAGGAATCAAATAATGTCTCCACTTCTTCAAGGCTTGAACAATAGCATAAAACCCTTGATCATACACATAATACTTCCTTTTAGCATCATTCAACTTCTCACTAGAGAAAGTAATAGGCTTACCTTCTTGACTTAATACAACTCCTATTGCATTACCACTTGCATTACATTCAACTTGAAATACATTATTGAAATTGGGCAAAGCCAATATAGGTAATTCAGCAACCTTTTGTTTCAAAGTCTCAAAACTCTTATCAGCTCCATGTGTCCACTTGAATTCCTTTTTATCTCCCCTCATTGTTTCAGTCATAGCATTACAAACAGAACTAAAATTCCTTATAATCTTTCTGTAAAAACTAGCCAAAACATGAAATGATCTTAGCTAACCTGCATTCTCAAGTGTAGGCCACTCCAAAATTTATTTAACCATTTTAGGATCCATCTTCAATCCATCAACAGAAATAACACATCCCAAATACACAATCTCCTCTTGCATAAAAGAACACTTTTTTAGATTAATCAACAAATTTTTCTCTTTCAACCTCTGCAATGCTTGTCTAATAAGTTCAATATGTTCTTCCTTAGTCTTACTAAATATCAAAATATCATCCAAATAAACAATCACAAACTTACCTAAGAATCTTTTTAGAACTTCATTCATCAGTCACATGAAAGTACTAGGTGCATTAGTCAAACCAAAAGGCCTAACCAACCATTCATACAAACCATCTTTTGTCTTGAAAGAAGTCCTTCATTCATCACCTTCTCTAATTCTAATATGATGATAGCCACTTTTCAAATCAATTTTTGTAAAATACTTTGCTCCACTCAAACAATCCATAATGTCATACATCCTTGGCATAGGAAGCATATATTTCACTATGATTTTGTTAATAGCTTTGAAATTAGTACACATTCTCCATTCTCCATTCTTTTTAGGTCCTAATACAGTAGGTACAACACATTGACTCAAGCTTTCTCTGATCAAAACTTTCTGGAACAACTCATGTACTTGTCTATTAAGTTCTTCATTCTTTGTAGGTGTCAATATATATGGTGCTTTGTTTGAAAAACTAGCTCCAGGAATTAGATCCATACAATGACTTATACTTCTTATTGGAGGATAATCTCTTTATACTCATTCAACAATTCAATAATTTCTTCTAGTACTCGATGAATACTGCTAGTTGTCCCTCCCTCAGTTAACACTGTCTTCTAGCACTTGGGTACTATTGCAACAACTTGGTTTCTTTGGAATTATAGTAAAACAAACTTGATTCTTTTCCATTTCCTTTTCAAATTGCTTTCCATTAACCATGCAAACTTTTATTGTAGTACAACTAATCTCATCTGGACTTTCAATCAAAGGAAACAATATTTGTTTCTTCCCATTCACCCAAAGAGTATATTGATTCAAGCTTCCATCATGTACATCATAGCTATCATATTGCCAAGGTCTACCCAACAAAATATGACAACAATCCATGTGCATAATATCACACAAAAATTCATCAAAGTAATGTCCAATCTTGAACCTTAAAAGACATTACTCACTTACCAATATCTTATGCTAATCTTTGATCCATGAAACATGATAGGGTTTAGGATGCTTTAGCCTCTACAATTGCAACTTTGTAACTAGCTCTTCTAATGCCAAATTTGTAAAGCTTCCACTATCAATGATCACTTTGTAGCATTTTCCAGCCATCTTACATCTTGTCTTGAAAAGACTTCTCCTTGAAATAGATTCCTCATCACTTCCCTTATTACATAAGGTTCTTCTCACCATTAGATTTTCTCTGGCCTTAGGTCCACTTGGTGAACCCTCATCATCTCCTTGAATCATAGTATTTATGCTAGCTTGCCCACATTCAAAGGGTCTACATTCAAAAGATCTATGTCACTCTTAACCACATCTAAAACAATTACCATGAAATACACCTCTAGAATAAGAATTACCTCTTCCTTAGTAAGAATTACCACTTTTCCATTCGGTCTTGCCCATGTCATCATTTATCCATTCAGATTTTCCTTTATCCTACACAAAACTTTCAAATCTACCACCTTCACCATAAGATCTAGCTCTGTCTCTTTGGAATCTACCACCTCTACCTTGTTGTCTTTGTTCACGCTTCTTTGCTAAGATCTCCTCAACTTTCAAGGCATATTGATATGCTTCTTCAACACTTTCCAACTTCACAAAACTTATTTCATTTTGAATTCTAGATCTCAAGCCATTTATGTACCTTGCAATTTTCTCAACATCATCATCCACATGTCTAAATCTGATGTCCAATCTATAGAATTCATCAATATACTCTTTCATAGTCATCTCCTTTTGTTTCAAATTTTGCATCTTTCTCAACAAGCTAACTTGGTATTCAGTAGGAAGGAAATCTTTCTTTACCTTGTTCACCATCTTTGGCCAAGTTTTGATCTTCTCCTTTCCTCTCCGTTGTCTATCATTTGCAAGTGCTCCCACCATAGTGATGCATGACCTTTCAACCTAGTGACTACAATCTTCACCTTTCTATTATGAGGAGTGTTTTCATACTCAAAGAACTTCTCCATATTAGAGATCCAATCCAACACAACATTGGTATCCAATTTTCCACCATAAGGAACAACTTCTACAACAGGCTTTGAATTTTTCCTATACAACACTAACAACAATATTTCCTCATCTTCATCTTCTTCATGTTCTAGATTATGGTTTGGAACTACTACATCATCATCACTTACATCATCAAGATGCACTCCTCTCCTCTAGGCTATCTCCACAACATCTAATCTAGCTACAATTTGTCTTAACTAATTGAATATGGAATTATCAACATTTCCTCTATCATGAATCATCTTTACAAATTAGGTTACTTCAAGATCATAACCCTCTGCAAGTTATAGGTCAAATCCATAGATCTATCACCCTATAACCAAATCCAAATCAAGGTTACATGATCCAATCTCCACAAGGATGAACCTCAAGCTCTAATACTAATTGACACAAGGAAGGGATGAATAACTAGGGCCAATGGCTCACCCAGCTACCCAAACCACCCTGCAAGAGCTAACCAATGGAAGCAAACCCAAAGAACAAGAACCAATTGAGGAAGAAGAGTGAAATACTTTTATTGATTTATCAAAATATCTTCATACATACCCAATTGTAAGGCCTTCTAGGTTACGACCAAATACAAATACATTCAGATTCAAAGATCCAACAACAAATTCACATTTTTTAGTTCTGTTGTACAATCCTCCTTTAAAAAACAAACTTGCCTAAATCTAAGCTTAAACACTCTATATATACTTGCCAAAATGGCTTATAGATCATTCTAGAACATTACATAAGAGGAAGGCCGACCCAACAATAGTCTGGACACATCCCAAGAAAATATCTTAACATAAATGTTATGATCAAAATAAATCTCGTAAGTCAACTCACAGAAATTATGGCCAAATGCTGACACTTTGGATAAGTAGAAAAACTTGGCACATGAAGGGTCACTTGGCATACACTAGGTAACTCAACACATAAAGAGTCACTTAGCATACACTAGGTAATGCAACACATGAAGGAACACTTGGACAACACTAGATTGCTATAGTAACTCGACACCAACTAAGTGCTATAGTAACTCAGCACCAACTAAGTATTATTGTAACTCAACACCAAATAAGTGCTACAGTAACTCGGCACCAACTTGTAGAATAAATAAAATTGAGTAGGATACCAAGGCAACCTAGAATGCTCTTGCATCACCTTGTGATCTTCGTGCCCTTGCACTGCAATTTCATTCTTGTTTCATGACCTTACTTTGCAATTTTATTTTTGTGGCCTTGCTCTATGATTTTTTTCAAGGGCTATGTAAATGTTCATTTCTTTTCCTTCTAAATAGGTATCTCTTTATATTTCCTTCTAAACATGCATATATTAGAGATCTTTTTAAAGGTGCTTATTACAACTTAGCACAACAGAAAATGATCCAATTGTATACATATTGCAAATTCCAAGTAATAATAAAAGAAAACTCACTCAACTTATGCTATGTGACTTACCTCAAGATCCTGCACAAAAATAACAAAGACCAGGAAAAATGGACAGAGTTCGCAAGAAATTTTACAAAAAACATATCATAGAAGATATTTTTAGAAAGAAACTAGCCATAACCCAGTTAAATAGCTCTAGTTTCTCATTAGTTGGGTTGATTACAAATTCTTATAGAAATACATCCATATTAGGTACAATAAAATGAATAATCAGTTATTCCTAGCTAGCGAGATCAAATACAATTTTCCAAGGTGATAAAATTGCATATGTAGATGCATCACTTGCACATAAAGCATGAAGGACATTCCCCAATTTATAATGAATGGTTGTATATAAAGGCTCCATACATTTTCCTAGCAATGGAAGTCAAGGGTGTAAGCATGCATGTATTAGCACACTCTCCCTGCGAGGATCCCAAGTATCTACTATTGCTATTAATTTGGGCATCACTATATGATCTAAAATTTTATGAACTACTGAAACTAGTAGTAAATTATCCCATGTCTCTAGAAAATGTAGCATAGATTCAAGGTCCCTCGGCTCCCATGAATTTGTAACAACTATTTTCATTGCTAGAAGAATAACTTTAGTGAAGAGTTGAGTGTAAGGAGTTGGATAAGCATGTTCTGCTTCTATGCAAATGTCATAATCATGAGGCTCTTTCCCTTATAGAAGCCTCTACCACAATAACACTACCTCTAAACCATGCAAAGAATGTTGAAGTGGTTCCTTTCCTTGAAACACTCTTATAAGAATTTGATAATTGGGATCATTATTGGGAGATTGTGCCAATACTTCAAACACTCTTATAAGAAAATGCGAATGCAATACATGAAAAATTGCACAACTTGTAGTCCTCTTGATATTTCAATTGTAAATTCTCAAAGACACTTACAAGTGATTCCAATGTCATAGTACCTACCATAGAACTTTCCTAGATTCTATCCAATGCCTCCCATAATATCCTCTATGTTGTCTAGCTATTATTTCTATCATCTAGTCTCTTTCTAAAGTCGCTCCTTCTCCTTCTCTTTCTAAAACTTCTCATTCTCCTTATCTCTCATGCCCTAAATTTTGATTACCAAATTTCTTAATATTTGCCTCTACCATATATAAAATCAAGCTCACATTGTGTTTTAACTCTAGCACAGGTGTTTGATCATCAATAGCTTTCATTTCAGCATTCAAGTTTTCATGATTATTGGTCAACACCCTCACATGCCAATCTCTCATGTCAAACACTTTTTGTACTATTTCAACACCATGTTCTTTCTTCTAAGATAAGAGTTCTTCAAGTGCATTTTCTTGTAAAACATTAATTTTGTTTAACAATTGTAAAATCTTAGAAAGTGCATTGTTATTTTCATGTATGTATGTATATAAGTATTTATGTATATGTGTGTGTGTGTGTGTGTGTGTGTGTGTGTGTGTGTGTGTGTGTGTGTGTGTGTGTATGTATGTATATATATGTATGTATGCATATATGCATATACATATATATAGATATGTATATGTTTGAATATGTGTATATATACATATATGTGTGTGTATGTATATATATATATACATACACACATATCTACGAGTCTATGTATTTATGTATGTATATATACAAAGAGGTCTTCTTGATTTTGGATTATGGATTATATACCAAAAAAAAAAAACACAACATTAATCACTCCTTATTTGTTTTGATTGATTGTGGATAGTTGTGCATAAAAGAGGGTGGAGAGCTCCAAACAAGGGGAAAGCTCTAAACATTGGTGGAGAATAGTGGAGATTTTGGATTTTGTTTCCATTTCCTTGTGACTACTATATTCCATTGCCATGTCATGTCCTTGTGATCTTTATGCCCTTTCTCTGTGACTTTATTCAAGGAGAGAAGAGATACTTATGCAAATGTTTTTTTCTTCCCTTCTAAACATGTATTTCTTGTTCATATATAATAGCTTTGTTTAGATCCCAGGATAATTGATTATGATGATTGTATGCATTGTAATACCCCAAAATTGGCTCATTGACATGATACAAATTCTAGTCTATTTTCTATTCAATTCTAAGTCCTATTCTAATAGGCAATTCTCATTCTGCTATTTGCTACTTGACTTAATTGTCAGATGCAGAAGACCCTAATCTGCATTCATCATATTTTTTATTTAATTCCTATAGTACATACTCATATTAGTCACCTTAAACCTACTTGATTTAATTGTAATTTAATTTAAATTATTTATACTTTATTAAATTAAATTATCTCCTAAGGCTAATGAACTATGGAATTATATTTATTTAATTTAATAAATACACCTATCTTGATTAATTAAATGTAATTGTTTAATTAAATAGGAAAGGTATTTCTAATTAATTAAATGAAATTATTAAATTAAATGGAGTACTTACTTCTAATTAATTAAACAAAGTTATTTAATTAAATGGGAAGCCATTCCTAATTTATTAAATGAAGTTATTTAATTAAATAAGAAAAGTGTCTCTAATTAATTAAAAGATTATTTAATTAAATAGAAAAGGTAATTATGAGAGGATATCTCATTTTATTAAATTAAATATCTCACCAAAATCTCTTTTCAGTTTAAAAAGGGAAATTTCCAGTTCACTATTGATCAAAAAGGAATTAAATCAATTAACTCCCTATTCTACTCAAATTAAATTAGTTAACTCCTTATTCTACTCAAATTAAATAAGTTAACTTCTTATTCTACTCAAATTGACTCAATTAACTCCCTTTAATTTGGGAATCTCCCTTTATGACTGAACTTCACCTTTAATCCTGACCGTTGATTGAAATCGATCTCAATCATTGATGGATTCCAAGAAAGTCTACTTAAGAGACCCTCATCTCTTCATTTTCGGGGAGGTTGAATGAGAATTTGCATCGAATTGTTGTTGGATTGTGCATTCATTTGAGCTCCCTACTTTCATATTCATTTTCTAGTTTAATTCCCATATAGATTTAATATGCATACATTTAGTATAATTTCTTTTACATGTTCTTAGATTAAACATGCATTTCTCATTCTAGATTAATCTGCATTCTCATATAGATTAGTCGCATTTTATTTCAAATTCTTTGTTCTTAGAGGGTCTGGTTGCTTAACACCTCAAATCTGAGGATATCTAACAAGAAATTTCCTTTAGATAGAAGGCAACAGGTCGCTTTGCAGGCAAAATTTTGGATGAACAATCCAATGTTCATTCTAGGATGAATCTGCATACAAAGACCGTGTTGAAGTGTGTGTGTTAGCAGAGGCCACATTTTCACGCATACATTTCTGGCGCCCACCATGGGGTAGAAAAATCAATTTTTCTGGCCGTTTTCTATATTTTTTAATCATTTTTTGGTTCTTTGTCCGTATTGTTCCATACAGATTCAGGAATCTTCGCACAAAACTGTTCATTTTTCGCGAGAGGATCTAGAATCTTCGCACAAAGATTCTTTCCACATTGCGCAAGAAAGTTCTTGGACACGCGAAACTTTGCGCGGAACCTATTTCTTCATGCGAGCCATAATATAATTTCGCATGGGTTGTTAAACTTCTTTGCGCGAACTGTCAAGAATTTTGCTCGAGACTCTGTTGACAGAGGCAATTTTGCATTGATTTTCGTGTTTTTGGGTTTTTGTGCTAACTACTAATGGTTTCTAGTTTTTCTATTTTTTCTAATTTTTTGGAACATCATAACAACAGTTTGTAGGACAATTGGAAAAGCATGATAAAGTTGCTAAAAATAGGTAAAACATCTACTAAGCATGTTGCGAGGATTACCATGTAACTCTCTTTGACTGATAACACTTCATTTGGAGCTAAAACAAACATCTCTTGTGTCAAGCTTGTGTGTATTTCCTTCCATGTTCTCATTTCACTAACACATGCATAATTGTATACTAGGTTGTGATCTCTATTAGTTTCATCTAGCAGGCTTACTTATTAGTGATAGATCTAATTAGCTATCTTGGGTTATTGGACTTGCTAATCCACCGGCCCCTCATTCCACCCTGTGGTTGCAAGATCAGCACCACATTAAAGGGGAGGGGTCTATAGGACAAAAGCGTTAAAGGCTCCACAAGGCAACCCTTTTGTGCTTTCTACAATTCACTAGTTTCTGAGTTGTGGACTAGTTTTGGCTTGTGTAAGGGGTTAAATTTTCCACATCTTTGGACTCACCTCGCATTAGTTTAAGTGTTAAGTGTACCACCTTGTGCTCTTTGACTACTTTTGGATAGATTTTCTTTTGGGAATTAACATCTGTACACACGTAGTAATTAAGCCCCCATGAACACTATTCGTGGATCTTGAGGGAGTGGGTTCCTAGTGAAACTCCTCTCTAAGAAAGATTCCTTGTAGGTGGGGAGGATACTTTGAGCATCTCACAAATAGATGAATCTTCAACTTGTTGATTAAAGCATCCTTTCTCCAGAGAGGTTGATAGATTACTAGGAGTTAATATCATAGATCTTTAAGAGATACTCCTAGTTTAGCATGTCGGATTAATCTGTCTACTTTGATTGGGCTAAAAGTGAAAAGGTGTCAAAACCTTGAATCTAGAAGCTAAGTCCCCTTGTGGTACACTATTGTGAGTCGGTCACCTTTAGAGAGGGTTAACCGTAGTAGACAATCCCTTTATAGGGAGAACTATTCTGATGGAACCTCGAGCGGTAATAGCCATTTTTGACATGGTAGTGACAACTGCTATATAAATGTCCTTGTGGAAGAAATCTCCACGGGTGTGGTTCATTGTGGGTTGTCAGATCTCCCTAGTAGCTCTTGAAGATTAAGTTCTTGGACTATCTCAAAACCTCAGTGCACCAGGATTGGAGGTCACCCCTGTGAGTCATAAAAGTTGCAGAGTCCAACCATTACTAAAGACCTTAGAGAGGCCAACTTTTATTTTATAGGGATGTATACATGATTGAAAAACTCTTTGAAAACATACACAAATAGCTCTCCTAGGAATTAGCACAAACTAAGTCGCTTGATTTTTCATGCATAAGGTTGCTTTTTCCCTTGCTCATTGTTTTTAGATGTGCTTGAAATCATCTTCTTTCTGTTCTATGTGCCTTTTTAGCTGCCTGGTTATTGAAACGATAAAAAAAAATTGTCAAAATTAGTTGCTGTTGTAAAACTGGTTTGCCTTCTTGCACGAAATCATTTTGGTCTTGCACAAAATTATATGCTCCTCGTGCAAAATCATTTTCTTCTCATGCAAAATTAAATTGTTGTTGTGCATCTTTGTGTGATCCTATGAACTTCTTCGCGTGAAATTAAATTGTTGTCACTGATCTTTGTGCTAGATAGGAAATTCTTTACGCGGCTTGTAAAATTTCTTAGCGTAACCCATAAAGGTTTTTTGTGTGAGACTTTGTATCAGCATTACCAATTTGCGTCTATTTTAGCTATTTGTGGCCTGCACGCTATCTTTTTTTGCATCTGTTTATCCCTTGCTGTTTGCAAATAGTCCTAAAACAGTGACAGTTTTCTTAGCTGAAGACTTATGTCTTATTCCTTGACTAATCTCGTCTCATAAGTAATTTTTTTGGTCTTTGTCTTAATGCTTGTCATACTTTGTGTCGTAGTGGTCATAGTCTCTGGTTGTTCTAGCCTTTAAATCAGACCATTTGTGCCTTAGTGAACAACATTCTTGCTATTATCTTATCCTTTTTTAGACTCATTCTTAATGTAGTCCTTGTCCAAGTTCTAGCTTCTTGTCCTTGTCTATGACTATCACAACTAGAAGCGGCAACGGGTTTTATCTCGATAACCTTAGACATGGTCATGCTAGGGGTCATAATCGCGGTAGAGGTCACTTACCTTTCATTATGCAATCTGTATCCAATTTGGCTAGTGAGGCATCTTCACGATCTTCCTCACCTACCAGATCATCTCAAGTTCAACGAACATTTTCCAATTTGCAACAAATTAGGAATCCTTTTTATCAAGAGGATATTGAGATAGGTAGAGGTCCTACATTCCAAAATACAATGTATGATCCTTTCTCCACAGACCCTTTTGAAATACAACATACAAAAACTGAACATGTTCCTATAATGACTAATCATGAACCTGAACATGGTAGTCATAGTCGATATCAAGAACCACCTATGGATGACAAAGAGAAAGAGAAAGAATATGACATTGATGAGGAACAGGAAGAAGTGGAAATCCTCCCTAAACACATAGCAAAATGTCAAAGAGACAAACTTTTAGAAGGTAATGGGAGTCCTAATCAATGAAGAGAAAGAAAAATACTTTCTCAAACTTTCCCAAGAGGGAGCGAAGTTACCTTCTCATTTCAATGTAGAAACTATTGTCAAAACTGAAGAAGAAACTGAGACTTCCAAACTCCAAAAATAATTGAAAATTATGCAAGACCAAATGGCTCAGATGATGCAAGAGAAAGAGAAACCCACAAAGACATACACATTGGACACTCTTTGTTCATTCCCATTTGACAAAAGTATAAACATGCCGCCTTTCCCACGAGGCATAGAACTGCCCAGATATGACAAGTACTTTGGTACTACTAATCCCCAAGATCACTTGTGGGAATTTGGTGCTTTGTCTATGGAGTTTATACACAATCAAACATACCTCATGCATTTATTACCTAGAAGCCTAGATGGTCAGGCTTTGGAGTGGTTCTCACATTTACCTCCTGGTATGAAGACGTTTGACAAAATTGCTAATTCATTTGTTCAACAATATTCTCATAACATTCAACATCTTGTAAATATTTGAGATCTATGCAACCTTAAACAGAAGGTTGGTGATCCTTTTCTCACTTTCCTCCAACGGTGGAGACAACTATACACTAAGTATTCCTGTAAAATCCCAGAAATGGAGAAGCTTGGCATTTTCACTGATAACCTCTTACTTGATTTCAGGTATAGAGTCCAACTACAAGGTCCACATAGCTTTGAAGACATGATTACACAAGCTATCTATATCGAAGAATTTATGGTCAAGAAAGGTGAGCTCACTCTTCAGAGAGACACAAAACAAGGTTCCACTTTCAACAAGGATAAAACCAAACATGTCAACAAGAACTAAGAAATTGTACATGATGGGTTTGTTGATAATGTCACACCCAAACCTGCTAAAGTAGCATTTAATCTCACAAATTTTCTCAAAGTGGCCAAAAATGCTGAGAAGCCTCCTCCTAACAATAAGATGTCTGGAAACAAACTGAGAAACTCATGGGCAACATGACCCAAGCGAGAGTATATGCCTTTGGGAGAATCTTTGGATGTGGTTTACAAAACATTGCTACAACACAAGCTTATCTCACCAATGGATAATCCTCGTCCCTATGATCCACAACCACGTCTGCCATGGTGAAATGAGACCTCATTTTGTGAGTATCATGAAAACAAAGGACACTAAACCAGCAACTGTATAAACCTGCATCATAAAGTCCAAGGCACGATTGATGCTGGTGATCTTGTGGTAGATGGACATAACAAAAACTTGGACCACAAGGCATTCAAAGAGCCTTTCCTATCTTATGAAAAAGGAGAGACTTCAAAACCAAAACCCTACAATAAGGTCAACTATACATATTCCAATGATGACAATGTCATTCACATGGTTGAATCGATAGATTCTGAATACTACGATGTTATTACCATAAAGGGCAAGCAAGATAACGACAAACCCAAGACACCATTTGTCTTGAGAGGTCGTACTTCCAATAACATCTATAATGCATCTTCGTAACACTGTGCTAACACTGTTACTCGATCTCATGCAAAGTTGGTGCTCAAAGGCCCTGCACCTCCTACTTCAAATCCTGAACAATGCAAAAACAAAGCCCTTGTTGGTCCATCCGGTAAAGGTGCAAAACACACAACAAACTTGACTGCAACCAGTTATAGTATTCTCGATTAGTTGAAATGAACTAATGCTCAGATTTCCATCTTTGAGCTGCTTAAAATCTTGCTTGCTCATAGGCAAATTCTGGACAAAGCCCTCACTGAGGAAAATGTTCCTCAAGATCTTGATCTTGAGTGATTTCAATCCATAGTAGGTCACCTGACCTCACCTCATCTTATGACCTTCTATGACCTTATGATCACCCACACAATCAGCCTCTACACATTGAGGTTATGATCCACCAGACACGTGTTCGTCGGGTACTCATTGACAATGGCGCTGGCCTAAATATTGTCTCTACCGCTCTGCTTAGACAATTGGATTATTCTAAGGACTCTGTTGATCCTTGATGAAAGATTACTATTAAAGCACATGATGAAGTGGAATGGAAGTCACTAGGTCTTGTAGTTTTACCAATTTGCATTGGTCCTGTTGAAAGGGATGTCACCTGTTAGGTGCTTGACATTCCCTTAGCCTACAACATCCTATTGGGATGGCCATGGGTACAAGAGATGCGCGTTGTGGCATCCACATACCACCAATGCATTAAATTCCCATTTCATGGTTTCAAAGTTGCTATTCCTACCACTACTAGCTACACCTATAATATGCTCAAAGCTACTGATTCTTTCATCCTTGCTAATCGTGAATCTATTGATTGTCACAAAAATAAGCTGAAACAAATTGAGTAGTCATTTAAACTAAAAGAAACTGGTATGGGAGAGTACAACATGGAACCATTTCTATCATTAACATCTCTTCCAGAGTCTTCTCGACATTATGGGAGGCCCTCGGAAGCAAAGAAGCCATTCATGCTGACACCTCAGACCAAGTTTAATGGCTCTTTTTTCAAGGCTATAGTTCCCTTAGAAGATGAAAGTGAAGACAAAGCCATTGTTGCATGTCTTTACAAAGATGAAGCTCCAGTGGACCTAATAGAACAAGCTCAAGAAATCAATCCTAAGAAATATGGACCTAGTCTTAAGCTTATGAAGCATTTTGGTTACAAGGGAACTGGCCCTATTGTGTGCAATAACAATGGTCTAATAGATCCTATCAAAGCAATAACTCAAAGCAATAGTGACACAACTGGCCTAGGTTTTAAGAAGGTCCCTTTCCATTTGGGATCTAATAAATTCATACCCATACCTGAGAGTTCATCTAAAAATGAGTCACATTCTGAGTCAGGTACTTGAGAGGAAGAATCTGATGATGAGGATTCCTACAATGGTTAGAAAGAAACAATGAAGTGACCTGACATAAGGTACAACTTATCTTTATTGATTGCAGATCTCTGTTATGCTTGACTGAATCCTTACTGATCAAATACAACTTTGCAGCTCCTCCAACACATCTGATCCTTCATCAGGCTTTTCTTAACATTCACCTCTTCATACTATAATTCGGATTCATAACTTCCCTTTTTTTATAATCAAACATTTTAATTCATAACTTGAATGACCATATATACCTTTCATATTATCTTAGTCGGCTCAAATCACTGACTAAAACAAATAAATAGAATAGTCGGCTAAAAGTAATTAATTAGCAAATCCCTATACTGGCCAACCCTGTACGGTGAACTTTGTTCAGAAAATAATTCCTGTGTTAACCAACTAACCTCAGTTGATACAGCGAACTTCGTGACAATCCTTCAATCGTCGGGAGAACTCAGTAAGTACTGAGTTTCCTGAGATAACCGAGTGAGCTCAGTTGGAAGCTAACCTTTGGAGACCGAGTGAAGCTCGATTAACACTGACTTTTCCATGATTCATTTGATGATCAAGTGAGCTCGGTGGAAACTAACCTTTGGAGACTGAGTGAAGCTTGGTTAACACTAACTTTTCCATGATTCATTTGATGACCGAGTGAGCTCGGTGGAAACTAACCTTTGGAGACCGAGTGAAGTTCGGTTAACAATGACTTTTCACATTTCCTTCATTGACCGAGTTAGCTTGGTTAACACTGTTTTCCACATTTCCTTAGATGACTGAGTTAGCTTGGTTAACACTATCTTCCACATTTCCTTCGATGACCAAGTGAGCTCAGTTGGCACTGTAAATTGTATTGCAGACTGTCTGAGCTCAGTGAACTTGAGACTAATGAGTGATATGACATTTGTGTGACATCAAGGACAACATTATTCAACAATCTCCCTCTTTGGCATTGATGGCAACACAACATGTCATAATAGAAATAAAATTTTGAAAACAAGTTCAACAAGATAACAAACTTCTCCCTCTTTCAATAGTCTCCCTCTATTAAGGGACTTCATGGGAAACTTTTCAAAATTTTACAAATTTCAGAAAGATATGACAATAAAATCTCTCCCTCTTTGACAACACATGCCAAAGACAATAGAAGTTAAGTGATTTATAATGTACCTTTAGTACTGATTCATATGCAATGATTTCTAATGAAACTACATCAACAGATAGATCTTCAATCCTATATGCGTTGATGCATTACTAGAACTTATTTCTAGTGGACTTCAGATAGGGGAATGACCCCTAACTTACCTCTGAGATACAAAAATGCATCCTTAGGTAAAGGCTTTGTGAATATGTAAAAAATTTGTTCTTTTGTATGGACATATTCCAATATGATCTCCTTGTCTTGTACCAACTCTCTAACAAAATGATATTTTATTGCAGTATGCTTGGTCTTGGAATGCATCACTGGATTCTTAGATATGTTGATTGCACTAGTATTGTCACAGAACATGACGATTGGTTCTTTGATTTCCATCTTCATTCCTTGCAATAACTGCTTAAACCAAACAATATTTGAATAGTTTACTGATGCAGCAACATACTCCGTCTCTGCTGTAGATTGGGATGTACAATTCTTCTTTTTGCTTGTCTAGGAAACCAATCTTTTTCCAAGAAAGAATGCTCCTCCACTTGTGCTTTTTCTGTCATCAAGGTTTCCTACCCAATCAGCATCAATAAACACTTTCAAAACCAAATTACCTCCAAATTTGTACCATAATCCATAATCTTCAGTTCCTTTCAAATATCTCATTATTCTTTTGATTGCCATCAAGTGAGTTTCTCTTGGCTTTGCTGAAAATCTTGCAACAATACCAACTGCAAGGGAAATATTTGGCCCGGTATGAACTACGTATTGCAATTTTCCAATCATAGATCTATACAATGTTTGATCTACCTCTTTGGATTCATCATCTTTGGTAAGTTTTAATCTAGTACACATTGGAGTTCCAACAGGTTTACAGTCCTGCATACCAAACTTTTTCAATATCTCCTTGATGTATTTTGATTGAGTGATGTAGATGCCATTCTTATTTTGTTGAAATTGAAGACCAACAAAGAATTTTATTTCACCAAACATAGACATTTCAAATTCCTTGTTCATTTGTTTTGAAAATTCTTCGCAAAGATCATCATGTCCTGTGAAAATAGTATCATCTACAAATATTTCTGCCAGGACAATCTTATTATCTGGTCCTTCCTTTATATACAAGCTACTGTTATCATTAGTTCTTTGAAAACCAATCTGAATAAGATAGTTATCCAATCTTTCATACCATGCTCTAGGGGCTTGTTTCAGACCATACAGTGCCTTGTGTAATTTGCAGACCATGTTCCTTTTATCTGGATCAACAAAGCCTTCGGGTTGTTCAATGTAAACCTCTTCATCCTTTATTCCATTGAGGAATGCTGACTTGACATCCATCTGATAAATTTTGAATCCTTTGTGAGCAGCATATGCAAGTAAGGTTCTAACTCCTTCGAATCTTGCAACAGGAGCAAAGGTTTCTCCATAATCTATGCCTTCTTCTTGAGAGTATCCTTTGCATACTAATCTAGCATTGTTTCTAGATACCTTACCATCTTTAGTCAACTTGTTTCTGAATACCCACTTAGTTCCAATTACATTCTTATTTTTAGGCCTGGGTACAAGAGTCCATGTCTTGTTCTTCTCTATCTGTTCTATTTCCTCGTTCATTGCCTCAATCCAACTATCATTTGCCAATGTATCTTTAATGCTTCTAGGTTCAAAATCAGCAAGTAAACAAGTATTTTTCTTGCTTCTTGTCAAGGTTCCTTCAAATTTGTCTCCAATGATCTGATCTGGTGCATGATGTCTTCTGACATATCTAGCTAATACAGGTTCTTTGCCTCTTGAATGAGTTTCATTGATATCTCCTTGTGTTTCAATTTCATGTTCAGGCTGTTCTGGCTTGGTAAGAATTGGCTTGGGCACTTTAGACTCAATAGACACTTGCTCGGTAGTGTTTGAATGTTGTTGTGGCTTGGTTTGAACTTTTTACAACTCGGTTACTGATGATTGGGGAGTTGAGGAGTCTTGAGTGAACTGTATGCTTGGTATAGTATTTGGTTCAATGTAAACAAATCTTTTGTAATCTTTAGGTACCTTTTTGCTTTCTTCCTCAGATTTGTCTGCAAACTCATCAACTTTCACATGTGCACTTTCTATGACTTTGTGAGTGGATAGATTTAAACATCTATATGCTTTGCTTTTGCACGAATATCCTAAAAATATTCCTTCATCACCTTTTACATCAAATTTTCCTTTTATAGATTCTTTCAAAATATAACATTTGCTTCCAAATACTTTTAGATAACTTACATTTGATTTGTAGTCATACCTTAATTCATAGGTAGTTTTGAATGAGTCCTTCTTCAACTATACTTGGTTTAAGGTATGAACTGTTGTGCTAATGGCTTCCTTCCAGTATTTGATAGCAATGTTCTTTTCTATCATCAGCGTTCTTGCACAATCCATGATGGATCTATTTCTTCTTTCAGCTATTCCATTTTGTTCAGGAGTTCCTGGTGCTGAGACTTGTCTTTTAGTACCTTTTTCAATGCAGAAGTTGTTGAATTCATGTGAGATGAATTCACCACCTCTATCCGACCTTAAGCATTTTAGTCTTTTTCCTATTTCTTTTTCTACTCTTGCCAAATACCATTTGAATTTCTCAAATGCTTTTGATTTGTTCCTTAGATACATGACAGTCATCATTCTTGAGTAGTCATTGACAAAAAGAATAAAAAAAATTTCTCCAGTATAGCTTTCTATTCCAATGGGTCCACATAAATGAGTATGCACAATTTCTAATGTATCTTTAGACTGATAGTTTTTACTTTTAAAACTAGTCTTACCCATTTTACCAATCTGACAATTCTTGAATAGACCAACCTTAGGTTTCTTAATGTTAAGAATGCCTCTTACTTTCTTGAATTTTCTTTTTTTTACCAGGTTATCAAAATTGACATGACACAACCTTCTATGCCATAACCAACTTTCTTCAATTTGAGCAATAAAACATGAGCATTCACCAAGTTCTAGATAAAACAAGTTACCTTTAGTTTGGGTGCCAAATCCTATCAGCTTTCCTTGCTCATTCAATAGTCTTGCCTTTCCATGCATGAATTCCACCTTGAATCCAGTATTGAGTAATTGTGCCACACTTAGCAAATTATGTTTAAGACCTTGAACCGAATAGGCATTATTACATACAAGTTCTTTGGTTAGATAGATTCTTCCTCTTCCTTTTATGAAACAAGGTTCATCATTACCAAACCTTACACTGCCACCATCATAGTCTTCAAACTGATCAAACTTAGTTTTATCACCAGTCATATGATGTGAGCAACCACTGTCTATAATCCATGTACCATTCTTACTTATATGAGAGACAAGTGCCATTTTATCTTCCTCATCACTGTCAGAATCATCTTTAATGGCAATATAAATAATTTTATCCTCACTATTATCAGAATCTTTAGAATTTTGAGCCATGAAGCATGATTTCTTACCTTTTTTCTTGGATGATTTGAAGTCTTTCTTGCCATTCCATTTGTAATCTTTCTTTTCATCATTGTTTTGCTTGTTTGGACACCTTGCTGCAATATGACCAATTTCTTCACAAGAAAAACATATTAGAGGAACTTTACCTTTGTATTTTCCTCTGCCTCTAGAGTATTTCCTTGCTAGTAGAGCTTCAATCACTTCGAGGTCACTGTCTGAACTTTGGCTTGATTCATCTTCACTTTCTGACTCAGATTCCTTCTCCTGTTTGTTTTTCGCTTTGAGTGAGAGCTTGGCTTGAAATGCTGATTCAATTTTTTTGGAGGCTGGAACATAGTTATCAAAGTTATCTAGTTCAAATGAAGTTAGTCTTCCAACTATGGCCTCAAGATTTATCTGATGATTTGCTTCACACCTTCTTTCCTGAATTGCAGAAACTCTGATTGCATAAACAGGAAGCAAGGTTTTGAGAACTTTTTGTATAACTATTTCTCCTTTGATATCACCTCCAAATGCTCTAATTGCCCTCACACATGCTTTAACTCTTTCAACATACTTTGCAATGTTTTCATCCTCTTTCATCCTCATTTGATCAAATTGTCCTCTTAGACTTTCTGCTTTTGTTTTTCTTACATTATCATCTCATCCATAGATCTCTTTTAGCTTGTTCCACATCTCAAAGGCATTTGTGCAGTCCTTAATGTCATCAAATTCTTCATAACTAAGAGTGGATGCTATGTCTATCATCATATTATTGTGAGTCTTCTTTTCAGGAATGTCATTGACAGACAATGTGCCAGGAGGTTCTTCATATTTTTCTTCAAGGTATTTTAGTCCAGTATCACCAACAGTAGCTAGATGAAGTCTCATCAATCCTTTCCATGCGGAGAAGTTATCTCTGTTGAGTTTTGGAATTCCTATTTTGTAAGGCATCTTGATCTTTGACTTAGATCCTTGAAATCTTTTCTTTCAAGCACCAAAAGCTTTGATACCAATTGTTGGAAATGAGAATAGAGTAATTGAGAGGGGGAGGGGGTGAATCAGTTATTCCAAAAAATTTCCACAGTCCCTAAGATGTCTAAGTATACCCTTGATCTGATTAATAAAATGCTAAAACTTGATAATGCAGAAAATGACAAATATTAAGTACTGATATGTTATCATGCACAAAGCAATTTAGCAATTAAGAATGCAGGAGACACCAGATTTAACATGGAAACCCAATATGGGAAAAACCACCAATGTAACTAGGTACTTTTTTTCACTTTTCTGAAGTGAGCCCTATTAGGAGCCAACCCTATTAAAGATAAAAAAACACACTATTAGGTGTGACCCTGTTAAAGGATTTAATCACCCTGTTAGGAGTGGCCTTGCTAGAGGTCTTTAGAACAATTCAATTGAACTGTCACCTTGTTAGAGGATTTATTGAATGGCTGTTAAACCAACTCAGTTAAGAGATTTTGAATACACTGTTACAATGGTTAGAAAGCAACAATTAAGTGACCTGACATAAGGTACAACTTATCTTTGATGATTGTAAATCTTTGTTATGCTTGACTGAATCCTTACTGATCAAATACAACTTTTTAGCTCCTTCAACACATCTGATCCTTCATCAAACTTTTCTCAACATTCACCTCTTCATACTATAATTCGCATTCATAACTTCCCTTTTTTTATAATCACACACTTTAATTCATAACTTGAATGACCATATATACCTTTCAAATTATCTTAGTTGGCTCAAATCACTGACTAAAGCAAACAATTACAATAGTCGGCTAAAAGTAATTAATTAGCAAATCCCTATACTAGCCGACCCTACATGGTGAACTTTGTTCAAAAAATAATTCCTGTGTTAACCGACTGAGCTCGGTTGATACAGCGAACTTTGTGACAATCCTTCAATCGTCGGGAGAACTCGGTAAGTACTGAGTTTCCTGAGATAACCAAGTGAGCTCGGTTGGAAACTAACCTTTGGAGATCGAGTGAAGCTTAGTTAACACTAACTTTTCCATGATTCATTTGATGATCGAGTAAGCTCGGTGGAAACTAACCTTTGGAGACCGAGTGAAGCTTCGTTAACACTAACCTTTCCATGATTCATTTGATGACCGAGTGAGCTCGATGGAAACTAACCTTTGGAGACTGAGTGAAGTTTGGTTAACACTGACTTTTCACATTTCCTTTGTTGACCAAGTTATCTCGGTTAACACTATTTAAAACATTTCCTTCGATGACCGAGTTAGCTCGGTTCACACTATCTTTCACATTTCCTTCGATGACTGAGTGAGCTCAGTTGGCACTATAAATTGTATTGCAGACTGTCTGAGCTCGATGAACTTGAGACTAATGATTGATATGACATTTGTGTGACATCAAGGACAACATTATTCAACAACTATATCCAATAATAAGAAATTATTTTTGTTTATATGTTATTTAAAATTTGACAATTATATCCTCACCTACTATTACATTTATTATAATAATCAATTAATCACTAAACGAGAATAATGTTGACATAAATGTATTTTTTATATTTAATTATGAATGAAAATACATGGAAGAATAAGAACTATCTATAGATAGGTGAAACATACATAAAAACATTGCATTACAACTATGTCCAGGGATAAAAGCCAGGAGTAGGAATGATTAAATACTTTAACTAAGATATTTTATGACACCGATGAACACTATAACATAACAAGAGTATTATGGCCTTCTGAAGTTAGGCTATCCAAAATTTCTAAAATAATTTTTCAATGATGTATTTAGCAAACTCTATATGTATTATTAGGGTCTTTTGGCCCTAGGTATTAAGTTTGAGCATCTAGAAACTTCCTAAGTGGCATAAAATTATGTATTTAAGAAAGGCCTGAACATTGTCTAGGACAACTTTGGGTGGTAGTTTGTAGTTTAGTCTTGCATATTATTGTAATGAAGGCACCCATGTGAGTTAGCACATTGTACTTGTGAATTCTGTAATTCCCCATTTGTAGCAATAATAATAAGTCCATATTTTGTTCTCACATTTGTTGTTATTTCTTTGTTTATGTTATGGGTTTATTGTATTAAGGGGGCACCCTTCACCAAGCGGTATTAGAGCTAGAGTTCTTTAGTATGTGGACATATCACCAACTATGAGTTAGTTCACACTAGAACTGTGGTTTTGGCTGAGGGTGTTGATATGTCAATAATTGTGAGTCTGATTACACTAGGGTTTCGATGAAAGCACAAAAATGTGTCCATGAAGAGAGCATGGTGGAAGAGTTGTAAGTGTTACACCTAAGGATTTTAGAGCCCTCTAAAGAAAAATGCAAGAATTGGAAGAAAAAAAGTGTAGAGGAATAAATCTTCAAATAAGAGATGAAAGCAAGGACGAGGAAAAAGTAGAAGAAAATGCCAAAGTGGAGGAAATTCTAAACCCAAAGGAAGAGAGGCTTTTTAGGGCCATCTCCAAGATTTAAAAAAGACCTAAGTTTGAAGTTCCCAATTTTTTGGGAAATCTTAAACCAACAGAGCTGATCGATTGGATCAATGAATTGGAGAACTACTTTGAGTATGAAGATATTGAGGATCCTAATAGGGTTAATTTTGAGAAGGTGAAACGGAAGGGACATGCAAAGATCTAGTGGTAAGAGGTTTAGTTAGAGAGAAATAGAAAGAGAAAAGAAAAAATCACTAAATGGAATTGGATGATAGATAAAATGAAGTGACAATTCATTCCTATGGATTATGACCTTGATGGGTTTAAGCAAGAAGGATAATCTAGTCAAGAGTATACTGAAGAGTTCTACCGAATTCTCATTAGAACTAGCCATGCATAAGCTGATAAGGAGAAAGTGGCATGTTATTGTTGTGGTTCCACAATGCATGCCCCTTTTCTCAATAGAAATGGGGACCCCCTACTTCTTTTTAGGATTTTTGAATCTCTAGTATGAGGTCTGAGTCCTTTTGAGGTCTTACCTAGTTTCCTAGTTTGCATTCAGATCCTAACTGAAGAACCCAGTAGATGAAAAGACAAAGATTTTGGTGAAGGGGGCCTTTTTTCTTGCAAATAAAAGGCATACTATTGCAACTCAATAGGTGCACTAGTGTGTTAGAACCCTTAAAGGAAAATCAAAGGCATATCTTTTGTGTAGATGTGTAGTTGCACACCTATGCAGGTCCAAGGAAGTGAGGGTTTATATAATCCCCACTTTCCTATTCCCCACCACCTTTTTTTCAATCTTCTTTCATGTACTTCTATTTTCACACCCCCACATCTGGCTAGTTGTGCACTATTGGCCCAACACCCCAGCACAATCACAAACTATTAATATACTGAGGTGAATAGTAGCACACCTAACTAGGTGTGCTACTTCACACTTGATACACATAAACATTAACTTATGAAACTAGAATAGGTTTGGGTGCACAGTAGCACACCTAATTAGGTGTGCTTCTATGCACCCTCAAATACAAAGAAAGACATCAAATTTTTGAGAATGAGGTGTGCATCAGTGTGCCCCATGAGGTACACTTATGGATAGCTAATAAATGGGATTTTTCTTAGATAGATGGCACACCAAGTGCACCTAATAAGTGTGCTTGGTGCACCAAATATTTTTCATTCTAGGGCTTTTATTAGGGTTTTTGGGTATTTCTAATGATCCAATTTCTTAGGCTTTTTTACAAATCAGTTCTAGGTTTTGAATTAATCATTTTTTCTTCAATTCCAAACTAATGGATGTCTTCTTTTGCAAATATAATGGCATCTTTTTCATCTCCCCTACTTTAGAAAATGGCATGAAAACTAGTAGTGTTTAAGTTCCAGGGTATTCTAACAAAATCACAGTTTGAGGATCACAACTCAAAAATATGAGATACTGATTTGGGATAAATAGATTTGGGATAATTTTTAAAGATATGCAACAAACTGAGTCAGGGGTCCCAAATGATCCCTGCACTAATCTAATTAGGGCTCATCAATACAACATCACATCCCATGTCAATGCAGTCTTTGGAACTTATCATGACACTTGTAGAACATTTTTTTCATAAGGAGAGGGTGGTTAAGAGCATAATGAAAGAGATCATTCTAGATCTTAGACCCAAGAACATTGAAAAGTTATTCCATCTCCCATAGGTAGACCAATTCATTCAGCTAACTTATGAGCAAGCAAAATGATGGTATTGAGAACATATTGACAAGACTTCTAAGATTATGCAGTCCTCATTCCTTATAGACAATACTTCTTTGGGAAAGAAAATTATAAAAGTGGACATGAAAAGAGGGTCCATGAAGGAAGACATTGGGTACTTAATCATACTCTTGAGTAGAGTAATGGGTTTTCTAGTAACCAAACACTTGAACATCTTCATGGTGCACTTTATTGAAATGATAAAGAAAATGGAGATGCCACTAGATTGGGCTTCTACTCTCAGCCAAAATTTGTGTGAATAGTTGGTGGTGGGAAAGAACAATAGGAAATTCTACATGACATCAAACTTGGTGTACTTGTTAGTTGCAAGAGCCACAAATTACCTAGGGCTCTAAAAAAGGGGTAACATGTAGGATACCAATGCATGGTCGTATATTGTATATCCCTAGCTAGTAAAGAAGAGGCTTTTAAATCAAAGAGAAGAATATATGATCGTAAATAATGCATTCATATTCACCATAATATGGTTCATAGAAGAGGATTATACAAAAAGAGTATCAGAGGAGATAGCCACACAAATATCATTAGTCGAGGCTTACTATATTTAGTTTTGAACATTTACATATTTGAGGGGTAGAAGGTACAACTATTAACCCTAAGAAGCTCCCTAAGTATCCTAGTGATAGATTGATTCTCTTGGAGATTTCTTGATAACTCTTGTCCACCTATGATAGAGTTAGAAAGCAACATAAAACATGTTGGATGTGGTCCATGATGATAGGACCTTTTTAGGTAGATCAAAGGCAAGATATCCCCTCTTTTGAATGTAAATGAGATCAATATCCATTAGAAGAGTATAATTCTACATGGCCATATTTTTACAATATCGGCAGAGTGCATAACCTAGGAGGAAAAATATTTCAACATGAAGAAGCCATTGAAGATCATTGGATGAATGCAGCAAATGACTACTATGTCTATATCAGGGATTATTATAGAATGACTATGTATTTGGCAGAGAAGGCCTTGAAAATAAAGATTCCATTGAAGATATTACAGCAAGACATGGAAGAGTATCTTGATTCTTTTTTCAATAGGGATAAAATTGGTGAAAGGTCTAATATAAATGTTAAGATTAATAGAGAAGAGAATGAAAATATTAATCATAGGGAAAGGCACATCATCAAATTGACATAGGATTTGATCAAAAAACCATTTAAACTTGAACCAATTCTTGAGATAGTGATCTTCCATGCGTAAGCCCATTCTACCAAAGGTAGAGGGAAAAGGGTCATTGTCCCTACATTTATAGTTAAATCACTAGTAAGGCCAAAGATAGTGCACCAACTCGATAGGCCAGTTGATTATTATTGAGCTCAAAAGGGGAAAGGAAAGGGTAAGAGGAAGAGGAATTCTCCTCAACAAGCTAAACTAGAAGAGGGAGAAATTTTGGCACCTCCCTAGCAAGGAGAGGAAAAGTAAAGGGGGCAAAAAAAATAGAAGCTACACAAGCCCAAGGTGATCCCTAATTACCACCAGTTGCACCAAGCCAAGAGGAAATAGAAACTGAGGTACAAGAGGTTTCCCAACCTTGAAAGATAGAGCAAGCCTCCTCCTTCACACCAAAAGGAGGAAGATTAGGACTCTGGTGAAGAGGAGACAAATGGTGATTAAGAAAGTGTTTCCTTTTCCATCTATCCTTGAACCCATTCTAGAAGAGGCAGATGAAGAGGGTGATGGGGTTGAAGAGGATGATCTACCTTTTAGTCAGAGGATTTAGCTAGCAAGAGCCATAGAGAAAGAATGAAGGAGAAGTTCCATGATCATATTGCCATCTATCCCTGATGAACCCATGTAGATCAATACATCAAAAGATGAAATGAAATAATGGATAGATAAGTAAGATGTGGAGGGCACTGATGTATTTAAGATGTTAGATTTTTACTTTATGCCAATGGATACTAATTTGTTTGGAAAAAAGATCAGAGATACACCCACAAATCAACCCCAACAAGAGGATTGGATTCATATGCCCCCCAAATCACAAGGGCCCAAGGTAGTTATGTCATCCTAACTACAGATCACATTTTGTGTAGACAAGGGATCAACTATGCCTCTACCTCTTAATACAAAAACAAAATAGGTACAAATCAAACATCAAGGAGGAGAACCACAACAAGTATCCACCAAGGAAGTGTTGGAGGAAGGACATATGAGTGAACAACTACAAAATACTTCCCAAGACACAGAGGTGAGAATGTTTGACTCCACAGATGTAGAGACTCCTAGTGTAAATATCTCATAGAAAGAAAAGACTCTAAAAAGGAGTGATAAAAGGAAGAGCATTGTAGAAAAAACCCCTTCTTCATCAAAGAACAAATCTCCATTAGAACGCATTCCAAGGTGGTTCAAGGAAGAAATGATAAGAAACAAGAAACAACATTCCGCTACTAAGAAGGAGGATAGAATGGAATTAATAGAAGCTCTAAGAAGGCTTGATTGAACTCCAAAGGATTCAAGAGCAATAGCCTACATGATGAGTGATCAAAGCTAGGACTCATTTTCTCACATAGCTATCCCTCCTCTAGAATTAAATGTTTTAGAATTGACTCTAAGGGATTATTAGATCTAGGAAGTTATGGTTGGAAAGCTAACCTTACATATTCCAAGGTGGGTCAAACAAGAAGTGATAGGTAACAAGAAAAAAAATTTCACTACTAACGATGAGGATAGAATGGAATTAAAAAAAGTTCTAAGAAGGCATTATTCACCTCCAAAGGATGCAAGAACATTAGCCTACATCATGAGTGATCGGAGCCAGGAATTTTTTTCTCACATAGCTATCCCTCCTCTAGAATTAAATGTTGAAGAATTTACTCCAAGGGATTATTAGCTCTAGGAAGTTATGCTTGGAAAGATGACCTTATGCATTCCAAGGTGGCCCAAGGAAGAAGTGATAAGAAACAAGAAACAACATTTCACTACTAAGGAGGAGAATATAATTGAATTAATAGAACTTCTAAGAAGGCTTAATTCACCTCCAAATGAAGCAAGTGCATTAGCCTTAATCACAAGTAATCAGAGCCACGACTTGTTTTCTCACATTGTTATCCCTCCTCCAAAATTGAATTTTGAAGAATTGACTCCAAGGGATTATTAGATCTAGGAAGTTATGCTTGGAAATCTTACCTTGGAAACTACAAAGCTAATGGTAATAACAGGAATGAAGGAGGTGTTCACGAGCCTAGAACAAGATCGGGCAGAGTTGATAACACTTCGATGTCAAAATGAAATCCTAAAGGGATATTTCAGCAAATTTTTTGGCTCCTTAGGTCCCCCTAACCCTGAAGAAACTCTAAATATACCAATCCAGAGAAGGGGTAGGGGTGTAGTGCAATTGGACCCATTTTTGAATGCCTGTCAGTAATGGTTGGAAAGTTTTGAGGAAAAAGGTGTATTAATCATTTAAGGGGATCTAAGGTTATTACATGTCATGCAGGAGAATGTGAACAAGTTAGTTACAATTTTGTATCAAGATTTTGGTCTTATAGATGAAGTGCATACCTGGGGAAAGGACTTACATGCATTACAGGCAATAAAAGGCCAAAGGTACTAGATGTTAATGAATGTATATACAATTGAGGAATTAGCTAAGGTAGATGATTGGATAGAGAAGATTGTAGATAGTAATAAAGTAATGGAAATATTACACTTGGAGATCCATAGGCTCAAGGACCAAGCCCAAGAGCGAATTTTTGAAGCTGACAGACATTATAGTGATGCATGTCTGGACATTTTTGAGGATGATGCATGGGAAAAGTTAATACCTATAGAGGTAGTAGTTTAGAGACTTTGGAAGATTTTTTATGAAGTTTCTAATGATAAAGATATACAGTAGGCTTTCAGAATAGAAGAAGCTTTGTTAGAGCATGATCCAAAACTTGGGGATTTTGTAGACACCTGTATAGAAGTGGATAACCACATGCAAAAAGTAAAGGATAAATATAATGCCTTAGATTTACTAGATGCAACTTAGGTCATTGAGATAATAGAGAAATTTAAGGGAAAATATCTAGACATAGCTTTGGGATTAAGTGGAGCAAAATCTAGATGCTAGAATTTCAATTTTTACAATTAGTGAAATTTTGCAATTTTTGGCCTCCAAGGTGCGTTACTGCGCTAGGTACATCATGTGTGTAGGTGCACCAGGTGCACTCGTGCACTTTTTGAAAAGTCTTTTGGAAGATTTTGAAGAAGTCAGAGGTGTCCTGATAGTTAACTACGAGTTCCAAATTTAGAGCTTTCCATGCATTGGGAATGCATTCTGATAGCAGTTTAACTTTGACAAACTCCTATTAAAGGTGAAGGTTCTATTTTTAAACACTTCCAAATACTCTTGCATCAATTGAACACTCTCTCCTTCTTATTTTCTCATTATTTCTTTGTTTTATGACATGTAAAGGTTCATAAATCCAATTAATGATATAAAATGGATGGAGTTCTACTTAGCACTAGTTAGATAGATAGTTTGTAGATAAATAGATTTGTTTGATTAGATTAAAATATATGCTTTTGGTGCTCACATTTGGAGTGTAGTGAATCTTTCCTAATTGCATTATATTTTGTGAATGTATGTTCATGGAATATAATTGAGCCAAAATTTTATTGCATTATTTCTGGTTGTGTGATCTTTTAATTTTGGTTTTTTTCTATGGGTCTACAAATTTTTCTAATATACTTAGTTCAAAAAGGGATCACCCATATTGTTCCTACATAGCTTCTCATCTCACATGAGCGCACTCTCCATGGCCTTGCAACTTGATGAAAAGAAAAACATCTTACATTTTCTGAATTCTCGTCAACAATTGTATCAATGGAATTAAGGAAGTGTTGCTCCTATTTTCATTGGTTACCAACTAGTCTTTTCAAAAGCTTAACTTGTAGGCCATGTGTTGTTTCCATAGCTTATGTCCTTTAAGTTTTACTTTCCATGTTATTTGCTTAAGCTTCTTGTCACCTTATCTTTGTTATTTGTTTTACTAACCCCTTGGTTAAATTAGGAATTCATATAGTTGCATTGTTAGATTGCATTCATCATAAAATAGAAACTACAAAAATATACTTCATTTTGTGTGGTCAGTCTTTTGAAGTAGCAAACATATTTTACATCTTATCCGAAGTTATCAGAACTAGAAAAGGTCTCCTCATGAACATTCACATTTATCTTTAACAGAGTTGATTCCAGTAGGTTACAAGATCACCCAAAACCTTGGAGTTGTTCTACGAATTAGCTTTCCAAAAGAGTAGTTTGAAAGGATTCCAACCATTAAGCATCATGCAAAATAACTACTCAACATAAGTGGCACTAGAAAGTGGACCTCTTGACTTTGGAATAGAAGAAAATATTTGCAAACTTCAAAATTCAGCACTTTTTTACAAGTTCAGAATTTTTTTTAAGTTTCTAAGAATTTTAGGTGCACTACTACGCTAGTTGCACCAAGTGCACTGCTACACTTGTTGCGTTGGTGTGCTAAATTTTGAGGGGTGCCTCATTTTGTGAGAAAGTGTACTTCTACAGAGGTGCAATTTTTCTAGAATTGATACAAATTAGAGGAATCTAATCCATCATCACCATTTTAATGATCTTTAAGATATTCACCAAGTCCACACAAGTTCCTCAAACTTAGTCATTTCTGCAAGCCTTACAGTGATAAAGGAATTCCCCAAATCCTACCACTTTCATTCAACATTTTGTCATCTTCTTCCATTCCTCCTCCACAACAACCACCCAACATTCCACCAAATCCTTTGATGGCCTTTTTTGCAAATGATGTAGACTCGCCAATTAACTTAATAGGTGTCAATGATATTCCTAGTAATCTTGAGAGGTTCTAGCCAAGGTTTATCTATAGAGAGACATGAACTACTAAAGATCACATTAAGGTATTCAAGGAAAATAGATTTCTAATGAGAATGTGGTTCTTCATTTATTCCCCCACTCTTTGGGGGAAGTTTCCTTTAATTGGTATGGTAATTTGCCACTTGGATGTATTGGAGACTAGGCTACTTTCTAAAAGTTGTTTGAAATAATTCAAAAGTTTCATCAATCAAGCCATGATACATAAAAAATACATATCAATAAAAAAGGATCCAGCTGAGACAGTTTCACACTTCAATTGTTGCTTTCACATGGCATGTCGCAAATTGAAAACACCATATACTATACCGATTGTAGCTACTATTCAAATTTATTTGAATTCTATGGACCATCTTAATGCTATTTTTCTAAGAAGACTTCCAGTAACAGATATCAAGACATTGGACAAAGTCTTCATGAAAGTAATTACCTTCACTAAGCAAGCCAATCCTAATGGATGAGGATTGATGCTTCCAACTCAAGCTATTACTATGATACCAACATACCCTATTAGAGTGTTGGTAATAACTAGCTAGTTCATACCTATGAATCTAGTTCCATTACAATAGGCACCCGCTCTATAAAACCTCACTTTGACACATCTAGGGTATGAACCTCCTAAAGTTGCTTTCTTCAAACAAAAGATAGTAGCTTCCACTGAGGCAGACAATAGTTTCACCTCTGAGTTTGGTCAAATGAAAAAGACCATGTCACAAATGAACAATAAGCTAACTCACTTAACATTGTCACAAGGACAAAATAATAACTTTCTAAGAAACAATGCTGGTCCTTACAACAAAAACAATTATAATTAGAATTACAATAGAAATTATGTTGGGAACAATAGTGTTGAAAACAACAATGCTGGGAACCATAATGGAGGAAACAATTTCAATCCTCCTAATCATAACAACAACTTCCAAAGACAAAATAGACAATGGAACACACACCCAAATAATGGAAGCATTCCTACAAATGATAAAACTAATAATGTTCAATATATCAGTATCAATCAGTATGATGATGGTCAAAACTCATCCAACAATGATGGTTCCTACTATAATGGAAATCAAGACATGACTTAGAATTCACAAGAAAATGACAATGTCCCTCCTATACAATTTAATGCTATGGTACTAGACTCTTACGATTCCACACCTAGCACACAGGTGGATCAACCAGTCAATGAAGAATTATCTTTCCCATTTAGTTAGGAACTAGACATTCATCCAAAAGAGATGTTTTCCTTTCACAATGACACTCAAAATATTTACAATTTGTGAACTTAGAAAGAACCTATGACAGATGGAATTTCACTAGGTTTACAACCAACTCCTCCCAATTCAAGAGAAAATAATAATCCAGTACCAATTAGGCCACCCTACGAAGGAAAACAAAATCAAATCCAAGGAAATGTATTTACAATTTTGAAAAACCTAGATTGGTCTACTAAAAAATATAGCCTAGTGGAAGATTTGAAACATACAAAGGCCAACATGTCCATGTTTAACATGTTGAAAAATTGTCCCCGTCAATGAGAAGCATTGATGAAGACTATTGATCATATAAAAGCACCCCATAATGAAAATATTGCTCCTCAAAAGATAGTATCTCAACAAGTCAATGCTTTGAAGGTAATGCCAACTATATTTAAAGACAAGGTTGAGGTACCCTTGTTTCTACTCAACATTAAAATATATGTGAAGAATCTTCACAATTGTCTAATTCATTCAGGAGCCTCTTGTAATGTTATGTAGTTGTCAATAGCACAAAGGTTAGGATTCAATCCTCAACCCTCCAACGAAATAGTGGTACAACTGGATAAGATGGAGGTGAAATTTACCTGTGTGTTGAAAGATGTTTGGATATAGTTGATAGTAGATCCTGAAATTCAAGACATCATTGACATACATGTGGTGGATATCCCAAAAACATATGGGCTACTACTAAGCAAAGAATGGACCAAATGCCTAAGAGGACGGTTTTCTATAGATTTTACTTAATTGTGGTTACCATGGAAAGGGTTGAACAATCAAATTACGATAGACTTAGAGCCAAAGCTAACAACTATGATTATAGAATACAATGCTCCATATGAAGTAGCATTCCTACAAATGGATTTTGGATCCTACAAAGTGATGGCTTTTGATAAAACTTTAGTCAAAATACTAGACACTCAAGATACAGAATCTAGGACGTCAATCCCAAAGGACGAGGTGTTGGGTGATGCTGTATATGAGCAATGTTAGTATGCTAATAGAAACCAAATTTAAATAAAGCTTCTACAAACTAAACAAAATTCATAAACTTCAAGATAGACTAAGATGAGCTCTCAATTGAAAATATGAGCCATTAATGGGCTCTCTCAATGAGAAGCTCTCTTGTTGAGTAGCTTTGTCTAAAAAGATAGGATGTATGCTCAATATGCTTCCAAAGGCTTCAATGGATGATTGTGGATTTTTGGTGTGGATAGATGGCTTTAGTATGGATTTGGATCTCAAAATAGCATTATAACTTTACTTCATGGATTGTGTTATTTTGCAAAGGGGAAGGATCCAATTTATAGGCAAGAGGCTTGAGGGATTGAGGGCTAAGATGCAAGGATGGGAAAAAGCTTATGGAAGGCTCAGATTGCATGAGAGGAGAGCACATGGATTGTGCTTCCTTATAGCCAATCAAGGAGTGACACATGTCACATGGTGAGAGGATGGAGGAAAGGGCAAGGATGAGTCAAAAAAGGAGGCTCAAGAGATAAAATCTTCATAAAGACCCTCATAATGACTTGTAAGAGCAATAAAAGGGCTTGTAAGAGTCATTTATGACCTAGTGGACTTCATAAAGTTTTATGGTTGAGATATTTTGAGGGTGATGAGAGCAAATTCGACTTGGGCTTGATTAGGAAGGTTCTAAGCTTTCTTAGGCTTGTGCAAATGATTAGAGGATGGATTAGGATGGTTTAGGATTAGCTTAGGGATAGGCAAGTGGATGGCATTTAATGAGGGTGGGTGAAGGAGGAGATATTTGTTAACTTTGGCTTGGGTTAGTAAGTTTTAACCCATGTTTAAGGAATGTGACAAGGTTAGGAGGGGATTAGGATTAGGTTTAAAGACATCTTCTAGAAGAGTCTAGATTTTGGATGAGGATAAAGACTTTCTAGAATAGTCTAGAATTTCCTAGGATGAGGATGAAGACTTTCTAGAAGAGTCTAGAACTTCTTAGGGTGAGGATAAATTAGATTTTTAGGAAATAAATAAAGTTTTATTTATTTCAAGGGTTTGGGTTGAGGAGATATTTATTAAAACTTTTTTAATAAACATGAGGATTAATATTTAATTTTAATTAAATATTTTGAGTTGGGGTTAGGGGTAGGAAATGATGAGATTAGCCTTTAATCGAAATTAAAGAAGGATTAGAAGATTTTGGAAGAGGTTATTGGTCATAAGGAAATTGGCCAACTTTTGGGATAAAAATAAATTTTTTATTTATTTTAGGATTTTTGGTCAATTTATTAATTAAATAATTAATAAATAAGAAAATAATGTTTAAATAAGATTTAAACATTTTTGGGAGGGATTTCTTAATTAAATATTTTTAATTAAGATAAAGGGATTTAATGGCATAAAAATTAATTAATTAATTAAATAATTAATTAATTAATAAATGATGATGTCATCAGGACTTTTTCAGAAAATAAAAGTACTTTATTTTCTAAAGATTTTTAGGTGTCTACATTTTGCCCCTCTTTGATGTGATGCCGCAAGTGGCATGGCATCAAAGATAAGAAAATAAGATGCCCAAGGCTAGAGCAGAAGAGGAGAGAATGGACTGTGAGATGCCCCCCTCAAGAAGGCAGCGGGGAGAGAAAGCGAGGCTCGGTGGCTTCTTGAAAAACACAAGAATCTGGGATGAGCAAGGAGACTTAGATTGGCAAAGAGAAGGGGCTGAATTAGCTCAAACTCTCACTATGGGAGAATGATAAAGGAGAATCAGATGCACAAGAGGAAGCAAGCTTAATACCTTAGGGAAGGTGGAGGATGAAGGAGCAGAGCGCTATAAAAAGGAATCCAGGATAGGGAGATGGATGAGGGGATTATAAAGCTGATGGAACAGGATTTCAAAGAGTTAGATTGGTGGAAGATGGGTTTCGGAGATCCCTAGGACTAGGATTGTGGATCTCGAAAGATGAGGCTTGGTGGGTTGATTTGGATTGGTGGATCCCTAAGACTAGGATTGTGGATCCCTAAAGCTAAGAGTGATGAGTGATTCAAAGAGATACTGATGCATCAGCTAGGGTAGGAGAGACAGATGCTGGATATGGATGGGGGATAATGGAGATGAAGGAAAACCATTGAAGCTTTTTGAGCGGGGGGATACTTCAAAGAGAAGTACCACCATGTAGTTGAGCACTAGATTTGCTATAGGACTATTGGTTAATTGCCAAGGTTACCAAGAACATCAAGGCCTTTTCACCAACCGTCCAAAGGACTGACAAACTAACTCAAAACAAACACACAAGGATTGCCCCAGCATCACACATGAATCCTAGAGGAAGCAGCGTGGAAACGACACTGGAGAACCCACAAGTAGAAAAGAAAAACAAACGAAAGACCTGATCAAGACCTTATGCTCTAATTGCTCCATTCGCAGCATACCATGATATGGAAGATCGTGGCAACCTTGAGGAGGGAACAAGGAGATTGCTTGGAAAAGATACTTCAAGACCCAAAAGGGGAGATCCCAAATCAAAAGAAAGTGAAAATCCAAAAGAGAGCCGTTTGCCAACGAGATGGGTAGGACAAGGCACTAACGGACCAAGATCAGACATGAGGAAAGCTATATCCTGCAAGGACCTATTGGAGAGCACCGAAGCTAGTGGATTTGGATGAGTGATGCGTCTGGCAAGCTGAACTAAGAAAGATAACACTTTGGTGATA
Source organism: Cupressus sempervirens (assembly GCA_028749045.1). Taxonomy (NCBI): domain Eukaryota; kingdom Viridiplantae; phylum Streptophyta; class Pinopsida; order Cupressales; family Cupressaceae; genus Cupressus; species Cupressus sempervirens. Next base: position 24,630,449 of record CM053786.1, read on the forward strand.
GGAAATCTAGCTAAAGGATGCGTTGGAATAGCTAACCAAGATGTGTGATGGGTGCAAGATGTTGATCAAGGACGAATTGACATGAACGCTGGATAGATACAATGGTACTAAGCTAAAGAGGATGTACAAGCTGATGGACCAAGATATTTACAAGTGAGCTAATCAAGATATGGTACAAGCTAACGAACCAAGATAGTTACAAGCAGGCAAAAACTCAGGATGATAGGATAGCGGGATGGTTCGATGTTGTGCAAGATGCGAAAGCTAAGGGTGGGGTGATAGTGAAAGATATGGATTTGGCAGGATGCATCCAATGATGATGAGAGATTTTGTGACCAAGGATAGCTAGAGGAGTAGGATGAGATGGCTAGATAGGATGTAGATAGCTAGGATTGTGATGGATATAAAGAGATGACATTGGGTTTGCATGAGGATAGCCTAGAGCTAGATACCAATGACAAGGGAGGATGGAAAAGACAAGATCTCCAAGGAATATAGTGCCCCCAATTAGAAGATAACATGCGGAAGGAGGTCTTATGATGGATGTGATAGGATTGAAGCTAGGATGGAAAAAGCTGAAGGGGCTAGGGAGATGGATGATAGCTGAGATGATTGGCTGAAGCTGCATAAGATTAGTGGATGGTGTGAGATGGAAGCTGGAGGATGGAGGATAGGTGGATAGATTGGAATATGGAGTTGGATGTCAAGAGATGACTAAAAGCATGAGGGTGATAGGCTAAGCTGGGGATGGCGAGATTACGCATGACGCTTGTTTGCCAAGTTTTCATCATGGTACTTGTCCAAGGTGCTTGAATTGCCAAGTTTTCACCAGTGGACGCTTTATTTTTCTTTTCTTTTTTGACTTTTTGACTTTGGACTTAGCTAGAATGATTTTGGCTTTCTTCAGCTATTTTGGCTTTTTTTTTGGGATTTTTCACTGGCTGTTGGAATGTTCAATTTTGTTGCTAGCTGTTGGTACACCGGATGTGTGATTTATGCAATAGATTGGATTAGATGGGATTGATGGTAGGAGATGGAGGGATGAAAAGGTTGGAAAGGAGCATGATATGGGTATGCTTGCAAGAGCAACATTGGCACATGTTGGGACGGGTGTGAAAAGAGCATATGGGGGATAGATGGTAGATGCAGGTGTGATGGAGGATTTGTGGAAGCGTGCTTGGGGATATAGGCACCCAAGATGGAGTTAGGAGATGGGGGACATGAGTCACTAGATGGGGAATTAACAATGGTGGATGCCATTATGCATTGGGTTTCAACTTTTTTCTTGGGGATCCACATGGTTTTGGATTTTCTTTTTATAGGCTTTTGCATTGTTTTGCATTCTTTGATTGGATTTTTCCTTTTTGGAGTATGTCTTTTAGAATAGACATATGATTGCCTAGGATGTGGATTTTTAGCTTTATGCATTTTGAAGTTGGCATTCACATTGCTGTGGTAAGCTTTGGGAAGATGGTTAGGAGAAGCTTTGTGAGATGGAGAGGATATGAAAGAGCATGTAGGGGGATGATGATGGATGATGTGCCCTGATATGTGCCTTTGTTGATCTTGCATAGGAATGGATGGAATAGAATTTTTATGATGGCTAATAGGAGGATGGAGGATGGTAGATTTTGGGACATAGGGACCCAAAATGGATTTAGCAGATGAAGGGGGGATATGGTAGGTTGTTTTGGGTTGCAAAGATGGTGGAGGGGGGATGACATAAGATTTCTTGAAGGAGTGATGGGAGGCTGGCATGGTGGGCTTGGAGATAGGCTTGGTTTGGGGGTGTGGTGTACCAACACCTTTAGATGGTGAGCCTTTGGATACATATCCAAGACCATGTAATCCTAGATTTTTTTGTGCAATAATAGGCTCTCTGATTCCTTGCTCTTGTGGTCTTAAACCTTGACCTTGATAATGCCATCGATTGAGCATTTGAATAAGCCGAGGAAACTTTTTGCTTGCAGAAAATGGTAGAAGTGATTTATTAGGTGTATTGCAATGGGGAGATACTGTTCTTAATTCTTCTGCTGGGAGAGGGCCACCGTGGATGAATGTAAGTGAACCAAGAGGGTAGATTATAGATGGTGGAATAGCTTGGATAGGTGGTAAGATGGAAGCATGGAGCGGGGGAGATGGAGGGATAGGATCTTGATGTAGCTGGTGGGATGACAAGATATCTTGTAGTGGAGGAGATATGGCTCGAGGTTTTGGAGATGGAGGAGATGGTGACTGCACTATGGATGGAAGACATGGTACGATGATATCTTCATTTATGCTTTGGGGGATGTCAACATGCTTTTGGGTAGGATCTTGATAGGATGTGTTTGGAGTGGATGGTGCGATAGGAGGTGAAGGGATGGATTCTTCAAAGGCAGCGGATGGATAGATGGGAGATTCAGTAGTGGAGATGGGTGAGTAGAAGATGGATGCATAAGGGTCATTATGAGAGATTTGGGAAATGCTTGGAGGCGATGTGGATAGGATTTGGAGGGATTTGACAGGTGGTGGGATTTTGATGCTTGCAGGAAGTGGAAGGATTTTAAGCAACTTGATGGATGGTATGGGGATGATAGCTATGGGAGATGGAGGTGATATTATAGATGGGGAAGCTTCATCACTGACTACTTCACATGGTTGGATTAGATGACATGGCTTATCAACTATTGGAGGTGGCTTTTCTTGTATTTCCTCTAGGAGATTCCTTGGAGACTCATGTGTCAAAGGTGGAGGTGGATTGACAGGAATAGCTAGTGTGATGGGGGTGGAAGATTGGAAGCTTGGTTGATGGGGTGATGGAGGGGAAGCTGGAATATCAGATGGCATGACTAGATAGTTTGGAATAACTCTTGGATTTTGGGGGATGCTTGGGGGAATGTTTCTAAGGCTTTCAATATACCCGTCATAGTCAACAAGATTTTCATCATCATTAGAATAGGAGGTGGCGGGAGCAAGGACAATGCGACCAAACACATCATGATAGGATTGGTACTTCATGCTTTGATGGTGAGTTTGATGGGGATGGGGTCTTGCATATGGATGAACACGGAAGCTCATGGTTGGCTTTGGATTAAGCACAAATTTTGGATTGGCTGATGAAAGATTTCCTAGGGAGAGTCAAAGCTACATGACAGACCTAAGGAGGATTGGCTGGAGATTTTTGGCTTTCATGTGGATGGAAGAATTCAAGGGCATGCTGTCAAAAAGTGAGGGTTTTGCTTTCCTATGCGCTGGATTGGTGGAGATTGTGTCAACCTAAGAATAGACTAATGATCTTATGGGCATGACACGAGATTGATCACTTGTGGATCCCAACCTTTAGCTCAAGGTGATGAGGGATACAAGTGACAAAGCTAGATTACCCTAGACAATGCTCTGTCAAAGGGATAACCTTGGTGAGATTGGTTGATTGGTAGGACTGATTGGATAGCAAAATCTAGCAAAGTGACAACAACTCTTTAAAGGCTTGGGTGATTTTGGATTGGGTTGCTAGCTGGTTGGGGGGATGATTTGGATGGACTTTGGATTTGGGATTTTTCTAAGGCAAAGAACTAGATAGATTTGGTTGCATCGGGGGAGCTTGGATGATTTTCTGATAAGGAAGTGACTACACTAAGTATGCCTTGAGTTGGGAGATTTCTACTTTTTTGGGATTTTGACCAAAGTTGGCAAACATTCATTCAAAAGCTATGAACAAACAAGCAAACAAAATTTTGGAGCAAGCACGTCAAAGAAACCAACATCCTAGGAAGCTTTCTACAAGGATGAAATTTTGTTTAGCTAGGGAGTCCTCGATATACGCAAGGTACGTGAGGCCCAAATCCGTAGATGAAACCAAAAAGATGTCACACAGCCGAGAGGAGCGGTAACCCACTTCTCCTCTTTCACTTCTCAAGGGTATAAAGTTCCTTGAGGCTTAGCCCGAGTGACAAAATTTTGATCCCAAGAGAGGTGTCTTTGGATTCACCTCCCGATCTTTATACTCCGTCGGAACGCTGGAGTTGAGGTCGTCCCAAGGGGTGATGAAATCCCCAAGCAGGCCTCCTAAAACTAAAAACAAGGTTTTGGATCCTAGTCTTATGCACCCAAGGTGGCCTGCAAAGGCGACAGGGGGAGAGAAGATTCAGATGACCTTGGGCTAAAAAGCAGAGTTCTTTTCCAATTGATGATTTAGATTTTGTAAGCTATGATTGAAGACACTTGTGATTATGGCATACAATGTTCATTCCAATTTGACAGCATCATTAGCATAATGAAAGTCGAGAGATCGTCAACATAAGAAATGCGAGCGCCATTGAAAATGCGTCAAGACCATGCAATGTTCATTGATTGTTAGGCATTCAAGATTGAGTGTGAGTTTGTTTTAAGCCCAAAGCAAAGATGTGTGAGACTCGATTTCAAGCGCGCGCCCAGAGGCCCTCCACGTCAAGATTTGTCCAATTTTTATGCCCAAATAAAGTGTGAGCGAGATTAAGGTGCATTCAAGGAAAATTTGATTTTAATCCATGGCATTCAAGAGTGATTTTAGCAACATGCATTCAAAGACAAGTGATTAAACATTCAAATTTTTTCCTTTGAGTATTCAAGATTGAGATTTTGTGTGTTGTTTTAAGAACTTTGAAGTGCTTTGTTTTAACCTTAGATCATTCAAGATTTTTTTTGGACTCAAAAGTGAAAATGACTCTTTGGACTTTGCTTTTCATTCAAAATTTTGTGTGCTAGTTTGCATGTTTTAAGAATGATATTCTTAGATTGTTTTGATGCATGAAAAACCTAAGAAACATTCAAGATTTTGCAACAAGACATTTTTTTGGAACAAATAACAAAGCTTTTTAGGACAATTTTGGCAACCATTTAGGACTCTTAGTTTTCATGAGATTTTTTTAAAAGAACTTTAGTGTGCACTTAGTGTTGATTTTGAACCTTTTGAAATGGAAACTTGAAGTTCTTTTTAAATTCCCAAAAATGAAGTGTTCCTAATTTTGCATGAATGCATCTAAAACCTTGATGTTGCAAGGATGCAAATGATTAGATTGGTTTAGTTTCACTTGTTAAAATATTTTTTCTTTTTTGCAAATTTTTAATTTTTTAATGGATTTGAGTATGATTTGGGGGTTCATTTTAAGCACTAAAAAGAAGTGTGTATGATTTTTCTTCCTTAAAAAAAAAAAATGGCCAAGATCTCCCACAAGAAGAAGAAGAAGAAGTAGATGGAATAAGAAGAATATAGACAAGAAGAGGAAGAAGAATTCCAAGTGCTTTGTCCACCTATAAGCTTGAAAAATCTGCAAATACTATGAGATAGACTATGAGTTCCTTTGTCTTCTTCATGCTCATGTGGACCTACAAAACCAATTTATACAATCCTACCAATCACAAAAATAAGCAAAATTAGCCAAAATCAGCAAATGACATACAAAATTTGACTAAAAAAGCTAATGAAGATGACCCATGCGGGGTCCCACCGGGCGTGCCAAAATGTATATGAGCAATGTTAGTATGCTAATAGAAACCAAATTTAAATAAAGCTTCTACAAACTAAAAAAAATTCATAAACTTCAAGATAGACTAAGATGAGCTCTCAATTGAAAATATGAGCCATTAATGGGCTCTCTCAATGAGAAGCTCTCTTGTTGAGTAGCTTTGTCTAAAAAGATAGGATGTATGCTCAATATGCTTCCAAAGGCTTCAATGGATGATTGTGGATTTTTGGTGTGGATAGATGGCTTTAGTATGGATTTGGATCTCAAAATAGCATTATAACTTTACTTCATGGATTGTGTTATTTTGCAAAGGGGAAGGATCCAATTTATAGGCAAGAGGCTTGAGGGATTGAGGGCTAAGATGCAAGGATGGGAAAAAGCTTATGGAAGGCTCAGATTGCATGAGAGGAGAGCACATGGATTGTGCTTCCTTATAGCCAATCAAGGAGTGACACATGTCACATGGTGAGAGGATGGAGGAAAGGGCAAGGATGAGTCAAAAAAGGAGGCTCAAGAGATAAAATCTTCATAAAGACCCTCATAATGACTTGTAAGAGCAATAAAAGGGCTTGTAAGAGTCATTTATGACCTAGTGGACTTCATAAAGTTTTATGGTTGAGATATTTTGAGGGTGATGAGAGCAAATTCGACTTGGGCTTGATTAGGAAGGTTCTAAGCTTGCTTAGGCTTGTGCAAATGATTAGAGGATGGATTAGGATGGTTTAGGATTAGCTTAGGGATAGGCAAGTGGATGGCATTTAATGAGGGTGGGTGAAGGAGGAGATATTTGTTAACTTTGGCTTGGGTTAGTAAGTTTTAACCCATGTTTAAGGAATGTGACAAGGTTAGGAGGGGATTAGGATTAGGTTTAAAGACATCTTCTAGAAGAGTCTAGATTTTGGATGAGGATAAAGACTTTCTAGAATAGTCTAGAATTTCCTAGGATGAGGATGAAGACTTTCTAGAAGAGTCTAGAACTTCTTAGGGTGAGGATAAATTAGATTTTTAGGAAATAAATAAAGTTTTATTTATTTCAAGGGTTTGGGTTGAGGAGATATTTATTAAAACTTTTTTAATAAACATGAGGATTAATATTTAATTTTAATTAAATATTTTGAGTTGGGGTTAGGGGTAGGAAATGATGAGATTAGCCTTTAATCGAAATTAAAGAAGGATTAGAAGATTTTGGAAGAGGTTATTGGTCATAAGGAAATTGGCCAACTTTTGGGATAAAAATAAATTTTTTATTTATTTTAGGATTTTTGGTCAATTTATTAATTAAATAATTAATAAATAAGAAAATAATGTTTAAATAAGATTTAAACATTTTTGGGAGGGATTTCTTAATTAAATATTTTTAATTAAGATAAAGGGATTTAATGGCATAAAAATTAATTAATTAATTAAATAATTAATTAATTAATAAATGATGATGTCATCAGGACTTTTTCAGAAAATAAAAGTACTTTATTTTCTAAAGATTTTTAGGTGTCTACAGATGCGACGTGCTCCCCTGCCCATAGGTGGTTAATTATGTGGTGTTCCATGTTCACTAAAAGTCATGGCTTTTGGTGCAATGGTAAATGGGCCCAAAAATTGGTATCAGAGCCTGGTTTTGGCTTGGTCATGGGTTCAAATCTCCCCGGTGCCTTCTCGACCCGTGTAAGCACCTGGTATGCGCGTCGAGGGGGAGATTGTTGGGTGATGCGACGTGCTCCCCTGCCCATAGGTGGTTAATTATGTGGTGTTCCATGTTCACTAACAGTCATGGCTTTTGGTGCAATGGCAAATGGGCCCTACAATTGGTATCAGAGCTTGGTTTTGGCTTGGTCATGGGTTCAAATCTCCCCGGTGCCTTCCCGACCTGCATAAGCACCTGGTATGCGTGTCGAGGGGGAGATTGTTGGGTGATGCGACATGCTCCCCTGCCCACAGGTGGTTAATTATGTGGTGTTCCATGTTCACTAACAGTCATGGCTTTTGGTGCAATGGCAAATGGGCCCTACACGAGGTCATAATGCAATTTATAGACAACATGATGGCTAACTTACAATGCTTGGGAGAAGAAGTTGACCCCAGTATCCTCCTACTCACAGGATTTTGCTAATTATGTAAAGTTAGTCATTCATAGTTTGAATGGTCATCTTCGCAAGAGGTTGTCACTCAGGTACTGACACAGATGATGGGATTGGAGAATAGTAATAGTCAAAAAGATGAACTTCTAGAAAATCAAAATCCTATAAATATATCTAAATCTATGGAGAAGTTTGAAGAGGAAATAAAAGACCTAAATGTGTCATATAGTGATATCACTTTAGATGGTGAAGGTTTGCCTTCTTCATAGGGATGATTAAAGTTCAGAGAAGAAGATGATACGTGAAAGGTCAAGGATAGACATCAATAGTCATCCATCCTGATCCCAAAATAGATGAAATTGCAGAATTGATTGGGCAAATATAGGATAAAAAAGAAAAACATACACTCCCCATGTCAAGAAACAACAGTGGAGAAACATCAAATCCACCTTGCAAAAAATTGCAGAGGGTCCCTAGGAAACAATCCTTTCAAGGCCAAGTGAAAGAAAAGCTAAGGAAAAATAAGCATAAGGTTAGGAAACCCAAAGAGGACCCAATCTTGATGCTTAACTTTGATGGTTCCAAATGAAAATTGGGAGCTAGCATAGGTATTGGGTTGATCAACACAAGAGGTAAGTCTTTCTATGCAGCATATCAATTATAGTTTAAATGTAGTAATAATGTCATAGAGTATGAAGCATTGGTCTGAGGACTCCTATTCACATTAGAGAAAGGAATCACAACTCTCATAATCGAGGGAGATTCTTAGTTAGTTATAAGGTAAGTTAAGTTATTATATTCTTGCAATAACAAGAGGTTTCTGACACGTAGGAAGAGAGTATGGGATTTAATGGATTATTTTGAAGCTCTAAATATAAAATATATTCCAAGGAGAAAAAACATGATAACATATGCCCTCCCTATCTCAGCAAGCACACTACAACTTGTTGAGAGAATGAAACTGAAATAGTTTTTAGTTGAATTAGTTGTTATTCCATCTATCCCAGATAATATTATGGACTTCCAATTTTTTCAAGATGATCATCATAAACTTGAGTTTATCATGTGCAATGGCCACTTCAAAGGACAAGAGATTGATGACACCCCTAATGATAAAGCTAAAGATGATGAACTCGAAGATGAGGATGGGATCCTAAATTTGAAAACTAACTCTATTTATATGCGAATGATTGAATTAGAATGCATTTTTTATTGTTTTGAATTAGCACATAATAGAAAAAGGGACTGAAGAATGTGATTTGAACAATTTGGGTATTGATGAAGATCCTAGAATGGTAAGGATAGTGAAGGCATGCAATGCATAGGAAAGGGAAGACAAGCTTAAGTTACTAATAGAGTATAAGGATTTTATTTCTTGGAGCTATGAGGAGATAAAGAAATATGATCCTAAGATTATTATGCATGACATCCCATTGAACCACATGCCAAACCTCTCTGACAAAGGCAAAGACTTGTTAATCTCATCATTAAATCACTAATAATGAAGGAAGTAGAGATGTTTCTTGATGATAAGATCATCTTCCCCATTAATCATTCTACATAGGTGGCTAATTTGGTTCCTATATGGAAAAAGACTAGAGAAATTTTTCATTGCATGGATTTTCGTAACTTAAATCTTGCATCTAAGAAGGACAATTACCCTTTGCCCTCATTGGAAGAAGTCTTGCAAATTGTTAATGATTCAAAGATGATGTCTTTCTTAGATGGATATTGAAGATATAATCAAATCATGGTAGATGAACAAGATAGACTAAAGTTGACATTTATGACCAAATGGGGAACTTTTGATGCCTTTGGACTAGTTAACCCTAGAGCTACATTTCAGCAAGCCATGGATGTAGATTTTAAGGGGCTAATAAATAAGTGCATAGTTATCTACATGAACTAACTGTATTTTCAAAGGATGAAAGCACTCATATCATTGATCTAAAATAGGTGTTCAATAGGTGTCGTTGATACATCATATCCCTCAATCCCAAGAAATATTCATTTGGGGTCACCAAAGGGAAGCTCCTAGGATATATCATCTCTGAAGCCAAAATCTATATTGATCCTGATAGGGTTGAGGCCATTATACAATTATTGCCTCCTCATAGCTGAAAAGAACTCAAGTCTTTTTCAAGTAGATAAATTTTGTGCAAAAATTCATAAGTAGATTTGCAGAGATAGTGTGTCCCCTTAATGATTTTCTTAAAAATGGACCTAAAACCGAATGGATTCTAGAGATTAAGAAATAATTTGAGGATATCAAAGTGGCCACTTCCACGGACCCAATATTGGTAATTCCAAATTATGGACTACCTTTAAAAATATTCTCTTTTTCTTCAAAACATTCATGTGTAGGGATTCTTACATAGAAGAAGGAAAAGGAAGATGAAAGATACATTGCCTTCATGAGTTCCCCTCTCAAAAATGTAGAGTTAAATTATTCCAACCTTGATAAATAGTCTTTTTCTTTAATCAAAGAAATGAAGAAATTCTGCCATTACATACTGAAAAGTAAGGTATATGTGATTGTACCTGATCCAGTGATTAAGAGATTATTAATGCAAAATGAACTTGGTGAAAGATGAGAGAAATGGATGGCAATACTACAAGAATTTGATCTAGAGATCCAACCTATAAGATTAGTCAGAGGTCAAGGATTATAAAAAATGATAGCAAATAACCAAACCAAAGATGAAAAGAAGTTTAGGTTTGACAATGAAACAAATACGAAAGATTAGATGAAGATGGATGTATCTCAATTTGATATTGATAAAGGTATAATAAAAAATTTCTAGTACTAGGATATTGTTTACCATCTTTTACAAAATTAGTATCCCAATTGGACAAATAGATCATAGTGTAGGGGACTCGAAATGAAGTGTGAATCCTATATGTTGCATGATAGAAAGTTATACAAAAGGAACTATGAAGGAATTTACTTGAATTGCTTGGGGTGCGATAAAGCAAAAGAAGTTTTGGAATAATTTCATGATAAGTAGGGTACACGGCATGGTTCGACAGAAGTGACTACTCATGATTTTAAGACTTGGTTATTTCTATCTAACTATATTCAAAGAAACTTTTGAGCATGTATGTACTTGTCGTATTTATCAGACTAGTGCTAACATAGAAAGACATCCTATGATTCCATTACAACATGTATTTGAGATACAACCCTTCGTAAAGTGGGGGCTGGATTTTATTAGTCAAGTGAATCCACCATCAAAAACTAAACACACTTTTATTCTCATTGCTATTGATTATTGTACTCAATGGATAGAAGAAAAACCATTTAGAAACTGCATTGCTAAAGTGGTAATAGATTTCTTAGAAGGACACATTGTTACTAGATTTAGGATGTTGTTCTCCCTAGTGTGCGATAACAAATCAACTTTTGCATTAGTATTCTTAACTCAATGGACATTGGAAAATCAAGTTATTATCAATTTCTCTTCAAATTATTACCCACTAGGAAATGGGATATCTAAATCTACAAACAAGAAATTGATCATAGTAATAAGACATCTGTCAAAGGAGAATCCTAAAGATTGGCATGCACAACTCAAATGTGCTCTATGGACTGATAGAGTAAGGGTAAATAATGCTTTGAGGACATCTACATATTTTCTTATTTATGGACAAGAGCTAGTAATCCCACTTAATCTCAGGATTCTTGTTTTGAAATTCATCAGTGGGTACACTAAAGATGGTGACAAAGTACAAATCAGATTGATGAATCTTTTAGAGATGTATAAAAATGGATAGTTACTTTGGAGCACATGGCTAAACATCAATCAGTCATTAAGAGGTGGTTTGAAAGGAGGGCCATGATAAAATCCTTTAAAATATTTGACCTTGTTCTACGTTGGGATAAAATGAAAGAAAAGTCAGGCAACCACACTAAGTTCTAATACTTGTGGATTGGTCTCTATCAACTCGCAGAAATTCTCAAAGAAAATACCTTTAGGCTAAGTTCCTTATAGGGGGAATTGGTTCCATTGTTAGTCAATGGGAAATTTCTAAAATATTATTTTGAAGCCTGGGAGACACAAAAAAAAGATAGATTTCATTTTTGCAAGTGTATTATTTTGTACAAGTGTGTTTCTTTTTAGTTGTGTGTTTTCTTTCAGTCATGTGTTTGTTTTCAAAGTTGCATCAGTCTAGGGAATAGGTGCACTCAATATTTTTATCTTGATATATCTTACTAACTACTCCTTTGGTTCCAATTTTCAGGAAGATGTATTTCTTTGTGAAAACATTTTTTATGATTTTATATCTTATATCAAGGAATGAATGTTACTTGCAGTAATAGGGGACTTTCAATCTTGAATTCAAACTTGTAGATCAATAAGTTCTCAACACTTTGCAATTTTAAAGATCGATTGTCTTAGGTGTTGTCAAACCAAGGTTGAAGATAGCAAGGGATGATTGAAATCCTATTGGTTCAAATGAATGGGTCTTTTCGAAGGATTGCTAAGATCATTGTTTGGCATGAGAGTTTCTAAAAGTTTCTTAAAAGAGGAACACAATGGATGTTCACAAAAGATCAAATCCAAGAAATGACACTGATGTCTTGGACACATAGTCTAAGCATGGTCAAGATATAGAAATAAAATAAAAGAAAAGAATGGTGTCAAGAGTGAAGGATTCTACAAAGTCTGAGAGAGGTAATTTGATAAATGGATATGGACTCAAAATAAGCTATCCAATACCAAAACATTGCTTCATCCAAGAATCAAATGGTGATGTTATGAGCTATATGGAGCATTTATTTAGAGGATTTCCAAGGACTTCAAATAAAAAGTGATAATCCACTTAGAAAACTTGAACTAATTCTCTCATTTGGTCAGCCAAAGGATTGACAAACATCTTTTGTGGAGATTCCTGATGAATGGGCTAGATGGGGTGGAAGATTGTTTCTAAGTTGTCAGAAAATTTTGATAGATTAAATCCTAAGATGATGAAGGAAATGAATACACAGAGCACACACTAAACTTGGAGCTCAAGATTCTAAGGTTTTGGCTAGAAAATGGTTCAAAATACACTTGGAATGTTTGATATTTAGTTGGTGTTTGACACATATCCAAGGAATTCTTGTTGATGAAGAAATGCCTTTGTCATTTCTTCCTTTTTTTGGGGCTATTTTTTGTGGTTCCCTAACACACGCCCCATTTCTTGATAGAAATGGGGACACCCTACTTCATTTTAGGCTTTTCAGATCCCTAGTCTAGGGTTTGAGTCCTTTTGAGGTCTTACCTAGTCTCCTAGTCCATGTCTAGATCCTGACTGAAGAACCTAGTTGACAAAAAGACTAAAAAATTTGGTGAAGGCGGCTTTTTTTTTTTGCAAATAAAAGGCACACCAGCACACACCTCAACATGTGTGCTAGTGTGCCAGAACTGTTAAAAGAAAACCAAAGGCATCTCTTTTGTGAAGATGTGTAGCTACACACTTGTGCACCTGCGTAGGCCCAAGGAGGTCAGGGTTTATATAACCCCTACTTCCCTCTTTCCCACCAAATTTTTTTTTGTCTACTTTCTCACACTTCTATTTTTGCATCTCCACATCTAGCGAGGTGTACCCTTTTGGCCTAGCACTCTAGCACAATAACAAACATTAAAATATTGAGGTATGCAGTAGCACACCTAACTAGGTGCACTACTTTACACCTCATAAATATAAACATTAACTTATGCACCTAGAATAGGTGCACATCAGTGCACTTACCTAGGTGTGCTAATGGGAACCTATTCTTATTTTGAACAAAACTTAAAAGAAGAAATAATCTTCACTAATTTGGGTGCCCAGTAGCACACCTAATTAGGTGTACTTTTGTACACCCTCAAATATAGAGAAAGCAATCAAATTTTGGCGAATGAGGTGTACATTAGTGCACCCCATGAGGTGTGCTAATGCACACCCCATAAATGGGATTCTTCTTAGATATAGGGAACACTAGGTGCACCTAATATGTTTACTAGGTGTGCCAAATATTTTTCATTTTAAGGCTTTTATTAGTGTTTTTGGGTGTTTCAAATGGTCTAGTTTCTTGAATTTTTTTACGAATCAGTTCTAGGTTCTAAATTAATCATTTTTTCTTCAATTCTAAACTAATGGATGTATTCTTTTGTAGGTATAATGGAATCTTATTCATCTCCCCTTGTTGAGAAAATGGCACCAAAACTAGTAGTTTTTAAGTTCCACGACATTTTGACAAAATCACAGTTTTAGGATGACAACTCAAAAATTAGTGACACTGATTTGGGACACGTATATTTAGGAGAATTTTTAAAGATATGTAACAAACCAACTAAGAGGTCCTAAATAATCTTTGCACTAATCCAATAAGGGCTTGTTAATGCAACATCATACCCAAAGTTAGTGCATTCTTAAGAACTTATATAACACTTGTAAAACATTTTTTTCTTGAGGAGAGGGTTGTTAAGAGTGTAATGGGAGAGATAATTCTAGCTCTTAGGCCCAAGAACATTGAAAAGGTATTTCATCTCCCACAAGTAGACCAAATCATTTGAATGACTTATAAGAAAGTAGAAAGATGGTATTGAGAACATATTGACAAGGATTCTATAATTATTATCCAACCCTCATGCCTTACAGAAAAAACTCCTCTGGGAACAAAAAATTGCAAACTAGACAAGAAAAGAGGATACATAAATGAAGACATTGGGTACTCAATCATACTCTTGAGTAGAGTAATGGGTTTTCCAGCAGTCAGACACTTGAACATCTTCATGGTGCACTTTATTGAAATGATAAAGAAAGAGGAGATGCCACTAGATTTGGCTTCTACTCTGAGCCAAAATTTGTGTGAAGAGTTGGTCATAGAAAAGAACAATAGGAAATTCTACATGACATCATACTTTGTGTACTTGTTAGCTGCAAGAGCCACAGATTACCTAGGGTTGTACAAAAGGGGTAGCATGCAAGATTCAAATGCATGGTCGTATATCATATATCCCTAACTAGTAAAGAAGAGGCTTTTAGATTAAAGAAAAGAATATAGAATTGTAAATGATGCATTCATATTCGCTATAATTTAGTTCATAGAAGGGGATTATGCAAAACGAATGTTAGAGGAGGTAGCTACATAGATATCATTAGTTGGTGCTTACTATATTTAGTTTTCAATGTTTACAGATTTGAGGGTAGTGGGTACAACTATTAACCCTAAGAAGCTCCCTAGGTATCCCAGTGATAGATTGATTCTCCTAGAGGTTTCTTGACAACTCTTGTTTTCCTATGACAGAGTTAGAAAGTAGTGCAAAAACATGTTGGATGTGGCCCATGATGATAGGAAATTTTTAGGTAGATGGGAGGCAAGATATCCCCTTTTTTGAATGTGAATGGGGTAAATATCCATTAGTAGAGTATAATTCTCCATGACCATATTTTGACAATATCAAGAGAGTGTAGTACTTAGAGGGAAAACCATTTCAACATGAAGAAGCCATTGAAGATGATTGGAATAATGTGACAAATGGCTATGATGTCTATATTAGGGATTATTGTAGAATGACTTTGTATTTGGTAAAGAAGGCCTTGACAATAAAGATTTTGTTGAGGATATTGCAACAAAACAGAGAAGAGTTGCTTGATCCTTTGTTCAAAAGGGGTAAAATTGGTGAAAGGCCTATTATGAATGCCAAGATTGATAGAGAAGAAAACATGGATATTAATCACAAGGCAAGGCACATCATCAAATTGATGCAGGATTTGATCAAGAAACCATTCAAACTTTATCAAAATCCTGAGACAGTGGTCTTCCATGCAAAAGGTTGTCCTACCAAAGTTAGAGGGAAAAAGCTCACTGTCCCTACATTTACAGCTCAATCACCAGTGGAATTTTCCTCAATGAACTGAACCAAAAGAGGGAGAATTTTTAGCACCTCCATAGCAAGGAGAGGAAAACATATAGGGGCCAGAAAATGTAGAAGCTACACAAGACCAAGGTGATCCCCAATTATTGTTAGTTGCACCAAGCCAGGAGGAAACATAAATAAGGTACAAGAGGTTTCCCTACCTCAACAAATAGATCAAGCCTCTCCCTCCACATCAAAAAGAAGGAAGATTAAGAATTTGGTCAAGAGGAGACAAAAGGTGATTAAGAAGGTGATTCCTTTTCTATCTATCCTTGAACCCATTCTAAAAGAGGTTGAAGAAGAGGGTGATGAGAATGAAGAATATGATCTACCTTTGAGTCAGAGGACTCAACTAGCCACAACTATAGAGCAGGAATGAAGGAGAAGTTCCATGATCAAACTACCATCTATCCTTGATGAACCCATGTAGACACTACATCAGAAGATGAAATGCAATATCAAAAGATGAAATGCAATAGTGGATAGATGAGAAATGTGTGGAGGGCATTGATATCTTTAAGATGTCATATTTTGACTTTATCTCCATGCATATTGAGTTGGTCGAGTTAAAGATCAGTGACATGCCCACCAATTAACCCCAATAGGATGATTGGGCTTAGATGACCTTCAAATCACAATAGACTAGGGTAGTTTTGTCATCCCAACTATAGGTCACATTTTTTGTATACAAGGGATCAACTACCCCTCTACCTCTAAATATAGAAGCTAAAAAGGTACAAGCTAAACAACAAGGGGGGGAGCTAGAGCAAGTATCCATCGAGATAGTGTTAGAGGAAGGACATATGGGTGAACAACCACAACAAACTTCCGAAGACACTAAGGTGAGAACTCTTGGATTCACAAATGTAGAGACTCCTAGTGCAAATCTCTCACAGAAATAAAAAACTCCAAAAAGGAGTGATAAAGGGAAGAACATTGTAGAACATACCCCTTCTTCATCATATAAAAGCTCTCTTTTAGAACACATTCCAAGGTGGCTCAGGAAAGAAGTGATAAGAAACAAGAAACAACAATTCACTAATGAGGAGGATGATAGAATGGAATTAATAGAAGTTCTAAGAAGGCCCGATTCACCTCCAAAGGATGTAAGAGCATTAGCCTTAAACATGAGTGATCACAAATTCCACTAACGTACTTAGTTCAAGAAGAGATCACCCATAGTGTTCCTACATAGCTTTTCATCTTGCATGAGTGAATTCTCTATGGCCTTGTGATTTGATGAAAAGTGAAACATCTTACAGTTGCTAAACTCCCATCGATGATTGTGTCAGTGGAATTAAGGAAGTGTTGCTTGTATCTTTATTGATTACCCACTAATATTTTTTGAAAGTTTAACTCGCATACATGTTATTTATGTAGCTTTTGTCTATTAGGATTCTCTTTTAATGTTATTTTCTTAAACTTCTTGTCATCTTATCTTTGTTATTTTCTTTATGAAGCCCTTGGTTAAATTAGGAATTCATACAGTTGCATTGTTAGATTGCATTCATCATAAAATAGAAAATACAAAAATATACTTCATCTTCTATGGTTATTCTTTTAAAGAAGCAAACATATTTTACATTTTATTCAAAGTTATTAAAACTAACAAAGGCCTCCTCATGAACATTCAAATTTATCTTCAACTGAGCAAATTCTAGTAGGTCACAAGATCACTCGGAACCTTGGAGTTTATCCTCAGATTAGATTTTCAAGAGAGGAGTTTGAAATGGTTCCTGCTATTAAGGATCGTACAAAATGATAACTCAATGTTATCTTAATCTACTAAGGCCAAGTATTCATGATGATTTGAGTCTAGTTTGAATGAATAGTATTGATGAGGCATACAAGTTTTCCCTAAGAGTTGAGGAAAAATTGAGCGAAAAGTTTGACAAGAAGAATAGTAGAAGAGGTCATGGTGGAAGATCTGGTAAATGATTTGATGGAGGCTATGATGATGTTCATAAAAATAAGGTTGAGGCTAGGAGTAGTAGTAAAAACTAGAGGGGAAAATTTTTTGCTCATTTCCATGATTAGAACAATAGAGATCAAAGAGGAATAGGCAGAGAACAATGATCTAGAAGAGGAGGCTTCCATGGGAAATGTTTTCATTGTGGAGAAGAAGGGCATAGAGAATTTGAATATTCATACTTCCAAGGAAGGAAAGATTGAAGAATAGAAGGCCAAGCCAAAATTGCACATGCTGATAAAGATGCTAGATCATCACATTCTAAAGATGTTGAAAGAGGAGAAGTCCTAGTTAACAAAAGAGTCCTTATGAGTGGTGAGAATGAACCTAATCAAAGAAGTATTTTTTTTTGCATAAGTTGTAGATGTGAAGATAAGAGTTTTGATGTGATAATTGATGGTGGAAGTATTGACAACTTGGTGTTAGAAATGGTGGTCACAAAGTTGAAGTTGAAGAGATAGAAACACCTACATCCATACCGTATTTCCTGGGTGCAAGATAACCATAAGGTCATGGTCTGTGAGCAGTGCTCTATAATGTTCAAGATGGGAAGCTACCAAGATGAGGTACTTTGTGATATCATACCTATGTACATATGTCATGTGTTGCTAGGTAGGACATGGTAGTTTGACATGCATGTTGTACATGATAGACAAGAAAATACATACATTTTGACCAAGGATGGAGTAAAGAATAAGTTGAAGCCATTGAATGAGAAAGAAGAAAAGATATGTAATGCTAAAATAATATGTTTTGTTGATGGAAAATAGTTTCTCAAAGGTATGAAATGTGAGCATATGTGTTTTACTATAATTCTAAAAGATAGTAAAGAAGAAGTAGAGGAGGTACCTACAGAAGTTGCAGATATGTTGGGAGAGTTTTCTAATATTGTATCAAATAATGTACCTGATGGATTGCCCCTAATGAGAAAGATCAATCACTAGATGGATTTAGTTCTAAAAGCTAGTTTTCCAAACAAGGGAGCACACAGAATGATGCTAGTAGAAAGTGAAGAGTTGAATAGACAAGTTCATGAGTTGTTGCAAAAGGGGTTGATTTGAGAGAGTGTGAGTCCATGTGTTGTACTAATAGTATTAGCACCAAAGAAGAATGAGAATGGAGGATACACATAGATTCTCACACTCAACAAGATCACAATCAAGTATAGATTTCCATTGCCAAGGATGGATGATATTATGGGTTGTTTGAGTAGATTTGAATATTTCACAAAGATGGATCTAAAGAGTGGATACCATCATATTTGTATCAAAGAAGATGATAAGTGGAAGACTACCTTCAAGATAAAAGAAGGACTATATGAGTGGTTAGTCATGCCTTTTGGGCTATCCAATGCACCAAGCACTTTCATGAGGCTCATGAATGAGGTACTAAAGGTGTTTTTGGGTATGTTTGTCACTATTTACCTAGATGATATTTTGATCTTTCATAAGACATTGGAGAAGCATTTGATTCATATTCATAATGTGTTTGATATGTTGAGGGAAGAAAAGTTATTGGTAAACCTAAAAAAGTGTAGTTTTCTAAAGAAGTTGGTGTACCTGGGACTTGTAATCTTAGCAGAAGGTCTAAAAATAGACCCAGAGAAAGTGAAGGCTATCCTTGAATGACCTATTTCAAGTTGTGAGACAAAGGTAAGATCTTTTCACAGACTAGCTAGTGCTTACGAAAAGTTCATAAGAGGTTTTAGTAGTATTTGTGAACCCTTGACTAAAACAATGAGAAGGGATTAGAAAGAATTTAAGTGGAATGTAAGAGGATATAAGAGTTTTAATCTATTGAAATAAAAAATTACTAAGAAGTCTATTTTAATAATTCTTAATTTTAACAAGGTGTTCCAAGTAGAGTGTAATGCTAGTGGTACTACAGTGGGAGTTGTTTTAAGCCAATAAGGTAGACCTGTTACTTATTTTAGTGAGAAGATGAATGATGCAAAAAGAATATATTCTATTTATGATTAGGAATTTTATGCTTTAGTTCAAGCATTGAATAGGGGGAGACAATATCTTCTTCCTAAGGAGTTTGTTTTGTATACTGATCATCGAACTTTGCAATATTTGAATAGTCAAGGAAAATTAAACCAAAAGCATTTGAAGTAAGTTGAATTTTTGTAGAGTTATATATTTCTTTTGAAACACAAGAGTGGGAAGTCTAACAAAGTTATCGATGCTCTTAGTAGAAGACAATTTTTACTAATAGAAATAAAGATAGAGGTGGTTGGGTTCAAGGATTTTAGTACTTTTTATCTAGATGATCCTAATTTTGGTGAAGCACGAAAGACTTCTACATAACCTATTACACTTGATAGGAAAAAGTGGTTGTATTTTAGGATCCAAGATAGTATGTTGCTCAAAGGAAGCCAGTTGTGCATTCCCAAAAGTTCAATGAGAGAGAATATCATCGAGGAGAAGCATAGAGGAGGATTGGCCATACATTTTGGTAGAGATAAGACCATTGCTTTGGTTGCTGAGAATTATTATAGGCCAAAATTGCAACAATATGTAAAGAAGTTTGTACAAAGTTGCAAAGTATGTCAAATGGGGAAAGGAGTGAATTCAAATACAAGGTTGTATCAGCCATTACCTATACCAAAGAAGCCATGGGAGGATGTTAGCAAGGATTTTGTTCTTGGATTACCAAGGACACAATGACGATATGATTTTAGTTATGTGGTGGTTGATAGATTTTCAAAGATGACACATTTCACTCCTTGCAAGAAGACTAGTGATGTTGTTCATGTAGCAAAGTCATTTGTGCATTCCTAGAAGTTCAATGAGAGAGAATATCATTGAGGAGAAGCATAGAGGAGGATTGGCTAGACATTTTGGTAGAGATAAGACCATTGCTTTGGTTGTTGAGAATTATTATAGGCCACAATTGCAGCAAGTTGTGAAGAAGTTTGTACAAAGTTGCAGAGTATGTCAGATGGTTAAAGAAGTGAATTAGAATACAAGGTTGTATCAACCATTACCTATACCAAAGAAGCCATGGGAGGACATCAGCAAAGATTTTGTTCTTGGATTACCAAGGAAAAAATGATGACATGATTTTAGTTATGTGGTGGTTGATAGATTTTCAAAGATGGCACATTTCATTCCTTGCAAGAAGACTAGTGATGTTGTTCATGTAGCAAAGTTATTTTTTAGAGAACTACTAAGACTACATGATCTACCAAAGAGTAGAGTTTTAGATTGAGATAAAAAAAATTGTTGGGTATATCTAGCATACAATGTGGAAGAAGTTGAAGATATATTTGAAGTTTAGTTCATCACATCATCCAAAGATTGATGTATAGACAAAAGTTGTGAGTCAAAGTTTGGAAAACTTGTTGAGATGTTTGGTTGGGATATGATTTTACTACAACTAGAATTAGTATATAATGATTCTAACAACCAAAGTACTGGTAAATCACCATTCCATATTGTATATGGGAGTAGTCCTAGAAATACTTATGAATTGAGGTAGTTGGATAAAGGAGAGATAAGTAGTACTAAAGCAAAAGAATTTTTTGAACATTCGAAGAATATCAATGAAGAGGTGAAGAAGCACATCATAAAGATGAATACATTGTACAAAGCTAAGGAAAATGTGAAAAGGAGGTATAATGAATTTTAGATTGGAGATGAAGTCATGTTTCATTTGAGAAATGAGCATTTTCTAGTGGGTACATCTAATAAGCTAAAGAAGAAGAAGTTTGGCCATGCAAGATAGTGAAAAGGGATGATTCTAGAACTATTTATGAAGTGGTGTCACCAGTTGAACTGAATATTTCACCCGTATTTAATATTTCAGATTTGACAGAGTATTATATGAAGGATTTCATGGAGATGAAGTTGCAGAAGTGTTGTGGTGTATTCCAACAACTATTTTGACTACAAAGGATATTTAGGAGATACAGATAGTTGTGTTGGCAAAAGTACAATGAAAAGAACTTATGAGGAATATCTAGTCAAATGAAAAGGGAAGTTAGTAGAGGATTAATCATGGCTAAAAAGTGAGGAGGTTACCCATCTTGGTTTCCTCTGAACAGCTAAGATATGATGAAATCACTTCTCAAATTACCTCAGGTATCTAATGTAGGTGCATCCTAGGTATAAGAGCAATATTGCATCAACCAAAGATATTTTATTTTCAGTCTTTTCTATTTTAATAAGGAGTAGTAGCCAAGGTGGTTACTATTTCTGGGAACTTACTATTTTTAGTATGTTTGTCATACAAGCTCAAAATGTTCTCACTTTCTTCACAAAAGGTTCATTTCAGAATGATAATCCTACCATAAAAATATCATTACTCTAGCTGAAGTATTAGAGAAGTTATTATGGATTTTTGGTGAAAATTTTAGGAGAAAAAATCTTTAGGCTCATCGTCAGAGACCTTTGAGTTCCTAGATGAGGTCTAAAAACTTGATAGAAGGGTTCTTGCATTGTTCCAAGCCTATAGATCAAGAGCTAGTGTTTTCAAAAAGTGGTTATAATAGCCAATCAAAGCAACAGTTGGAGAGTTATGGCCTTCCAAAGTTGGCCTACCTAAAATATCAAAAATAATTTGTCAAAGATGTATTTAGCCAACTCTATATGTATTGTAAGGGTCTATTGGGAGTAGGTATTAAGTTTGAGCATCTAGAACCTTCTCGAGCGACATAAAAATGTTTATTTAAGAAAGGCCTAAATATTGTGTAGGATAGCTCTAGGTGGTAGTTCACAATTTAGTCTTGTAGATTACTATAATGAAGCTACCCATGTGGGTTAGCATATTGTACTTGTAAATTTTTTAATTCTACATTTACCACGATAATAAGAAGTCCATATTTTATTCTTCCATTTGTTTTTTTTTCTTTGGTTCTATTATGAATTTATGGTATTAAAGGGAGCAACCTTCATCACTCTATCAAAAATAATAATTTTTGGTAATCCATGCAATCTCACAATATCTTTAAAGAAAATTTAAGCAACGTGCTCAACATTTGATATTTTCTTACAAGGTATGAAATGAGCCATCTTAGAAAACCTATCTACAACAAAAAATATAGAATCATACCCCTTTACTATCTTAGGAAATCAAAGAACAATATCCATACTGATTTCACTCCAAGGTTTCTCATCAAGAATAGTAATAGGTGCATATAAACCAATATTCTAACTCACTCCTTTTGCAACTTGAAAAACTCTACAACTCTTTACAAACTTCTGAACATCCTTATACATCTGAGGGCAATAATATATTTCCTTCAACAAATTCATTGTTTAATCATTTTCAAAATGTCTATCAAATCCACCACTATGCTTTTCTTTAATCAAATTCAACCTCATAAAAATCTTAGGAATACACAATTGAATGCCCTTAAACAACATATCTTATTGAATAAAATACTCATCAAACATACTTGGTTGTTCTGTCAAACTAGGTGCTCTGCACTCTCTCCAAATCTTAGAAAAATCATGATCAGTATCATACAAATCCTTCATCTCATCAAAACCAAGAACTTTAACCTTCATCACAGTCAATAAAGAATGTATCCTACTCAATCCATTAGCAACTCGGTTAGTGACTCCACTCTTATGTTTAATCACAAATGTAAAATTCTACAAATAGTAAAGCCACTTCATATGTCCATGATTCAACTTATGTTGAGTTCCCAAGTGTTGTAAAACTTTATGATCAATATACAACAAAAACTCCTTAAGAATCAAATAATGTCTCCACATCTTCAATGCTTGAATAATAGCATAAAACTCTTGATCATACAATTTCCTTTTAGCATCATTCAACTTCTCACTAAAGAAAGAAAACAATTTGCCTTCTTGACTCAATACAGGTCCTATTGCACTACCATTTGCATCACATTAAACTTGAAAGACATTATTGAAATTAGGAAAATCTAATTTATAGGAAACTTAATAGCCCTTTTTTTCAAAGTCTCAAAACTGTTGTCAACTCCATTTGTCCACTTCAATTCATTTTTATCTACTCTCATTGGCTCAATCATCATATTATAAACAAAACTAAAATTCCTTATAAACTTCCCATAAAAACTAACCAAAATATGAAATGATCTTACCTTACCCACATTCTTAGGTGTAGGCCACTCCAAACTTTCTTTAACCTTCTGAGGATCCATCTTCAAACCATCATCTAAAATCACAAATCCCAAATACACAATCTCCTCTTGCATAAAAGAACACTTCTTTAGATTAATCATTAACTTTTCTTCTTTCAATCTCTATGAAACTTGTCTAACATGCTAAAGATATTCTTCCTTAGTCTTATTGAATATCAGAATATCATCCAAATAAACAATCTCAAATTTACCCAAGAATCTCTTAAGAACTTCATTCATCAACCTCATGAAAGTACTAGGTGCAATGTGCATTAGTCAAACCAAAAGGCATTACCAACCATTAATATAAATCATCTTTTGGCTTAAAAGTAGACTTTCATTCATCACCTTGTCTAATTCTAATCTCATGATAGCCACCTTTCAAATCAATCTTGGTAAAATACTTTGCTCCACTCAAATAATCTATTATGTCATCCGTCCATCCTTGACATAGGAAACCTATATTTCATTATGATATTGTTAATAGCTCTATAATTAGTACATATTATCCATTCTTCCTAGGTGCTAATAGGATAGGTACAACACATGGACTCAAAATTTATCTGATAAAACATTTCTCAAATGATTCACTCACTTTTCTATTAATTTCCTTTTTTTCAATAGGTGTCAATCTATATGGTTCTGGAAAACTAGATCTAGGAATCAAATTCATACAATGAATTATTCTTTTCATTAGAGGTAAACCATTAGGCATATTCTTTGTAACAATATCTTTATACTCTATCAATAATTTTTTAATCTTTATTAGCATTCGGTCAATACTACCAGTTTTTGTTATTACTCAAACTCAACTAACTAGCACTAGGCTAACATTGTTATCTTATCCTGGATGATACTGGCACAACTTGGTCTCCTAGGGATTATAGAAAAACAAACTTGATTCTTCTTTATTTCCTTTTCAAATTGTTTTCCATTAACCATGCAAATTCTTATAGTAGTATGCTTAATCTCATCTGGACTCTCAATCAAAGGTAGCAATATTTGTTTTTTCTCATTCACCCAAAGAGTATAGTGATTCAATCTTCCATAATGCATAGCATATCTATCATATTTCCAAGGTCTACCCAAAAAAATACAACAATCCATAGGCATAATATCACACAAAACTTCATCAAAGTAATGTGCAATCTTGAACTTCACAATACATTATTCACTTACCAATATCTTATGCTCATCTTTGATCCATGAAACATGATAAGATTAAGGATGCTCCAACCTACAACTGTAACTTTCTAACCAATTATTTTGATGCCTAATTTGTAGGACTTCCACTATCAATGATCACCTTGCAACATTTTCTAGCCATCTTATATTTGGTCTTGAAAAAACTTCTTCTAAGGATAGGTTCTTCATCATTTCCCTTATTACATAAGGTTCTTCTCACCATTAGATTTTCTCCACCCTCAAGTCCACTAGGTGAACCCTTGGTGTCTCCTTTAACAACAAAATTTCTATTGCCTTGCCCACTTTTAGAGGATCTACATTCAAAAGATTTATGCCCCTCTTTACCACATCTGAAACAATTACCATGAAAACCACCTCTAGAATAATAATTGCCTCTTCCTTGGTAAGAACGAGTACCTCCTTAGTAGGAATCACCACCTTTCCACTCAATCTTTCCTTAATCATCATTCTTCCATTTAGATTTTCCCTTATAGAATTTTCAGATCTGCCACCTTCTACATAGGATCTACCTCTACCTCTCTAGAATCTACAAATTCTACCTCTTTAACTTTTTTCATGCTTCTTTGTCAACATGTCCTCCACTTTCAAGGCATATTGATATGCTTCCTCCCACTTTCTAATTTCACAAAACTTATCTCATCTTGAATTTTGGATCTCAATCCATTTATGTACCTTGCAATTTTCTCAACATCATCGTCCATATGTCAAGATCTGATGTCCATTCTATAAAATTCCTTAGTATACTCCTTCACAATCATGTATCTTTGTCTCAAATTTTGTATCTTTCTCAACAAACTAAATTGTTAATTAGAAAGAAGGAGCTTGATTTTTACAATGTCACCATCTTTGCCCAAGTCATGGCCTTCTCCTTTCCTCTTCTTTGTCTATCAGTTTGCATATGCTCCCACAATAGTGAGGCATATACATTCAACCTTGTAACTACAATCTTCGCCATCCTATTATTAGGAGTGTTTTTATACTCAAATAATTTCTCCATTTTAGAGATCTAGTCCAACACAAAATGGTATCAAATTTTCCATCATAAGGAACAACTCCAAAAATAGGGTTTTAATTTTCCCTAGACAATACTCTCCACAAAATTGCCTCATCTTGATCTTCTTTAGGTTATGGATTAGGTTTTAGTGCTATTGCTTCATCATCACTCACATCGTCAAGATGTGCTCCTCTTCTTTGGGTTGTCTCTATAATATCTAATTTGGTTGTAATTTGTCTCAATGTATCCAACATGGCACTATCAACATTTCCTCTACCTTGAACCATCTTTACAATTTAGGTTCTTGCAAGATTGAAACCATTTGCAAGTTATAGGTCAAACCCAAAAATCTACAACCCTACAACCCAAATCAACTTACGATTATTCATGATCCAATATCCACAAGGATGAATCTCTACTCTTATAGTACCTGATGTAGAGAGGTATGAGATAACTAGGGCCAAAGGCACACTTAGCTATTCAACCACTTGCAAGAGTTAACATAGTAAGAAAAACACCAAAATATAGCAAACTCAGGAGATATAGAAAACTCAAGAGATAGAGGAACAAATGCCTTAATATAATCTTCAACTAATCAGATACATGCCTATTTGTAAGGACTTCTGGGTTATGGCTATATTATAATCATATTCAAACTTCAATGATTAGACTTTGCATCTAGCTCTATCTTCTCTCCTCCTTCATTTCATCCTAAAACTCTACCAAAGATCTCTTTAAATACATGCATGGAAAAAAGTTAGCCTATTGCAATATAACCAAAATAAAATCTAACATTAAATGCTAGAACAAGTCACAAGTTGGCTCTTAGAAAATACCTATCAAAAAATTAAATGCAAAGGTCAGCTCCAACAAGAAACCACACATAGACAACTAAACAAATTAAGACAAGGAAAAATACTACACTTCAACAAACTCAAAAATGCTCAACAACCAAATGTACTTGACATCTAGTCAAACTTGGAAATTAGATGGACTCAACACCCAAATGAACTAAATGGTCTAAGGATAGCTTGGTACTAACTATGAACTCGACAACCACTACAAACTTGACACCATCTAAGAAACTCAACAATGCAAGAAATTGAAACTCATTAGTAACAAGAAAGAATGAAAATATGTTGGACTGTAGTGAAACCTAAGATGCTTCTACATCATCCACACATCTGGCACAAAAGGGTAGTGGATGAGAAGGTGTGGGATAGATTATGCATCTTTGTAACATAAAACACAACAATTATCAAGCTAACACCCTCTCCTTTGTAGACTATCAATTGTGACGATAGTCCCATGTAAGGCCATCCACCAAAATAATTTATCTCTGGTAGGATCCATGATCAATAGACCTTCTGCCATTCTCCCTAGGCTACATCCTACCTTAGACAAAAAAGATAATCCAATTTCACCATGACATCACTTGAGGAGGTAAGTCTTCAATGAAAGAGTCACCCATAGGGGTGAAGGGAATCTGATAACATTGAAGAAAATTTTATAGTTCTAGGGCAAGACCTACTTGGTAGTAAACTCTTTATTCTAAATTTTTATCCATTGACATTCTAGGGTGATATAGCTTTGATTTAGAGTACCAGTATTTCTAGTGCAAGTCTCACACATGTGTTGGAACCTAGTGTGCATTAGGGGGTCATCTTAAAGTCAATGGTTTTTCCATCCACTACAATCTAGTGAGTACCCATCCTAGACTTCTCTTCAAAACTTGACCACAAGAAATTTCTTTAGATTTTTAAAGAATGTCTCTATATCTACCTAGGAATTTAAAGATGGAGCATAAATACATCGGATTACCCTACAAAGATCTTTCCTTTCCATCCTGCTAGCTTTCTCTAAAAGTGTTCAACTAGGCCATTCCAGTACTAATTGGAGACATTTTTAATCGTAAGTGGGAGACTATGATAGGTATCTAGGAGAATTGTATCCTAGGATTCCAATATTCTGGTCACCTTTACCCTCATACTAGTGTCTGTGTTGAAACAATACACTTTACTTTTTTGATAGTTAATGCATTGTCTTGAAATCATCACATATTGATTCAAAATAGCTCCCCACTTCCTAGCTTTATCAACTAAAGAGATTCCAAATAAGAAGATTCCATCAACAAATTGTTGGATAATTTGTGGTGGGCATGGGGATGTGAGTTTTACACCTTTTATTCAGCTAGAGTTAGCCATGGCCACTAGATTTTTGCTCAGCACCTCTACCATAGTGATGAATAAGTAAGGTGATAGGGGGTCACCTTGTCATAGACCTTGGGAGGAAGAAAAGAAACTGACAAGGGCCCATTAACAAGAACCAAAAACATGATGGTTTTCATAGCACTCCTGACAATTCTACTAACATTCTCATTCAAGCCTAAATTATTCAGGATAGAAAAAAGAAATTCCTTCTTAACCTTATCATAATCCTTGGAAATATCATGTTTAAGTCTCATACCAAGGTTCTTTCTCATTTCCATATAGAGAATTTCCTCATATGTGCTTATGACCACATCAAGGATTTATTGCCCTAACACAAAACCATTATGGTGTGGTCTTATAAACCTATGAAGAAGGTGCTTGATGTGGTTAATCATTATCTTGGTGAGAACTTTAGAGATCATTTTGCAAAGAATAATGGTTCTAAAATCTTCTAGACATCTAGGGTCATCCATCTTAGGAACTAGAAGAATGATTTTTTTTTTAAGTTCCTTCAATAGTTTTCCAATTCTAATGAGGTCATTAGCCATGTGAACCACATCATAGTTAATAATATCCAAAAATTCCTTGAAAAAGGCCGAGGGAAAACCCATTAGCTCCTAAGGCTTTGTACTAATTTAAATACTAAACACTACCTTTCTTACCTCCTCCTCCTTGTCCTTACCACTCATGGCCTCATTCATCTAGTTATTCACCACTAGTTTAAATGACCTTAGAATATTATTTTACATCTTACTACTAACCTAAAGTACTAGAGGTTTGTTGATTTCTTAGAAATAATTATTTTCCTTTTCTTCTATCCACTCCACTTCCTTTATCTCTTGAACTTTATCATCAACCAGTAGGTTTATGGTGTTTCTCTTTTTTCTCCTTGACAATGATCTATGGAAGAAGTTTATATTTTGATCACCCTCACCCAATCACTGGACCCTAGATATTATTTTTCAAAAGATTTCCTCCCAATTTAGGAGAGTCTTCCACCTATCCTGACACTCCCTCTCCTCCTGCTATATAGTGTTAGTATTACCTTGTACCAGATAATTTTGAAGAGATTCTAATTTATTTTCAATAGTCTTCTTTTCCTTGGAAATTTTTCCAAATGAATATTTTCTCCATACTCTAACTTCTTTGTGGATTCTTTTTATTTTTTTAGCAATACAAAACACAATCATTCCTTCAACTAGATTATTCCACCACTGTGCAATACAATCCCTTTACTCCAGGTGTGAGCACCACATGATTTCATACATAAAGGGCCTTTATCTAGTAGGTTAACTCTGTGTCCATGAAAAAAATAGCATAGAGTGGTGTGATATGATCATCAGATTTTCCTTTAAGGATATATGTTGGAGAATGTCCCATTAAACTAAAATAAGGGCCCTATCAAGCCTAGCCTCAATAAGATTTTTCCCCAACCTATTGTTAGACCAATTCAAAGTAAGATCTTGGAGATAAGTGTCAATCAAGTCATTCCTCCTAAGGAAGCCCTCTAAGTCATGCATACTTTCAGAAAAGTTCTCCAAGCCCCTCATTTTCTCTGAAGAGTAAAGAGGTGTATTAAAATTACCCATACATAGTATGTTTTTCCATCTCATAGCATCAACCACTTTAGTTGTCTTGTCCCAAACAACCAATCTATCATTTTGAGTGTTGGGAACATAGAAGTTGAACAAATTCTAGCTAACAGCTTGGGATGTTAAACCCATGACCACAAAATAGGTATTGAGGAGGATCACTAAACCCACTGCCTTGGCTGGGTTTTTTAGTGTTGCAATGCCACCAAAAGCACCATTAGCATTACTATAAGAAAATTTGGCACTTGGCCAAATGTAAGTAGCCACTCTAGAGAGAACATGCCCTATCATTTTCACTTCATACAAAAGAATCATAATGGTATTAAGTTTAATGATTTGTGGATTAATTTCATACTACTTGGAAGGACTATTAGTCCCTCTCACATTCAAGAGCATAATATTCATCTCTTATGTGGTTGGATTTCCTTCAAGGTTTTTTGTTTCTCCTATGCTATATCCTTTTATGTTTCCTTATCATAGATGTTTCTGATTGAAGGTCTCCCTACCTTCATTGTTGATCCAAAATTAACCCTATTTCACCCTCTAGGTTTCCTCTTCAGGGCCATCGATTCAACTTCATTACATAGGTAGTCAAGACTTGGCATCTCATAGGTAGGCGATAGTGTTTCCACAATACTAGGGAGTGAAACCACCAGGGTTTCATTTGTGAGTGGTGAGTCATTTCCCTTATTTGGGGATATGTTTTTGGGGTTAATAACTTTAAACTTATCCTCCATCCCCCTTTTCATTTGTCCTCCTCTAGGTTGAGTCAGTTGCATGGCTTGCGCTTCAAAAATCTCCCCCTCCTCTTGCTTACTTGTTTCCTTTTTATCAATTTGACAACATATGATCTCCTTACCTTACCCATCAACATCCTCCTTCATAGAGGTCATCACCTTATCTCTATCCTTACTAATATTTTTGTTCTGAAGTTCTTCCACACTTGTTTCTATCAATATTACCAGTTCTATGCTCTCATGGCATTTAGTCTGGTTAGCCATTTCACCAGTGTTTGAATTTTCTACCACCACCACACATGATGAGGTAACTTTGTCCTTGATTTTCTATCCCTTCTTACATTCCACTATCAAATGTCAAAAGATGTTGCATCATTGGTAGAAGGGAGCATCATTCTCATAAACTAATGATTTTGACCAAGTACCCCATTTAGAGTTTTGATCCACCATGGTTGGTAATGGTTTATTCATACCAACATTTACACAAAACCTAGAAAATCCTAGCTTAGTTTTGGAGTTATTTGTTATATCCATTTTAATGAACTTTCTAAAGGAGTTTCCAATCCATCTAAGTTCTTGCTCATCCTAGAATTCCAAGGGGAGTCTGGGTAACCTTATCTAGATAGTTGTAGATATGCAGAGTTCACACTCAGGGAAAAATCACACTTTCCATTTTGCAACCATCAAAATATGTTTTCCAAAGTTCCAGAATCTTGCCATGATCAAATCATGGTCCATTTTAGCAGTGAAGCTAAAAAAAAGAGAAATCCTTCCATCATGGATATGGGCACAAAATCTAAGAGTTTCCACCTAGTAAAGCACTATTTTCTAACCATATCTACCATAGGTCAGAATGAGACAAAATTTCCAACAAGGGTCAAGGAAAGACCTAATGAAATTGAATCAATCATAGAGTCTGGAAGTGAGATATGTGGTTTTATAGCTCCTAAGAAAAATGTGGGGTTCTCTCTAGAGTCCACAATAATCTTGGATATGATGACAACCCCTAGCCAATTTTACTTTATGGTCACAACCTTGTCCATAGCCATCGTAGGGCCCCCTAGAGGTTGGGGGCCTAAATAGACATAGATGTCACGAATGTCACATGGTTCTATTAGGCCAAGATTTACCACTTGATGCAACACACAGGCATTTTGGGACTTAATGAACAAAACCAATTCTAGATCCAGACACACAGGGGCCATCTCTAGTGGGGGACGAACCATCCACTTGAAGACTAGGAAGGCATCAAACTAGGTTTTAGGCTAAGAGCAAGAAAGTTGCAAAGCTTTCCACCTTACTACTTTTTTGCTTCTTACTATTACTTCTTAATGTAATTCAATTTATTTAACTTGATTGTTTTGATTGCACTTTTTTATTGTGTGAATAAGTTAGAATCTCTCAATTGTTCCTTTGACACTCATTTTGTTGTCTAGTCTCCCTATCTAACCTAGAAGGAATATTTGCACCCCCACCTCCAAACCACTATAATAGTAAAGAATAGGCCCCTAAAGATTTGAACCAAGTAATCTAATGAGTTCATGGTGTAGAATAGTTTAGCTTGGATTGTTCCCAAAACTTGAGAACATGTTTTTAGGAAAGGTTTCTAAACTAAACTATAACAAGGGATGGGATGGTGAGGATGGTAGGGAAAGAGTATTACTTAGATCAACTTATAAATTTTTCTACCTCCTAAAGCTAGAATTCTTGGAGTCTATGTGGGAGTGGAAACTGGGGGCAACAGTTCTTTTATCTTCTATCTACATTATAAGACTCTAGAATAGAAGAATCCTAGAATGACTAGGTGGGCTAGGTGAGGAATGAAACTTGGGGTGGGTGGGAGTAGGAGAGAGGTAAACTCCATTCCTCTCCCTTCCTATAAGATTTGGAGTTGATTCAAGTTGATTGTATCTATTTATAGGTGATATCTCCCCTATCTATATTATTGGGTCTCTACTAAAAATTATAGGTGTAGGATGGGTGAACGACCTTTGTTCGTGGGTTAAATATATCTATAGATGAACTATTCCTATTGGTCTATTGATTGGTGGAGAACATAAATGAATGATGTTGGAATTTACAAGTGGGAATGTTTACCTCTAGAGGAGGGGGGGGGGGAACAAATTAGAAGTAACTAACTTTAACCTTTAAAACATTTTAGCTGAGATCATTTACATGCATCTACCAGACCTACTTAACATGAAATATAAAGATGTGCATGAAAATAGATAACACAAGGTCTTGGTCACCCAAAAACCCTCTGTAACTGAGAAGGTAAAACTGGGTTGGGGATGACACCCACAAATTATCACTGTAGCAATATGTAACTATTTAAGGTTACAATGATTGACCACTTCCAATGGTCTACCCTATAAAAGGTCTGTCCTATTAAAGAATTTACATTCTATTAAAAGTGACCTGGTTAGAGGATCTACAAACACTCACTTGGAATGTTACCTTGTTAAAGGATTTAGCACCTTGCTAAAAGGCTTAAAACATGGCTATTAAACCAAACTATCATCATAGGATTTTCATTC
This sequence comes from Cupressus sempervirens, assembly GCA_028749045.1. NCBI lineage: Eukaryota > Viridiplantae > Streptophyta > Pinopsida > Cupressales > Cupressaceae > Cupressus > Cupressus sempervirens. The sequence continues at coordinate 24,663,259 of CM053786.1, forward strand.
CTAATAAAATGGCTAGAAAGTATTGGAATTCGATGACCTGATGACTTACAATCTTTAATTGTTGATTCCAAATCCTTGTTTTGCTCTGTATTTTCTCATCCTTTCTAATCTGATATGTCTCTCCTCAAAGTTTTGATGCTCTGTTCTAACCAACTAGATTCTATAATGATACTCTTTCCTCTAAGTCTTTACACCCTTTTGAACTTCACTTGTATTCTCCCATACAATACTTTCACTCACACACATATGAATAATGGAGTTGCATCCTCCTTTTAAAGGCTTCAAAGAATTAGGGTTAGGTATGAATCTACGATCAGTATTCATTCTTCTTTTCCCACTCAATTCTTTCACTTTTCTTATTGGTTGCATGCTTTCTCCATTTTTCTTATTAGTTGCATGTTGATTATATAGGGCATTTAGAAGATTCGATCTTATCTTCAAGATCCTTCAAGATTCATCCTAAGTTAGCTAAAAAATGGTTTACATCTTTGTTTGTGAAGGCATAAACTCATATGTTGATTCTGTGTTACTTGGCACTTACTAATTGTTGATGCTTGACATATATAGGAATTTTGTCTCACTCAGCTTCTATAGTAATTCTATTTAGCTTAGCATCTATACTTTTCTCAACACCTATAGTAACTCGAGATCACTTGTCATTCGGCACTTGAATCTTGCTTGACACCTAAAGTTTAGTTGGCATTTGTTGAATATCTAGCATAGCACATACTATAGCTTAGAATCTGTATTATACTTGGCATCATCTTTGAGAATTGGTTAAGTGTGTTGACACTCAATTGTCAAAACCAATGTGAGACCAACAATCTCTGCCTTTGACATGAGTTTCAAAAATAGTTAACTAAGAATTATGAATTTGGTATCTATTAGCATACTACACATTTTGTTTGTCATATGTACAAAACTTCAAAAACTTGTTCAAAATTTTGTAGATGATTATATACCTCAAAAACTTGTAACCCCCCCTGAGCTAATGTGCCATTTCTGTAACCAAAATTCCCTTCAGCTAAATTTGTCTCATGCTGATGTGTCCGATACTCTTTGCCTTATCTGCTCTAGTTGTACTCCCCCTTTGTTTCTACTCCCCCTTTTACACATCTCCTTGTAATTTTTGTTATCCTTCTAGCTTTATTTCCTTATCTCTTCTTAAAACTCAAAATTTTATTATCTCCTCCCTTGGGTATATCTCCCCAATATCTACATAATGTATTATCTCCTATCTTTATTATATCTCCCCCTTTTTGACACTTATATCAAAGGGTCCTAAGAATGAATGAAATATTTAGCCAAAAATGTTTCATTTACCTCCATTATCATCTTTACAGAAGCATCCCATTTATCTAAGGCAATTTCTAGCGCTTTGAGCTGGATGGTTGTCTTTGTTGCAAGATGTACTAGGCCTTCTAGTGTAGAAAGATTTGGATCTTTCTTCAAAAAAATTTCTACATAGGCCACTTCTTTATGTAGTAGTTCCAGATGTGGGCTAATAGCAGACTGAATTTGTATTAGTTCTGCCTTATCATTAGCCTCTTCTACTGTTAATATAGCTAACTCCTTCTTGGTGTGAAGTGTTGTGGCATAATGCTTCTCACTTTGAGCTGGATCCTTAGGTAGATGTGTGCTTGATATCTTAAGGTTCCTCTCCAAGTTATGTATTCTCTAGCTAGTCTCTTGTGTGAAATATGAAGAGTCACATAGTTTGGAGTACAATGAGAATATGTTCTCAAGTATTAGTTTCACCTTTTCTATCTTCTTGGCTAGTTCTACTTGTGACAGTGCTATCTCACTAGATATCTTCTCATTAACCTTCATTTGAAATTTCTTTTTAGACCATTCTAATAATTTAACATTAGTATCAAGGTCTTCCTTTTGTACCTGGTTCACTATGTTGGATAGTTGCTCCATAATAGGCTTTGTTTCATTAGGTATTGGCAAGCTAAATGCATCAAGGAAGATGTCTTTGGATTATATAAATGCCTTCTTTTACCTATACTCATTTCTAAGTATCTCTTGCTTCTTTTTCCTTTCTAGTGCCTCTTGCACTTCATTTATCTATGCTAGGTTCATTATCTTGTAGTCATAACTTGGTATGACTATTTCTTCATCAATTTCATGGTCTCCATTGTAAAGTACTCTTGATACCTTGGTGTAGCTCAAGCCTAGTGCTAAAGTTTGTAGTGGTATTGCATCAGTGCTCGATTGCTTAATAGGAGTTCATGAGGTAGGAAAATTTACCAACGTCTGTATTTCCTCTTGCTCTCTTTCCATGGGGGTTTTCCCCTTTTCCTTATCCTCTTCTCTTCTAGCTTGATCAATTAATATGATTTGAGGAGGTGCACCTTGACTTTATGCTATAGGATCCTGTTGTCTTGTCTACTCCTTATCTTGCTCCTCGGCAGTTACTGTAACTATGATATCAACCTTAGCAGTTGTGTCTTTTATTACTTTCTCTTTTGGTTGATCGCTTTTAGCTATAGGAGGTTGTGAAGGTGGTTCTTGTTTGTTCACCTTCTCCTTGGCAATTTTAGCTACAACTTTTTGTAACTCTTCTACACTCACCAAAATAGGATTTGTGCACAACTATGATTGCAAAGTTGTTTGGTGAAGGATCTTTTTGAGATCCTTTGTAGTCATTGGATTGATGTTCTAACCTAAGGTGTCAAGAAAATCCTTTACAATTATGGTCTATGTAGACATAGGTGGTGCATGTGGAGGACTGGGAAGTGGCAATTAGGTGTCTTGGACATTCTTTTCTTGCTACTACTCCTCAACTGTTGCCTCATCACCTTTATGTGTCTTCTCCTCCACTATAACCTCTTCTTTCTCTTTCTCTCCTTTTTCATCCTCATTTTCCTCTCCTTCCTCTTCATCATTTCTACATTTGTGTGGATTTTTTGACAACATTCTCAATCTTATTCTGCAGAATGTTGAAGGCTCTATATTTGGGTGCAAATTTTCTCCCATGTTTCTTATTAGCCTTACTTATTTTACCTTTTTTAACATCTGGCATTACATGAGCCAATGTTGACTCCCTTATTTCCTTCTCTATTTTTAGGTAGTAGTGCCATTTATTTTCAACTATTGAGCTTAACCCATTAGGCATAGAATTGTCCAGTTCAAGTGGGGTAGTCTTGAACTTGGCCATCATAGTGTAGATAGATTCTTCCACTATGTTTTTCTCTTCTCTATTTATCTTATTAAAATCAATTTTCTTTAAACTAGTTAAATTTAAATTATCCCTTATGTTGTCACAAACATTTTCAATATCAAATTTGGTGGTGTGACTTACCACTCTAAATTGCTCATTATCAGATTTAGTCTTCTCTTCATCTGATTTTGGGGTGCAACATATTTTCTTCTTTTCTTTTCTGCTAGCCCTCTTTGCTTTGTGGCTTTTTTCTCTGCTCATTCCTTAGCCACTTTTTTTGTTTCCTTGGTGTCTACCCTTGTAATTGGCTTTGCTAGGCTCGGCTTAGTTCCTTTCTTCTTTCCTTTAGGCTATGCAATAGGCTATTTTTTTTCTTTTCTCTTCTAAGGTTCAGCCTTGGGTGCTTCCTACTTTGAACCTTCTTCTTATTTTTCATTTCCACCCATGCTTAGGGTTAGTGCTAAAGGTTCTTGACCTTGTTCTTCTTTATCTTCTTTTGCTTCTTCATCTTCTTCCTCTTCAGCAGTACCCTCACCAAATTTTACCTTTAACTTTTTCACAAGTTTGTCCTTTTTCTTTAGTGTGGAGGTAGTTTTTAACTTCATGTCTACCTTTGACCTTATCACATCAAGTACCAAAATGTGATGCATTCTTGTCCACTTCCTCTTCTAATAATGTAGTTATAGCTACAAATGCCTCATCTATGTTTATCTCATATTCAAGAGGTCCTAGCCATCTAACTCTTGGTATGGCTTCTTGTATGTAAGTATAATCAATATCTACAAGAAAACATATATCATTAATATATTGTTCTACTAATGAAACTAGTATACTTAGTCTCTATTTCATGGATTTCTTGAAATCCTCAAAGTAGCTTGTCATAAGTGTTTCAAAATTAGCTCCCATTTGTTCAATATATTCATTTACTTGAGCTACTATAGACCTGTTGGTTTTCTAACTTACTTTTCCAAAGGATGGAAATTAATTTTGTATATACAAAAATATGCAAATCAAAAATGCACCAAACTTGCAATGTACTCCCTTTGTTCTCCTTATTGCTACTAAGTTCTCATTGATCGGTTGCAATTGTAATTCTGCAAGATCATAAGTATGATCCATTTTCACTAGTTTGTAGCCAACATCCACTACAATGCAAGGTACACTCTTAAGTCTGCTAGATTGATAAAATTTGTAAGAAATAACCCTAATAGTAAAGTCAACAAGAGGGTCTTGGATTGTATCTATAGTCATTCCTCTCTTGTTCCTTTTTTTTAAATTTTTACTTGGCCATCTTCCAACCATAAACTTCCATCATGAATCTCGCTAAGTATAATTCTAATCCATTCCATTTTGAAGGTAGTGGGGAATTCTAGGGCATGAGTCAAACCCTTATTCTCAATGATTTGGTATTATTCCTCTAAGACTCTATTTTCACACAATATTTTATATTCTTCTCTCATCTCCATGTCTCCTATGGCACCAATTTTGCAGTTGTAACATCTTCTAACATCTTGGACCATAACTACCTTAGGAGGTATAATAGATAGGGCTCTAGCTAGGCCATTTTTGTATGCCATTTTAGGGAATGGCTTGAAATCAGGTTGTTTTACTTTGTTTGACACAAGCTAGACCTCAAATGACTCTTTCTTGTTAGGTTTCCTAGAACTGGAGGCCATTTGTGTGATCTAGGGTTTGAAAACAAAGAAAATGTAAACCGACATAGCTTGGCACTAGTGTAAATACCTTTAAATCAATGAAAATATGCTAAATCACTTTTAAATTGGCTCAAATGTTGGATTCTCTACTTTGAAGTTATTTTCCTCTCTTTTTCATCTTTTCTCTTTGATCAGGATGAAGAAAAATGGATAAAAATGTGGTTATATACCCTTAATTTGTAACATTTAATGCTTAGTGCATTTATAGCTATCCACTCAGCTTCTTAAGAATTTCTTCATTACTCAGCTTCCGTTGTATTTACACCACTCAACATCCACTAAAGTATCCTTCACTTGGCTTCAACTAAAATTTCTCTTCGTTCGACTTCCACTACCAACTCAGCTGCAACTAATCATTCAACTTCTATTGATTTTGGCAATCAACTCGACATGTACTGGGATTTTACTTAGTATCTAAATGCAACTTTTTCTAACTTGGCAGTATTGGTGAAAACTTGAAGTTTTAACTATACATCTATATTGATGCTAAATCTCTTCTTTTCATCACTTGTCTAGGAATTGATGTATGATAAAGATTTGTATATCAGTTCCACATAACTTCTTGTGCTTAGTTGGAAGAAGTGTGACCACTTGACTTTTTAGGAAAAGTGATCCCTTCATTTGATGTGCTACTACCATCTTTCTTCTTCCATGTCTTATTCATTTATCCTCTGATGTGTTCAACATGTAGTTTCTCTTTTCGTTTTTTAATCTCTAAGTTGGGTGCCTTTGACCTTGTTGGGAAATTCTGACTGACATGTCCAATCTTTAAGAAAATGAAGTAAGTGGTTTGGCTGAGCCATCTATTGTAGTTTCCAATGAAATGTGTTCTTATGCAATTTTTAGGGCTATGTCCATATTCTTGATAGTAATGGTAGTTGTACCTGGTGTTGTAGTCCCAATTGTAGTGATTTCCATGATTATTTCCCTTTGCTAGTTGATTAGGTGTCCACATAGGCTTTGATCTACACTTAAAAGCTCTATGTCCATAATTCTTGCAATTGTAGCAGTGACCTTCAAATCTTGGTATTCTAATAGTCTTAGTCCTGCAGTCATGTGCTTGATGTCCTTGCTTGTTGCACTTGTGATAGTCACCCACATTCTTAGGTTTGTCATGTTGAGGGACATTCTTGCTTCTGCATACATTAGAGGTATGTCCCTTTTTACCACAAAAATGACAAGTAGGTCTAGTGTTCTTACCTTTGTCACTTCTTTCTTCTGCTATCTTCGATGATTCTCCTTTTTCAATGCTGGTCTATCCTAGTCCTGAAGTATCATTTCTGGCTCTTGGTGATTTTAGTAACTGTTCAAAGTACTTGATGACCTCATTAGGTTTTTTGAAGATCTCTAAAATTCCCTTCTCTCTTTTTAGGTCATTTAGTAGTTGTTCATTTTGCATCTTCAATGTGGAGATCTTAATATCTTTGACATTTAGTTCATGATGTGCATTCATCATCTAGCTTAGGGTGTCCAACTGCATGTTGAAAATTCTTGCAAGCTCAATTAACCTTTCTTCTAGTATATTGACAAGGTTTCGCTTGTCTTCTTCTACCATAGCCTTATCTTACAATGGCTCTTTTCTTCTGTTCAGTCACTTCACAAAGCATCATGGCTTGTGATTCTTGTTCAATCGTGAGAGTTCTAATTTCTTCTGCTTGAGCTCTATTCTTCTTAATTAGGGCTGTTATTTCTGCATCAAACTCTTTGGAATCTCCATTTGCAAACAATTTTGTGGTGTCAATCTCCTTGTATTGTGTATCATTATTAGCTATGGCAATGTCTCTTCTTCTCTTTAAGGATTTTGTCAGTTCTTCTTTGGCTTCTTCCAAGGGGTGTAGAGTAAGTTATACATCAATCACGTGATTTTCTATGATCTTCCCAAGTTTTTAGACTTCCATTTCCAAATCTTTTCTCCAAGTTGTAAAGCTCCTCCTTGTGAGAACTTGGCTCTGATACTAATTGTTGGAATTTACAAGTGAGAAGGTTTACTTTTGAGAGGGGGTGAATCAAAAGTAACTAACCTTAACCTTTAAAACATTTTAGCTAAGATCATTCACATGCATCTAACATATCTACTTAACATGAAATATAAAGACATGCATGAAAATAGATAACATAAGGTTTTGGTCACCTAGAAACCTTTCAAAAATGAGAAGGTAAAACTAGGGTGGGGATGACACCCACAGATTATCACTACAGCAATATGTAATTTTTTAAGGTTGCAAAGATTGACCACTTCCAATGGTTTTCCTTGTGAAAGGCCTATCCTATTAAAGACTTTACACTCTGTTAAAAGCAACCTGGTTAGAGGATTTACAAACACTCACTTGGAATGTTACCTTGTTAAAAGATTTAGCACCTTGTTGAAAGGCTTACAACATGGCTATTAAACCAACCTATCATCACAAGATTTTCATTCCTTATACAATGGCTAGAAAGTATTGGAATATGATGACTTGATGGATTACAATCTTTAGTTGTTGATTCTAGATCCTTTTTCTGATCTGTCTGTTATGATCCTTCCTGATTTGATATGTCTCTCATCAAAGTTATGATGCTCTATTCTAACCAACTGGATTTTGCAATGTTGCTCTTCCCTCTAAGTCTTTACACCCTTTGTAACTTCACTAGAATTCTCCCATACAATACTTCCACACACACACACACACATATGAATAATAGAGTTTTTTCCTCCTTTTAAAGGCTTTGAAGACTTGGGGTTAGGTATGAATCTATGATTAGTATTTATTCTTCATTTCCTGCTCAATTCTTTCACTTTTCTCATTGGTTGTATGCTTTCTCCATTTTTCTTATTAGTTGCATACTAATTACATAGGGAATGTAAAATATTTGATCTTATCTTCAAGATCCGTTGAGATTCATCTAGATTCAGCTAAAAAATGGTTTAGATCTAAGTTTCTAAGGGCACAAACTCATATGCTCATTCTGTGTTACTCAACAGTTACTAATTGTTGATGCTCGACACGTATAGGAATTATGTCTCACTCAACTTCCATATTAATTCTATTTATCTCAACATCTATACTTTTCTTGACACCTATAGTGACTTGGCATCACTTATCACTCAGCACTTGAATCTTGCTCGACACTTGAAGTTAATTGAGCATCTTTTGAATCTTTGGCTTGACACATACTATAGCTCAGCATTTGTATTATACTAAGCATCATCTTTGAGAATTGGTTAAGTGTGTTAACACTCAATTATCAAAACCAATTTGAGACCAACAAATGACCTATCATGATAATCAACATATAGAGATAGGGAGGACCCCACCATTATAAAGGAAAAGTGAATGTAGGTCTTGAATCCTCATTCTCTTTCATGTCCTTCCATTATTAGCTAACATAGAAGAAAAGTTGTGAGGTCTACCATATTGTTTATACATGATACAACTAGTTACATCATAGTCATCAACACTTTCACAACTACTATTAGATTGCACATCTATTCTTCTCCAAGAACTCTTATTGAAGGATAGAGAACAAGGTGCCTAATGAATAATTGTTAGGTATTGATCCATAATTCATCTTGAAATTTGTCCTTATTTTTGTCTACATTCATCTTCATATTTTTTCAAAACCATCTTGATATCCAAAGGAATGAATATGAACCCCTATCTACATAGAAATGGTGGAGCCATCCATACTCACATTTGATTCTTTTCTATGTTTGTCATTTAGAGATTCTTGACTAAAAGTTGAGGAATTATCTAATCTAGACAACCCCTTGAACTATGGAAAATGAATGATGGTAGGACCAACAGATAAAATTTAGACTAGTGGAAGGCATCCAACTGTCCACTATCTAGATATTTATGTAATTGGTATCTTCCAAGAATGTATAATTCATATAGATATCAATCAAGCCCTACTCCCTCTCCCTATTGGTTGAGTTATCTCACCCTACTATGATATATCTAGTAGGTCATCACAATATCTATATAGGATTGATTAAACTCTAATTCTAGAAAGGTATCCTAACTCTATCTATGCATTTCATTAAGGTCCTCTATTCTAATCTTGTATGCATATAGAGGGGATGGACCATCCATCCAACTACAATGAGTATTGTTGATTATAAACTATACTGAGTCAAATTTAGGGTGGAAAGATCCTATAATTCATCATAGAGAAGAGATGGATAGATTTCTCCAAGATGAAGCTATAGGAGAAAGATCAAATTGATAGGGCTAGGTACCTAGATCTATATAGATTGTAGATGGTGTCATATCTCTATTTGTAGTCAAAACAGTATAGGCATAGTAAAATAGGTAAATCCACTTTATAAGGAAAACTAAACATATATCTTAAGTCACTCCTATATTAGCTAGATAGTTTTCTCCTAGATGAAGGTATATTTTAGAAAAGAAAACATTTTTGCTACATATATTGAAGAGGAGAATTAAAACTTTATCCTCTATAACCTAAGATGGGATGGATGTTTTCTCTCAAGGCAGAGTCATAGGTGCATTTCCCTTTTTCCTAGATGCCAAAGGGGGGGACATTGAGATAGAAGTTCACAAGTGTTTTCATCATTAACAATGTGGGAAATTATTGCAAATATGTCACATTAGTTATTATTGATATTAATATTACTAGGGGAATTATTGGTGGAAATTATTTTGGGTGGATCATATGTTGATATGATTTATGTGGTTATTTGGTCACATTTGGATAACAAGAATCATGAAAGTCATTACTTGAAAGACACATCTTATACTCATGCATTGCTTTGATCCAAAATATATACAAGAATTTTTTTAATGTTCTAGATACTAATATTGAGAATTTGGATCCATTAGAGCTACCATCTTTCTATGCTCTAGCCTATATACATTTGAAAACTAAGCTTGGTGTACAATTAGAGTATGTTAAAGTACAAAGTGGTGTCACCTTTCAAGATGACTTATCAGAGTGACTAGATTTGAGTATTTCTATCTAAAAGTCAATTTTATTAAAATATATGATCGAGATAAATTCATTCTAGCTAAGTTACATATGCTCTCACACTTTTCCAATTGGAAATGTCTCCTAAATGCATGTTTTATACTAGTTTTTATCCACTTACTAAAGAAATATAATTATTTCAAAAAATTGATGTTTCAATAACCTTTAATATTTTTTATGATATATTTTTAATAACATATAAAAACCATTTTATAGAGCTCAAATTCAAGAATATTCTCATATAGAGTTAATAGTGTTTAAATTAGATATGGGTGACTGCAAGAAGTTGGGTCACAATTCTGCGGAAGTCAGATCCGCGGAATTGTACTTCTCAGAAATGGGTACCCAATTTTTTAAAAATGGGGTACCCGTTTCTAAAATTACACTTTGGGCACCCGAGCCGAATTTTAAAAATCGGGTACTCGATATTTAAAACGAATCAGGTGCCCTAGCCGCTTAACGATCGGGTGCCCGCCTTTTTAAGAATCGGGTACCTAATTTGTAAAAGTTTTATATAGCACTTTTTTGGCATTTTTGAGGTCATTTTCATGACCTCAAAAATGGGAGCCCGATTAGAGACACATATCGGAGCCCATTTTTCAGCCCTGCCGACTACCCCCTTACTGCTAGTTTTTGATACACAGGTATTTTAATATGTTTTATACTATTTTACTTTATTTTTTTCAATTTTCAATTTAATATGTATGTTAATTTATTGTTTTTTCACTTTTACTATGTATGTAAAATTGTAAATTTACATTGTTAATGAACTTAAATGTTTAAATTTTTGTATTTGTTAATTAAAATATAGTTTCGTAAATGTTTATTTAAAACATTATTATTTTAGATGTTTTGAAATGTATTTAATTTATGTATTTATTAAAATGTTGAATGATTAGATTAGATGTAAATTTATTGTTTAAACATGTAATTTTACAAATAAATATAACCTCGACCTAAATTCATTGTTTAAACTATAATCTCGACCTAACCATATAAATAAAACCCTAAACATATATAAAATACTTAATCACATAACAGTCGGCCAAGGGATCCAAACAAAAAACTTATAGTATTTAAAATGATTTTACTTAAATTATATTGTACTTTATTTCATGGATCGAAAATGGATGATGTAAACTATTTTATAAATGTATATTCTTTCAGCCTTTCATACTCTGTGACATGTACAGTGGATGATTGTGCATTCTGAATTAATTTCCAAGTGGCATTCAGAAAAAATGTATATAAATTATTTAAATGGATTGAATTGAAGTAGTTAATATGAACTTTCATGTGGATGTGTTATTTATTTTACTTTTACTAGTTTATAATTATTTAAAAATGAAATGTAAATGTGCTCATTAAGGAATGCAATCTCTTATGTTTTTTATAAATGTAAATTATTGTATGTATGTTATTGCTTGCTTAGTAAAACTTTTGATTAGTTCTTTGGATCCCTTGGTTGGGCGTCATTTAGGATTAGTTCTATAATGACAATTTGTATTGAATTTACCTCTAATCACAACCCTTAGTATCATCTTAACCTAAGTAATCTTAATTTTCTAAAACCTACACTAGGTAATATATAAATAATTAAATAACTTTCCTATCTTACCTTGAGCACTAATTTTATAAATGTCAAACCCTAAGATTGAAAGGGAACCCTGGCCCTTAACTAATTAATATTATACTTATAAACCAAATTGAATTAAACCATGATCATAAACCTAATTATATATCCCAACTTAAGAGTAGAAACCTTGAATTTAACCTTAAAAATCCTTTCCCGAACCATTAACCAAATTGAACCATTACCCTAGAAGATTGAACCAAGTTAAATGTTGACCTTAAGACTAAACCAAATCACCCTAAACTAGAACTCAATAATATATTGAAAACTTTAAAACAAAATTCAAACCTAACTTTTTTTAATTAATGTTGGTTTTTAATCTAAAAGCTCTAACTATAATTCTATTTCTAAAATCCAATTTAGCACTTTAAAAATTAATTCAATTTATTAACTCTTGTCCTAATTGAAACCTAAGCATGTAAACCTAATCAAACAGTACAAACCAAATTGAACCCTAATCCTAAAACTAATTAAACATTTTAATCAATGTCTCAAAATGATGCATCATAAAAAAATTAGAAGAGACCTGAACGAATCAAGCATCTAATTAAGTAACCCTCCCTGACCATCAAGAGGTACAGGTGTCCACATAAGTGTGAGTAAGAGCCCAGACTAGACCCTTGGATGGGTAGCCTAAATGTTTATTACATTTGCAAAATGGAAGGCCACATAACAAAATATTGCCTTATTCTATAAAAAGAAATACCCACCCCCTAGTGATATATATAGTAAGATCTTTTTCCTAATTTTACTATCAAATTTTTTGGTTAGAAGACGATGATAGGTCAAAATGATTTAGAAGATAGGGATAAAATGAGAACCATCATTCCTAGAATGAAGATGCATTATTCCAAGTAATAAACCCATTTCTATCATAAATCAACTCCTCCATCCAAAAAAATAGTAATGAGAAATCCCTACATCAAGTAATCAATGGAGGGCTCATAAAATTGATCAAGTGATCAACAGAGGGCTCATAAAGTACCTAGGTCAAGTAATCAATTGATCCCCAAGGGGAGATAACAATCTCATTAAAAATTAGAGACAGGACACTCCTAAATGCGTATCATACAAAATAATTATTGCCAAGGTCTTAGCCTCTAGACTAGAAGATATCCTACCCAAGATCATTAACCCTACACAAAAGTGTTTTGTTAAGGATACTTATGCATATTGGAGAACTTGATAACCTATTGGAAGAATTTGGATTGAGAAACATTTCTAGGATAGAGTGTAGGCATGCTCAAGTAATTGATTATGAAAATGTCTACAAAAGGGTGGAATGGAGTTTCACTATGATGATGTTGCAAGCCCTCCATCCAATATTAAATGTCAAATGGTGTCTTCTATTATGATTGGTGTCAAGGTTTTAGTAAAGAAATTAATGGGGTTAGATCATAATTTTTAGGACTCTCTAGATCAATTATGAAAGGGTGTCCTCTTGCATCCTCTTTATTTTTTATTGTTGAACATTAACTCATTACATTATCTCCTTAGAGATAACCAGTTGTCTCTAAAAGTTAGAGGATCTACTCTCCAAATAATTAATAAGTATCTAATGTACATAGTTTTTTCATAATATATTTGTATTCTTTTTAAGCTAGAAGAGTGCAACATGAGTCATTTAATGATCAAATTGGACCTCTTTTCTTTGTATCGGGTAGTAAGATTAATGTCTCTACATCTATCTTATTGGGGCTAAATATTGAGTCCCCTACCTTGTGTAAAAAATATGGTATTGGATGGAGATTTCATAATTAAGTGGTTAGGTACCTAGGGATTCCATCTGTAGTAAACCCTAACATATAAATGAAATGTGTCTTTATATCAACAAGAAAATCTTTGGAAAACTCAACAACTAGAACTCTAATTATGTCACTTTGGTTGGTAGAATTCAAGTATGTTAAAAGATTCACTCCTTGAATATTGGGTGTAAGTTTTTCTTCTTCCTCCTCATTTTATTTAAATCAATTTGGTCTTCTATATAAATCTTTTAGCATCATTTTGTGGATAGCCAAGGGATTACTTTGGCAATAAAATGGATAGCCAAAGCTTCATAAGGTAATGAATTATAGATTATGATTAGAATTAGGATTATTATATGGTTAGGGATAGGGTTCACATGTAAATTAGTTCATTACCTGACATGATCTACACTTATAGTTTGCAAGAAGGTTTTCAACTTGGTGCCATACTCTATTTTTGAGATCTTCTAAAATTGCTTTTGTAAGAGATGTTTATCTCAATACTTGTATATGTACATAATATGATGGTGCTTCCCCATACATATATACTCAATATACTTTACACATTATATGCAACTTCTTATATTTTCACCTTTACATCTTTTCCCCCTTTCTAATGTAAATGCCAAAGGTGAATTTTACATGGTTATTCCAAAATGTGACAAGAAGTCAAAACATAACTTTAGAATTAGCGCCATTGTCTTGTCCTAGTTTTCTTGTAACATCTTGTTTGTGTGCAATGTAATCTAAACTTCTGCTGATAATTCTATCATATGATCAACAATGGAGAAATTGTTAGCATGTGCTCTATGACATGAGTATTTTCGACACCTTTCTAGAGAATATTTTTTATTAGCCAACTACTTTTTGTAGAACTTCATATGACCAGGTTTACAAAAATAATGCATGAGTTAAGTTTTAGATTTTGATTCTTTGAAGAATCATGAAGTTTTTTGTATCCTTTCTATATAGTAGAATTGTCCCCTCATCCCTAGGTGACTTAGTTAATGGGGATGCCTATTTTAAGTGTTGAGATTTGTACTTGTGTCACACAAGGTTTTTCTCTTTGTTCTTCTCCCTATTCTATTGTGTTTGTAATATGGTCATATGATTGCATAGAAGGTTGACCCCTTTGAATGCTCTATGACAATAGCATTTTTGACAGCTTTCCAAGAACAATTTTTGAGCAGCCAACTGCTTTTTGTAGAATTTCATATGACCTACTTTACAACAATAATGTCATGGGATAGATTTTAGATTCTTTGAAGAATTGTGAAGTTTTTTCTATCCTTTCTATATAGCATAATTGTGTTTTCCTTTGTCCTTGGTATTTAATGTTTTTTCATATTGGATGTGTCATTGTTGATAGAAAACTACTTATGTTAAAAAGTGGATAATAGTTAGAATTCAAACTACAATCATAAATATTTTTTAATCAATTCATAATTCTATCTCTAAGCTTTCATTAGATAATTGTAACCTTGACTCTCATCTTAGGACCATAATAAATATCCGATACAGGTAAATATAATTGTAACTAAAACCATAATCCTAAGTATAATAATCTTAAGCTTAGCCATCATGAAAACTATTAACATAACAAAATTGTAAACCATAACCTTGTCATAATCTTAAGTTTGTTTCATCCTGAGACATGAACATGTATAATCCATCATGAGTTCATACTTAAAAAATTAGTATTTAATGTTTAATTTGACTTAAGTATTTAACTTTATTTATTTAATTGATATGATTTTAATAAAGATATGCGCATTTATATAGATCTAGTTGATAAATTTTAGATTTAAATTTTATTAAATAGTAATTTTGTCATACATGTGTATTATGTTGTGATGTATTTTTGATGTGTTTTATGTTTTATGTTGTTTAAATATATATGCAGATTATATTTGATGGACCCACCGCCACCCCCTCCCCCTCCCCCTCCACCTCCACCCCCACCCACACCTCCACCACCAACTGCGGATGAGCTCTACGAGACCATGAGGCATAACCTCAATGACCTCATGAGTGATATAGAGGCTATTCGATGTGAGAGGCACCCCCCCCTCACCTACTATGTCTTGCAGATAGCATGCAAGGCATGGTTGACTCCATTCGTCATTTTGATTTAGACATCAGTTCATTTAGATCATGGAGAGAAAGCAAGCGTGCCTTCTACTCTGATGGCTTATCATACAGAGATGTTTATAACCTACATATAGGTAAAGAAAATTTTCAACATTATTTTGTAAACCCTAAGATGGGTGAACCAATTAGTGAGAAGAAGCCTCCCATTTCTATTAGGTGGTGTACACATCCACGCATAGAAGCACATTTTTGGGAGCGGTGGTGGATGGTATTTGACCATCCACCACACGCTAATCATGAAGTGACCATGTACTTCCTTAGGAATTTATGGGCTGAGTTTGAGTTGGGTTTGAAACCCAACTATTTTGATATGAAAGCATTTCAGGGGGTTGGTAGAGGGATGCCTCAGGATAGGCCTGGGGCAAAGCTGAGTGACAGAATGAGAAATCACAGGCGAGCTGAGCCCCTTGTACCTCTTCCTGCACCTATTGTGCTTGCTCCTGACCATCATCATGCAATTTCATATTCTTTTACCCATTTGAGTGCCCTTTCGGTCAATTTAGTACAGTAGTGGACACAGGAAGTACATGCTCCTCCACTTGGACATGTTTGTACTAGTTGTGGAGACATATGCACAGGCCCCTAGAGAAATCCTAGTGAAGCACACGATGGCCATTATGTTGAGGGTGCAGATTTTGATGATGATGTATACGCTGCCCGTGGTGATGGTAGTGACGAGATAGACGTGTCATCATTTGTTGACCTCATGCAGCAGGGAGAGCCTGGAGAGAGTCAAGAGTAGCAGGTAAAATTTTCATTTCAATATATATAAAGTGCACATAATTATTTACTTTCTACATATACGTGTAATTGTGTTAACTAGATTAATTTGTACTTTTCAAATAACAGAGGATGGATGACATTGTTCCTCCTAGGAGGCAGTATAGTCTTTTTTTGAGACCTACAGATGTTGGCATGCCTTATATGGTATGCACTTTGAATTACACTATAAAAATGTACATTCAAATTCAAATTTAATAACATGTGCTCATATGTTATTTGTATTTGATTTTGTAGGGATTGTCTGCATCTACACATACTGATGTTAGTACAAGTCCTACTCCAGTTACTACTGAGGCACAACCTCAAATACATGCGGTATGAACTTTTGACTGAAGACAAATAATTTGTATTATTTTTATGTATGTACATTATTATTAACTTATAATCTGAACAATTTGACTCACATGTATATATATTTTATGTGTTTTTATTTTACGAACAGGAGCATGGATATCATGCTCATCCATACAGGCCTCCGTATAGTCTATTTTCGACTCCATCTTATGATTATCATGCTAGCATACCTGTAGACACATCTGTAACATTAGCTACCACTCAGGTATGATATATACATTATATATACATGTTTAATTTATAGCGTATAAAAAATGTAGTGTACAAATTATGTAATTTGTAATTATATTCACATATATTTAATTTTGACTAAACATTTATATATCCATAATTCTAGGACTACATCACCATGAGTGTTGCTGAGAGCACAGGACTTAGCTAGATGGAGGTACCTACATCATCATTTGAGGTCACTATTGTGATTTATGTACATAATGTATAGTTCATTATGCTCTAAAATCAAATTAAAAAAATGAATGTATTGTAAATTATAGGACCTCAGCATTGCTACATTTGGTAGTTTCGACAGTGCGCCTCCTCCCATTACTGAGGGACACCCATTTCATGTGGTATAATTTATTTTATTATGTAGTGAATATTTAATTTATGTGCAAGCTAGATTTTGAGACCCATTTCAATTAAGCAAGTACATGATGAGACGTGCCTCTTGTTACATAGGGTGATACATCTACCTCACAGGGTGTCTGACATGATGAGACGACTCATATTACACATGATGATCCATCAGAGTCCTCTTCACGTGGAGCAAAGAGGACATTTGATCAGATAGATTAGGTCTTGTTGGCACCTATAGATTGCATTTTTATGATGTATATATATATTATTTATGATGTATGTACACTTTGTGTTAGGATAGTTAAAACTGTATGTTAGACCATGTATTTTTTCACTTCATAGATCATGTTATGATGTATGTTAGACCATGTACTATTTTTTTACAATTTCTTATCATGCTTGTGTATGTAGTACATATATTGCTATGTTTCACCATGTTTTAAGTATATTCAAACCATTTTCTTTATTCTGACATATTTTATTCATGAACATATGACATATTTTGTAAGTATATATGCAAGATGAACAATAATTTTAACTATCTATAGAGCATTATTGGATAAATATCACATCAAATTTATGCATTGAGATAATTCATACAAATAAAATTGACCTACTCGTTTAAAAAATGTATTGATAACGTACCTAACAATGTATCATAACTGATCTTAATTTGTTGTTTGGTAATGTAAGACTCATTGTCACCTAATAAGACCTATTATGTGGTAGTAAACATATGAATACCTATCATAATGTATAACAGACATAATGACTTATTACGACTCCCATGTCCCCTTAAGAAACACATGTATGGATAACGTACCTAACAATGTACATCATAAGTGATCTTAATGTGTTGTTTGGTAATGAAAGATATAATCAATACAATGAATACAATGAGTGATGATCTTTAAATTATCATGTGCAAGTGACTTGTTTTTAATATTACAATCAATATTAATTTGAAACTTCAAACAAACATTAATTTAAACATGCTTGAATGTAAAAGTAATAGAACAAAATAGGAGGTCATTACTTAAATTGACAATTAATTTATAATAATTTATCAAGTGCACATACTTTAACTTTCAAATAGAAGTAAACTCTCATTTTTGAATTAGTTTGTACAACATATTTCACAATATATGTAAGACAATGTCAATGATATATTTATAGTTCACTGAACTCATTTGAAACATAAAATTGGTTGAATGCATCTCTTCAAATGAGGTCCTATAAAATAAAAATGTAAAACAAAAACACACATGTTAATAAAAACATAAATTAATATTGAAGGTATCTGAACTATGTAAATATATATGTGTAATTTGTATGTACTTACTATGTGAAATTGCACAAGATGTTGATGTTCGATGCACTTTAACATTTAAATTTGCATAAATTGTAATTGAGACCTGAATAAGAGGTATATAAGTTCTCTAAATTGGTATTGACAACACAAACATACATGTAATTAAATTATACAAGTGCATATATATAAAAATAATACAATAATGAAAAAACTTACATGTGTTTGATTTAAATGTAGTCATCCCACTGTACCATCTGCATCCTCTCTCTTTTACAATGCATCTATGACTATCTCGTGCTCGTCCATTGAAATTGTCCATAATACCTTATTGGCGAGTCTCCCTTTGTATCTTTCTAATTTGATATTTATTGCCACAACCAAATGAGAATAGTGTAAAATCTTCTTTTCGATTTGGTAGTCTTCAAATGCTGGGAAACCATTTCTTCTTGTTAGGTATCTATGTAGCCAGGTGCCAGCTAAAACAACTGATCCAATTGGATACTCGAAACCATCATCATTTACTTGATAACAAGTCATTTTTTTCTTAGGTTCCACACATATAGCTAGCCAATACTCAGTTTCTTCATCATTATCACTAGGTGCAATAACAACATAAACATGTCCTACAAGATAAGATAAAGTATAGAAACACTTTAATCACTCATGTACATATCCAAATTATATAAATTGAAGCATGAGATTGCAAAAAAATCTAATTAAATTGTGCATACCAAGTTTTATGAGGTCTGAAATACAATCATAGTCTTTTGATGCAAAAGTAACATTCTGGCCTTCATTTACTATATCATCTTCAAAATGCGTGTCAGTAGGTGCTAATGATCTTTGTTTCCAATCTTCAACCCATTCTGTATTCTCACATTCTTCTCATTCACCTGCAAGACAAAATTGACAAAAACAAGCAAGCTCCCTAATCCATATAGTCCAAGTGTTAGAATCGGAACTCCTAAATGAATGCCATTTAGCTAAACCACTAATTTTATCACAATCATATCTTGAAGGGATATTATTTTCTTCAACTAGGTAGAAGAAACGTTTGATTGTAGAGTTTTGACTTGATCCCGTGTATAAATATTTGTTACACCATTCGACAATCTCATGTGCATTTTTTAATTTAGCTCTTTCTTCAAATTTTAATTTCTCTTTACTAAGGGCTCTCTTCACACATGCACCAGCACCATCATGTTCTCCTTTACCATGTCCAGCCTCAAAAAAACTCTACACATGTTGGATGCTAGTTTGCTTATGTGTCCTACTCAACCAATAGAACATTCTAGCATTCTTGAATTGTTCTGTACAATTATCTGACCATATCCAATGTTGTGTCATTTGAATTTGTCTCTCTTTTAAATTATCATAAAAGACCTTGAAACAATATTGGACAAACTCAGATGAATGGATTTTATTATCACTTAAATAAAAATGATACTCTCTCAATATTTTTCGATCCTCCTCTGTACTATCAAGTGCATGCCTATAAACTATATGAACATAAATTGTTACTTGCGCTAAATTTTAATATTGTGGTTGTACCTCTTCTTGCGGTGCAAGCATGTAGTTCTATGCAAAGTCAACAACTGAAAGTATAGTACCAATTGGAAATGTATTCTTACATATGCGAAATTGTCCATCAAGCCATCTAGAATATTGAGAGTGTTTAACATATTTTGGTATGATCAAACTCTTAAACTCATCCATAAATGCATGACAATTAACTTTATATGTAACTAGATCACACCTTCTTCCAAACTTCCCATCCTTCAATGGATATTCAATAGTTTTGAATCTCTTTACCTCAACTAATTGTTGTCCAAAAGTACTCAAAGCATTTTCATGCAAACATTCATCTAACAAAGAAAGATTGCCGCACATATCACATGTACTAGAAAGACATGCATTGAAAAGAAAGTATTGATCATTAGGTGGCTTACAAAAAAAACCTAATATGAAATCTTTTATAGTTTGAGGTGGTATTTTTCTACCACATTCTTGCAACATTTCTTTACTATGCATGGTAGCATGTATAGATTGAAATACATCATAATGGTAACGAAATTGAATATGAGTTTTACAACAACATGTGATTCTTTCCTTGTTAATCCTTACATACCATGGTTTACACTTTTCAAAAGATCTTTAACTAATGGTAATATTTAATACCTTACCATCTACAAATTTTTTAAACAATTCAGTTTGAGTCATGTCCAAAAGGTGTTTAGGATGTGGATCATGTATTTTTGACCCAATTCTCAATTTAAGAACATCTCTTGAATTAGGTGATACTCTTGTATTATCTCATGGTATCTTCAATGTCTTTCTCCTTTGAAACATTGTTCAAGTCTCTAATTCTCTATCTTCTCTCTCGTTGATGTTGTGCTTCATTCTCTTTATTTGCTGCAATCTCCTCATCTGTCAGAACTTTTTCTTTCTTCTTTCTTCGTTGTTTTGATCCCATGTTTGCACCAGTTTTGAATTTGAATCAGTAGCCTGCAAATTGTATAAGAGGACAAGAAAATAGAATAAGCGTGATGAAATTTGGTGTTGCAGGTAGAAACTGTTGTTCAATCATTTCAATCATTGAAATTGGGTCGGTGGGGCAAATTTTTGGACCCAACGGGTACATCAGAAATGGGTACCTGATTTTTTAAAAATCGGGTACCCGTTTACAAATAGAGTGTCCGATTTTATAGAAGTCGGTATAACGATTAAAACAAATCAGGCACCTGATTTGTGAATTACAAATTGGGTGCCCGATTCGTGAGACATGAGCGAGAATTTGGCATGGCTCCTGACTTTTGCATGGGGTTTTTCCTTGGGGAAAGGCATGGAATAGGCTTGGTCCCACCAAGCCATGCCTTTGTACACCTTTTTTGTTTTTTCTAAGGCATTTAATCAATAATTTTTGGTATGGTCGTAATTTTGTTATAGTCATTCCTATTGAATTTTTTGACGAGACAGAAACCCATTATAGGTCTTGCTATTTTGATTTCAAAAATGTAAATTTTATAGTGTTATTAGTTTATTTTCTATTTTTCCATTATTTATTAATCAAAACTATCTCCTAAACGTTAAAAAGTGACATTCACTAAAACTTTAATAACTTTTTTATTTTATAATTTTTTTAAAATTAATTTATATGTCATCAATCTACATACAATTATTTTGATGTTAAAAAAAAAATTGAAAAAGTGAGATTTTGATCAAATTATGTGGTCCATACACGAGAGGTTTTAAAATTTACCTTTATAGCCAATTAATAATTAGTAATAAAAAAATTATTCAATAAAAAATTAAGAAAAAATATTGTCATCAATCTTAGGTGTATTAGGTAACTCCCTTTAAAAGAATTCGCAAAAAATCATTTATTTGTGTCAAATTATGGTGTCCGTACACGAGCATGGTATGGTCCTGAAACAAGCATTTTGAAAAAGTGGTTTTTAAAGATCCATATCAAAAAAAAATCCTATCATATGGGTGGACAAATAAATTACATATTCAAAAACTAGATTCCGAACACTAAAAATTTTATTTCTGGAGTTTTTTAATATTCAATCTCTAAATACCTCAAATTTCGACATCAATTGACAAAAAATTTCAAAAACAGGAAAAACACTTCCACTTTTTGGCCAAAAGTGAGACCCAACTTCTTGCACTGACCCATATAGTATATTGTAATTAAAAAATTCTACAAGCACATATTTTAACACTAAAAAAGATGTCAATTTTGCGAAATAATTTTTTTATAAAAAGTTGTATGACATTCTAGAGGAGAGATTCCTCTTCTAGAATGTATAATTTTTGTTTTGATTATAAAAGAATTGTTTTTAAAAATGTAGTGGGAAATGAGAACTATCGATTTCAAGTGAGTTTAAATTTGAGTCATTACAAAAAGAAAATATAGGCGTAAAGCTAATTTTTATTTGTGATTGTTCTAGCTAAATATGTTAACTATAACATGGTCTTAAATAAAAGGGAAATAAGTTTATTTTCATATAGTTATGTGGTGAGAACTAGACCCCTAATTTTTAGCAGATTTCAGCAACTAAAAAATTATCTATAAAAAATAGGAAAATATATCAATCCTTATTACAAATAATGAATAAAACGTAGAATCCTAAACTTCATCCATTTCTTCACATTTCATTAGTTTAATTGATTTCCAAATTCTAAATAATAATACCACTTTTAGGTCATTGAAGGTGAAAAATGATACTTTTGTTAGCCTTTTCCTTTACAAAAGGGTGACACGTGTTTGTTCTTTTACCCAGTAATATCACCACTTATCATAATAATGTTTTAAAATAATCGGTTTTCTATTTCTTAGAAGCTATCTTTATAGTTTTTATTATCTCTTAAAGATTGGCTTTACAACTTATGGTATTAGTAATGTCATTCAATCTTGATGTGGTATTAAAATATTGCAATATGTAGACTATTAATCAATTTGGTATAGCTACCTATAGAATGATGTTTTTTATTGTTTCTACTACTTTTGATAACACATGTATTGCATTGAGTAAAAATTTAATTCTTTGATAAGAAGTATTCTTTGTTAGACAAGTCCAAGATATTCTTCATATTCTTTAGATACATTTGGATATAGTGTTCCTAGATAATGTTATTATTCTTTCTCAATTACATAGTATGATTAGGTGATATTTTTGGCTTTTAAGTGATCTTTAATTTTTTATACTCAATATCTCCATTAACAATGTGTTTCTATGTTTCTAAATATTTTACCTTGCTTGGCATCATTCTTTTGGTCTTTGTAAATGTCTCATAAGTGAGATTGGGTTGCTATTTTGGGTATTGCCTTAGTGTGTGGAGATCTACATGCTTCATGGGTCATTTGGAAGATGTTCTTTGGTTAACTAGTTTTGCAAAATTTAATTTTTTTGGTTTACACATTACGTCATTTTAAAGACAACCTTGATTGATTTGCAAATTTATGGATTTGTCTTAGAAGAGTGGGTTGAGATATATTTTGATCCTCTTTCTCTCTTATGATACACTATTTTGTGTATCTTGAGTTTGTATGAGCTATTTTACATAATAATATTTTATCTTAGTTGGAGATGAGTTGATGCAAAGCTTTTAATTATCTATAGATTATATTTAACGAATGCAATTGAAAATTTTTGGTGAATGTAGAGTGGAAGAGAAAATCATGTAACAAAGAGAAGAGAGAGAATATGAGTGGATATATAATAACCTAAGCATCAAAGAGATGCATTCAAAGTTTGTTCTTGCTAACTTATTTTCAAAAGATTCTTATTTCATTTGTAAAGTTCATTGACATTATTTGCGAGCCTTCTAGTGGATCATTTTGAATTTTATTCTAAAGTTTGAAAAAGTTAATGGAAATTCTAAAGTAGTAAGCTCTCTAGAAGTGGACCTAACTATTTATAATTAAATATTTATATATCTATTGTGAGATATCTCTCATCTTGACTTTTCTTAGTCTTTGGATTTTCCACACAAATGTTTTTTTCTTAAGTTGGTAAAATTTATTGGCAAGTCCTAAGTACTAAGCTCTCTAGCAGGGGACCTAACTCTTTGCAATTTCATATTTATATACTTGTTGTGAAATATCTCTCATCTTGGTTTTTCCCAAGCTTTAGATTTCTACACAAATATGGTGTCCTCATGTTGATCCTACTTTCTTCTTTATTGATTTATAAGAGATGCATTCTAATGGTGATGAAAAGTTCATTAAAATTTGAATTGAAATTCTTAATGTGGTCTAAAATAGTTCACCCCTGCCTCTTAGTCATGTTGTGAGTTCAACAAATATAACTTAAAGTAGAAGAATAAACATAAAGACTTATAATTTTTCCTTTCTTATGTGTATTATGTTATATGATATGTGTAAATAATAATTAAAAAATGATCTAGGAGCATCTTGCATCACAAAATAAAAAGGGGTATGGTATTTTAAAAAAATGTAAAAAAAAAAATTGAGGAGAGAGAAAGTGACAAAAATTAGAGGAACAAATTTTTAAATAGAAAATGGAAAGTGAGGGAGAAAAGGTATTTCATTTACCAAGGTGCATGGGTCGCATAAAAATAAAATAGGAAAAATGGATGTCATTTCATTGAGGTGTGTAGATGACATCTTAGAAGTTTTTTGAAAGTTCCTTAAATCATGCATTTAATAATTGTTGTGATCCACAAAAGCAATGTGATTTTCTAAGTTGCTAACATGGTGGTGTTGAGTGTTACACACCTATTTAAGCAAGGCATATGAGAATTTGTAATCAAGATTTTGGAGGTGAAAGATCTTAGTGGTAAGATCTTAGTTAGTGGAAGCTCTTGTGATAGAAGCTTTGGAGGTGAAGGATCTTATTGTATAAGATCTTAGTAGGGAAGTTCTTCTTGATGAAGCTTTGAGTTAAAGTTCTTTAGACATAATCTTTCTTTTTGGAAGCTCTCTCATATTGTAAGAATTTGGAGTTCTCTTATTTGGAGAATATTGTAAGGATTTTCAAACATTAAAGGATTCTTTATAAAGAATTTTGTCTTCTCTTTGTCTTCATATTATTATATTTTGGGTTTAAGTTGGTTACCTTCATCAGTGGTTTCCAAGAATCCTTTGTCATTGGTATCATAGGATACCTTCATCAAGTGGTATCAATGACCCTTCATCAAGTGGTATTAGAGCAGGAGTTCTTGAGTGTGCGGATAGATCACCAAACATGAGGTAGTTTGTGCCAGGACCTTGGGTTGGGTGAAGTTTCTGAAGAAGAAGTTCTTGAGTGTATCACTGACTATGAGGCAGTTTGCAAGAGAATTGTGATTTTATCTAAGTGTGTGGACAGATTACTGATTGTGAGGCACTTTGCATGATGCTCTTTTGTTGCAAGAAGTTTGTCTTATGAAAACTTGAGCATGGAGAAGAGAAAGATGAAGACGACATTTTTGATTGGATGGATTCTAATCATTCCTAGAATTGAGATATTGAGAGAGAGAATGCAAGAAGAAATATTACTAGACTTTCAAAAGTGAATGAACGAATTAGAAATGAAGTTATGAAAGAGAAGAGCATGCCACCAAAAAAAAAGATGTTAATAATTGTTTGGTTCTGGAAATAAAGAAGAGAAAGAGGATGAAAATATTTTTGAACCTGAAGTTGGAGAGGAAGAAGAGCATGGAGATGAAAAGATTTGTGAGTCAGATGAAGATGATTTGAAGACTACAAGAGTAGAGGAAGAGTACAATGCCTTGGTTAGAGGTGAAGCAAGTGAAGTAGTTATATGCATTTTTTATGACATGAAAGAAGCAAACAAACATGAAGATGTCAGAGAGGTAAATTTCTATGCATCATGGGATGTTGAATTTTAGATGGATTTGAAATATGATGATGGTTTACATGAGGATCTTTGTTAGTGATGTGTGGCATGCAAAGGAAGAATGGTATGGTATCATTGAGTTTATTATAGGTGTGTTACATTCAACAATATTGGAGGAGGATGAGGGTTATACTTGGATAGAGTTCATTGCAAGGGAGTATTTTCAGCACCAAATACTTGTTCCAGCTAGATGTTGGAAAAGAAGAAAGAAGGAAATATATCAGCAATGAATACTTGCTTTAGCTAGGTGCTAGAAGAGAAGAAAAAATATATATCAAAAGTGGCTACTTCATTTTATTAATTCCTATCCAAAAAAATTTTCTACCATAGATGTTTGATGCAGAAGCATCTTGCCTCACAAAATAAAAGGGGGCATATCATATTTTTTTTTTAAAAATTAAAATATTTTTTTAAAAAAAATTGGAAGAGAGAGAAAGTGACGAAAATTAGAGAAAATAATAAGAATAAATTAGAAAATGGAAAAGGAGGAAAAATACATCTCATTTACCAAGGTGTATGTGTCGCATAAAAGAAAAATAAGAAAAATGATTGTCATTTCATCGAGGTGTGTAGGTGGCATCTTAGAAGTTTGTAAAAAGTTCCTTAAATCATGCATTTACTATTTGTTATGATCCACAAAAGCAGTATAGTTTTCTAATTGGCACTTAGTTGTATTTAGATGGGAATTTAATATTTTTTGTAAGGTAGTTGTATTTTCCTTTTATCCCAAATTGGTTGTCTTTGTAATATCTTGGGTGGTAAGTACCTATTTAAGCAAGTCATATGAGCATTTTTAATCAAGATTTTGGAGGTGAAAGAACTTAGTAGTAAGATCTTAGTTAGTGGAAGCTCGTGATAGGAGATTTGGAGGTTAAGGGTCTTGGTGTATAAATTCATAGTTAGAAAGTTCTTCTGGGTGAAGTTATTTCAGTTCAAACTCTTTGGATGTAAGCTTTCTTTTTGGAAGCTCTATGATATTATAAGAAGTTGTAGTTCTCTCATTTGTAGAATATTGTAAGGATTTCCAAGTATTAATATATGCTTTATAAAGCACTTTTTGTTCTCTTCATCTCCATATTTTTTTGGTTTTGGGTGTGAGTTGGTAAGGGTGGTGCGTACCATCATCAAAAAATATTACATATTTAATCTAGCTTTGACTTAGAAACACATGTAAATGTTTTTTTTCTAATTTAAAACAATGTATACATGTTATGCTCATTCAAAGAAATGAAGGCATGTGTAAGTTTTTTGTTCTCATTTAAATACATATTCAATTTTAGTTCAAAAAAATATACACACTTTTGAATTCAAATAGCTCACATGTACATTTAGGCTTGTTCTTAGACTTCGATGACAAGCCTTTGACTTGGAAGCTTTATTTCACTCCATTTCTCATGTTTTTCCCTTCTAATCTAATTTCTTGACTTCTTCATCATTACCCTTATCCATTATCAAGTGAATACTTGTACAATTACCACCATAATTTCAAGCCTCTTAGCTTTCTAACAATATGGTTTTTTTTTTTTTTTTCAGATGTAAATAAAATTAACATATAATTAATATTTAGTTTCTTTTAGCACTACTCAAACATATGTATATCATTTTTAATGATTTTTTACCTATTTTTTCAAACTTGAAAGAAAATCATATCATTACATTCTAAACTTCATTCTTCATATTTTTTAATTTAAAAAATATATATTGATTAGGTTAGTGCAAGTTATTTGAAGTACATAAATAAGTATCTAATTTTCATGACATGGGATACATATTGGTGATGTCAATTCCTTAATCCTAAATTTAATATGTTTAAACTTGTTCCTACTAATTAGATTTTATGGTTTTTATAGAAGAGAAGGGATTATGAGCTGTTCCAAAGAAAAATAAATCTTATTAAGTTCAATAGACAACTCACTTGTCTTGCTAGAATATCTTAGGTCTACTAGTCTTGGAAATCTCTAAGAACCCATTCATGATCTTTTTGAAAGAGTGCATCATAATAGTTTATTAAATATCAATATATTTTCCTTATCCTTCCTCCACAAAATAAGGAATAGCCTAAACAAGGAAGATCTTAAGTTGCTGAATAAATATTTGTAAAAACTAAGATCACCAAGATCACCAAGATCACCAAAGCTTAATGGAGATAGTAAGAGATAAATTCAAATGCCAATTAATTTGAAAGAAATTGACTTTTATTTGACAATGTATTTATTAGACACTTATGAATGTAATAAGGCAGAATGCAATAGTAATATTATATTATATTATTGTGGGACAAGATGAAACATGATTAATCTTTATTGAATAGCTTTATTACTTTTCAAGAGAAATACTTTGTTTTGATGCAGCTAAATAAATGATCTGCTGCCATATAATGAGGAATAACAGCTCTTTATAAGATCGTTATGTTTGAAAAACTATAGTTTATAATAAAAAAATATTTTTATTTAAATATTATTTAAATTTGACAATTATATCTTCAACTACGTATAGGAATAATAATGGTCAAGTTCTAAACAAAAGTAGTGTTAATACAAATTCACAAATTTATTTTTTATATTGAATTATGAAAAATAATACACAGAAGAATAGGAACGATAGATACATAGCTCAACCAGACATAAGAGCATTGCCTTACAACCATATAGAACGTTGAAAGCCAGAAGCAACAATGTTTCAACACTTGAACTGAAACATTCTACTACATTGACCAACATTTTACAGGAAATAAATAGTCTTATTAGGATAAATTTATTGACCATGTTTTGCATTCAGCAAGATTCATGTTCACTCAATCTTTCCATTGATTTAAAGCGAGGCTCCTTTTCTTCATACTTCTGTTGAGAGTAAATCTTCATGTAATCGCCAAATGGGTACCTTGGATAAGCAGCTAATTCAAGAGCAGCATTCCCATTCGCTTGACCAAGGAGCTGAGGTGCAGGGCTCACTACTGCATTGTATGAGGGATTATAGAAGGATGCCACTGATAACCGGTTTCCATCCTTTGTTGGGAGAATTCTATGCCATGCACTCTTATACTTCCCATTGCTCACAGCTTCTATTTGATCACCAATGTTCACAACTATTGAGTGTTGCATTGGTTGCACATCAACCCAGCTGCCATTGTTGAGCACTTGAAGGCCAGGAACCTCATCATCTTGGTACAAAAGAATGAGTCCACCTGCATCTGTATGAGCACGGATTCCCTTTATCAGATCTGGCCTTGGGCATGGAGGATAATGGCTCACCTTTGTGCCAAAGAATGGATTCTCCTTCTCTTCCCCTGCAAATACCCTTTTCAGATATTCTCTCTCTAGTCCCAAGCTTTCACTTATTATTTCCAACAATTTCTCTGTCAAATTGAATATTTGACCGCGAAACTCCTCAATTATATCCCTATATAAAATGCAAAAGGTTAATGAGCTAGATGTTTTCAACCAAATTGAATCAAATGAATTACAGAGCTTACTCTGATTATAGGATCCTAGATTATAGGAAAATAATATGTACCAAAGTTCAATTATTTGAATTGATTCTATCGATTATGTTTGCTAATTGCTTACAGAATTTATAGAGAGATAAAATATAGAAATGTCCAGTAGTATAGATTATTATCTATTGAATATTGGACGCACTTGAAATCTTTGGGTTCTGAAGGCCAAGAATTTGTGTCTTTCATCTCGTGGACTTGAAAAACATCCTCCCAGTCCAAATTATCAATCTTCACAACTTTATTTCCCTTTGATTCAGCTTCAATGACTTTGCTCAGTGCCCTTACTGGTGAAGAATCCTTGAAGTGTTGTTCTCTGTTAATCTTAAATTGCTGTGAACATACCTCTTTAACACGGTCCAGAAGACGATGGTCAATGCCATGGTTTGTAATCTGAGAAAATTAAAGCACTTCAGTCAATTTGAGCTTACCAATTACACAAGTTTGTAATGAATAATTTATGGTTTGATTGAGACCTGAACTCAAAAGTAACAACAGTGGTGCTGGGATATGTGAATTTATATTCAACTTTCCAACGAAGTAAACCTCACTTATGACGATTAAATAGATTTTGATGAATGCTTAAAACATCGTTTATGGCATGACTGGTTAATGGCAATCAAATCAATAATAAAGTTATAACGCAACAATGGTAAAATAATTGTAAGAAAGAACTCCCGACACTGACCAAAACTCTTTCAAAACTTTGTTCTTATCTATTTAAGTAAAACATACCCTTCTTATCATTTTTTATCTCTTAACAATCATTTTACTTTGTTGTTTTAATCTTGTTGGATCTTAAATGAGATTGTAGCAAAACAATGATAAAATGATGGTAGAACGGTCCCAACTCCATTAATGCAGATTCCTTATAAACTTGTTTTACCCATACCTGAAAAAATCCGGGAGACTCACAAGCCTGTGCGATTTGGGCCATAATGGCCTTCCTCTCTCCTCCATCAATCTTCTCTACGTTAATCAATGGAATGCCCATTTCAAATATGCCCGAAGTCCAAAAGACAATCAAATGCTAAACAAACTTTCACAACTGGAAAGATAGATGAACGCTTGGTAATGTATGTAACCCTGGGACCCTATTTATATGCCAAAAATAATTCGACGTCACTGACATATTCTTTTAACGTGGAAGAATTCTTATCTAACTAAACCACGTTACTTTGAAATGAATATTGTTGTGCATATCGTTTTTAATTCAAATCACGCAGCTTAATTTTCTACAGCTAAATCTAATTGTTGTTTGATTAGGATTGTTAATTTTCTACAGCGGAATTCGTATATTGACGTACTGGAATTGAAGATCTATTTACATCATGATCTGTCTGTGAATGTGACAGAAGAATTTCTTTCTCTGAGCGGGTTAAACTCTCGTTTCTCACGTGCCCATTTTTCTCAATCGTCTCCCAATTTTAATCTCTCTTCTATGGTGAGAACTTTCGTTTGAATCTCTTTCAAAACACGCTCAAAGTCGCTCAGGAAGCGTTTCCAATATTAAATTGTGAAAGAAAGAATAATTTCTTTTCAGCCTTGTCCTATGCAGAATAACAAGTTGCAACGCCACTAAACGATGGAGAGATAATATTTATATGTTGCACACAATATTTAGATGTCCTAATTTTTTAAGGGCAAGTGTTGTAGTAATTTTTTACGTTTGATTCATTAGATATATTTATGAAAATTAAAATATTTTTCATTTTATTGTATACAATTTTCTTATATTGTTATTTTGATAGTATGGATACACTAGTTTAAGAATATGTTCGATTCATTAGATATATTCCTAAAAATTGAGATATTTTTTATTTTACTATATATGGAGAAAATTTAAAGGGTATGATCTATGCTATGAAGTTTTTTAAGTTGTATTTGCTAATTATAAGAATGATAGAAGACCAAGATGGGAACCAAAATATTTCATATTGAACTTTTCTTTTAGAAATCTTAACCTGGATTTCTATAATGAGACGCCAATGTTTCAACTAATCAAACTCAACTCCTTGAACTATATTCAAAATTGTATACAACATAAACCCTATTTATATATTATGAACATTGATTAAATAGTAATGAATGATTAAAACATAAGTTAGATATAATAAAAAAAAAATTGTATGCCTATATAATTATTAAATTGTTTATATGTAATGAATATTATATTGACTATCATAAATTAATAAAGCATCATTTATATGTGATGGATAACATAAAAGATACAAGAATGGTTATACTAAATGAACTATCATGAATATGCAAAATGAATTCTTGTAAACTACTATTTTTTAACTTTAGGTAGATAATAAACTATTTAAAATTAAAATAATTAATGTTATAATATAATGTTTTAAGTTTTTATACTTAAAAATTAACATATTTAAGAAATAAGAGAGAAGTGTTTGAATATTTTAAAGAGTTCAAAACTATGATAGAAAAATGAACAACTCGCAATGTCTTAGATTATATCAACGAGATTTATACACATTACAAAATTTTGTCAAGCAAAGATAATAGATTTTTTAAGAAACATACAATTTTTCATAGTGTTGAACAAAATTGTTTAGTTGAAAGAAAGAAAAAGACCAATTCTAGAGTGTGCTAGGAGTGTACTAAAACAAGAGAAACACTTTAACAATTTGTTCTTTGAAGAAGTTAATAATACTATTTATTTATTAAATAGGAGACTTACCAAGTATATTGAAAATAAAGCTTCTCATGAAGCACAAAACTTGCACTAAGCTTGTTCTTAGTCATTTGAGAATCTTTACAAGTAAGAAAATTTGTCATATTCCAAATGAGAATAGAATATTTAACTTCATGCAAAGTCAATCATATATATATATATATATATATATATATATATAATATTACTACCCTTGAGGTATTTATTTAGTAGATATATTATATTTCAGCAAAAGTTTAGTAATTTTAGATTTAAAAAACTCATGATCAAAGTGCGAATGAAACAAGTCAAGGAAAAGATACTCAATAAAATATGACAAAGAAAGAAGACCAACAAGGAAAATCAAGGCATTATTAAGTATAATGATTATGGTTCATTGGCCCTAGTAATGAGCATAGATGAACTTCAAAAATTGAAGAAGCTAGGGATCATATAGAATATATATATATAATAAATGAAGGATATGATTCAACTATGAATAATGAATATTGATAATTAATTGAACAACTTGCAATTAAAATTCTATAGACACTAAATGGTTGTTCAAATTAAAGTTGGATAATGAGAGTGTTATTGATAAATGCATAGCTAGATTAGTTAATAAGGGTTACTAAACAAAGGAATAGATCAACGATGAAGATACTTTTGCACTGATAGTTATAACCAACATTATTAGAATAATGATTGTACCTCCTATTAAGTTCAACTATGCAACTCAATTGGGATCTTCATCAAATGGATGTTAAGTATTCATTTTTAAATAGCATTTCAAAATAAGAAATTTATATTGTTCAACTTAAAGGATTTGTAAAAGGGGAAAATAAAATTTGATATGTTACTTCAAAAAGGAAATATATAGTCTCAAACAAGCACGAAGACCAAGACATGATAAAATTGATAAATTCTTTTTTGCAATGTTGGTGTTGGAAGGGTGTATCAAGAGTAGAAATAATCCAAATATATTGATAAAGAATGATGAACATCAATCTATATTTTTTTATTTCCTTGTCTGTGGATGATTTAATCGTAATAAGATTTCATTAATTTTTTATTGATGAAATGAAACAATATTTATCAAAAGCATTTGAAATGAAGGATTTTGGATAAGATTTTGATCACTCAGACAAGATGATAAGATTTTGATCACTCAAACTAATTATAGAAATATTTTGATTAAAAGGTTTAATATGCAAGATTATGAAAAATCATGTACCCCAAACTAAAAAAAATGTGGGCCCAATTGTGATAGTCTGATACCACATATAGAATATCCACAAGGATGAATCTCTACTTTGATACCACCTAACATAGAGAGGGATGAGATAACTAGGGCCAAAGGCACACCTTGCTATTCAACCACCTGCAAGAGTTAACATAGTGAAACAAAAACACCAAAATATAGAAAAATTAGGAGATAGAGGAACAAATGCCTTCATATAATCTTCAACTAATCAGATAGATGCCTAGTTGTAAGGCCTTATGGGTTATGATGATATTACAATCATATTCAAACTTCAATGATCAAACTTTGCATCTAGCTTTGTGTTCTCTCCTCCTTCATTTCATCTTAAAACTCTACCAAAGACCTCTTTAACTACATGCATGGCCACAAGTCAGCCTGTTGTAATACAACCAACATAAACTCAATATTAAATGCTAGAACAAGGCACAAGTTGGGTCTTAGAAAATACCTATCACAAAATTAACTACAAAGGTTGGCTCCAATAAGAAACCACACATAGACAACTCAACAAATTAAGTCAAGGAAAAATACTGCACTTTGGCAAACTCAACAATGCTTAGCAATAAAAGGTACTCAACATCCAGTCAAGCTTAGTAGCTAGATAGACTCGACACCCAAATGAACTAAATGACCAAAGGATAACTTGGTAGTAACTGTGAACTCGACAACCACTATGAACTTGATACGAACTAAGAAACTTGGCAATGCAAGAAATTCCAACTCATTAGCAATGAAAAAGAAGGAAAATATGTTGGATCGCAGTGCAACCCAAGATGCTCCTGCATCATCCACACATCTGATGCAAAAGGGCAATGGATGAGAAGGTACAGGATAGATTATGCATCTTTGTAACATAAAACACAACAATTAGCAAGCTAACACCCTCTCCTTTATAGATTATCAATTGTGATGATAGTCCCATGTAAGGCCATCCACTCGAAATAAATTTATCTTTAGAAAGATCCATGAGTGACAGACCTTCCTCCAATCTCCCTAGGCTACACCCTACCTTCAACAACGAAGATAATCTGATTTCATGGTGACATAACCTAAGGAGGAAAGTCTTCAAACCAAAGAGTCATCCATCAAGGTGAAAGGAATTTGATAACACTAAAGAAGATTTCATAGTTCTAGGACAAGGCCTATTAGGCAATAAACTCCTAATTATAAATTGTTATCCATTGACAGTTTGGGGTGATATAGCTTTGAATCAGAGTATCATTATGTCTAGTACAAGTCTCACACAAGGGTTGTAACCTAGTGTGCATTAGGGGGTCATCTTGGAGCCATTTTTCTTTCGAGAAGTTAATGTTGTTTCCATCTACCACAATCTAGTGATTACCCATCTTCTAATTTTCCATATGTGCACCACATTTTTCTAACTTTTAGAAACCTAGGGGAGAGCATGGGTCCATAGGATGTAATGATCCCATCTTTTAGCAGTTGACCAAGTGTGTGTGCATTAGCCTTGTTCTACATGGTCCCGAGGGCTAACGAAGGGTTTAATGGGATCCTGGAGTGTTTTGGCCTAGTCATTTCCAGTTTGGGCCAAAACGAAGTTGATTTACTCAGTTTCAGGCATACTTACTATTTTTAGTAAGTCGGCAGGACACAGTGCAGGTCAATTTTGGTGATTGGAATTCGATACTCCTCGGTGAGAGCTTTCCGATGAGCTATCACTCGCATTATTTGGAGTCCTATTGCTAATACATTTTAATGCCTGAAGTTTTATTAAAGTAACGTCTAGTTTAATTGTAAAATATTAAAGTGTTACTTTAATATTTATTTTATGGTAGTGTGTACCCAAGGGAGACATAAGGGGTATTTTAATATATGTTTTATATATTACACATCTTTTATCCCACATTGCCCATATGATTTGAGCGGACCCTTGGAAATAGAATAAAAGGAAGCATTTGTGGCTTCATTAGGCAGGTTGAATATGAGAAGAAATTGGTGTGTGAGTTGCAGCTTTGTTC
This sequence comes from Cupressus sempervirens, assembly GCA_028749045.1. NCBI lineage: Eukaryota > Viridiplantae > Streptophyta > Pinopsida > Cupressales > Cupressaceae > Cupressus > Cupressus sempervirens. Next base: position 24,698,439 of record CM053786.1, read on the forward strand.
TTGGTATTTGAGGACATCTATCCTCTCTTGTAACATTCTAGATGTCATTCCCTTGGGGTTTGGCCTTTGGAATTCTTTCTTATTGGCTTCATTATCAGGCAGTTTAGTTGCATTTCCGGCTATAGGCAGATTTGATAGTTTGCTCATATCTTCTTCCCTACTTGTCCGACGCTTATGCCGCTTTGAGGGAATGGTATTATGAAGGTAGTGGACTGATTCAAGGACAAATTATTGTAGCAGCAAGTTCGGAAGCATGGGCTGGAATATTATGTCAATACTGCTGAAGTAATTAGTGAGTTGATAAATCTGCCATGTATTTGGTTTTATGAATTTTGAAAATAACATTTTATTAGTAGCCGTCATTTCCACTTTGCATATTATTGTAGTTTCTTTCTTGTTTATGTTGTATGATACCAATTCCATGCACGAAACACAACAAACAAATAAACGTTTGATTTTCGGAGTTATAAGGGGTTTTAAGAAGTTGAATGCAAACTGTTTGACATAATTCCTTTCAGCAATTTGGTTTAGTTTTTTGGGACATCCAAGGGTGTCCGTTACATAGGAAGTGATGGAACAAGTCCCCTCCAAGATAATTGGCCTTTAAAATGTTCCACAAACTACCCAAAGAGTTCATCAATCTCCAATTGACTAATTAGGAAGGTCTATATCATATGTCCTATCATCCTTATATTCAACTCTCCAAGGGCTTTAGGTTGGAAGAATTTTTCCCACATCACCAAGCCCATCCTAGAATTCTCTATAGAACATGACCATCAGAAATTTCTTTAAATTTTTTAATAATGTCTCTATATCTACTTGGGAGTTTAAAGATGGAGCAAAAATACACTGGATTTCCCTACAAAGATCTTTCCTTTCCATCTTGATAGCTTTCTCTAAAAGTGTTCAACTAGGCCATTCTAGTACTAATTAATTGTGAGTGGGAGACTAAGATAGGTATCCAGGAGAATTATATCCTGGCATTCTAGTATTTTGGTCACCTTTTCTCTCATACTAGTGTCTATGTTTAAAAAATACACTTTTCTTTTTTGATAGTTTATGCATTGTACCAAAACCATTGCATACTAATTCAAAATAGCTCTCAATTTCCTACCTTCACTGACTGAAGAGGTTTCAAATAATAAGGTGTCATCAAAAAATTGTTAGATAATTTGTGGTGGGCATGGGGATGCAAGTTTTACATCTTTTATTCTGCTAGAGTTATCAATGGCCACTAGATTCTACTTAGCACCTCTGCCACAGTGATGAATAGGAAAGGTGATAGGGGGTGACCTTGTCATAGACCTTGGGAGGAAGAAAAGAATCTAACAGGGGCCCCATTAACAAGAACTAGAAACATGATGGTGTTCATAGCACTCTTGAAAATTATAATAAAATTCTTATTCAAGCCTAAATTATTTAGGATAGGAAAAAGAAATCCCCTCCTAACTTTATCATAATCCTTGGAAATATCAAGTTTAAGTCTCATACCTAGGTTCTTACTCATTTCCATAGAGTGAATTTCCTCATGTGTTCTTATGACCACATCAAGGATTCGTTGCCTTGACACAAAACCATTCTGGTGTGGTCTTATAAATCTATCTAGAAGGGGCCTTATGCGGTTAATCATTATCTTGGCTAGAACTTTAGGGATCATGTTGCAGAGACTAATGGGTCTAAAATTTTCTAGATGTCTAGGGTCATCCATCTTAGGAACTAGAACATTGAATGTTTGGTTCAGTTCCTTCAATAGTTTGCCAATTCTGATGAGGTCATTAGCCATGCGAACCACATCATAGTTAACAATATCCCAAAATTCCTTTAAAAGGCCAAGGGAAACCCATTGGCTCCTCAGGCTTTGTACTAATTTGAATACTAAACACTTCCTTTCTTACCTCCTCCTCCTTGACCTTACCACTGATGGCCTCATTTATCTAGTTATTCACCACCAAATTAAATGACCTTAAAATATTATTTTCCTTCTTACTACTGACCTAAACTACTAGGGCTTTGTAGATTTCTTGGAAATAGTTATTGGCCTTTTTTTCTATCCTCTCCACTTCCTTTATCTCCTTAGCATTATCATCAACTAGCAGGTTTATGGTGTTTCTCTTTTTTCTCCTTGACAATGATCTGTGGAAGAAGGTTATATTTTGGTCATCCTCGCCCAACCACTAGACCCTAGATATTGATTTTCAAAAGGTTTTCTCTCAATTTAGGAGGGCCTTCCACCTATCCTGACATTCCTTCTCCTCCTACTATATAGTGTTAGCATTACCCTTGTGCTAGATAATTTTGAAGAGATACCAATTTCTTTTTAGTAGTCTTCTTTTCCTTGGAAATGTTTCCAAATGAATATTTTCTCCATCCTCAAACCTCTTTGTGGATTCTTTCAATTTTTCTAGCAATACAAAACATAATCATTCATTCAACCGAATTATTTGACCACCATGGAATACAATCCCTAAACTCTAGGTGTGAGTGCCACATGATTTCATATCTAAAGGGCCTTTTTTTGTTAGGTTGACTCTGTGTCCATGAAAAATATAGCATAGAGTGGTCCAATGTGGTCATTAGATCCTTCAGTAAGGATATATGTTGGAAAATTTCTCGTTCAACTAAAATAAGGACCCTATCAAACCTAGCCTCAATTAAATTTTACCACAATCTATTGTTTGAACAAGTCAAAGTAGGACCTTGGAGATTAGTATCAATCAAGTCATTCCTCCTAAGGAAACCCTCCAAGTCATGTGTACTTTCAGAAAAGTTCTCCAAGCCCCCCATTTTCTCTAAAGAATAAAGTGGTGTATTAAAATCACCCATCAATAGTATGTTTTATTATTTCATAGCATCAACCACTCTAGTTGTCTCATCCCAAACAACTAGTCTACCATTTCAAGTGTTCAGAACATAGAAGTTGAAAAAAATCTAGCTACCAACTTGGGATGTGAAACCCATGACCACAAAATGGGTATTGAGTAGGATCACTAAGCCCACCACCATGTCTACGTTCCATAGTGTTGTAATGCCACCAAAAGCACCATTAGCATTACTATAAGAAAATTTGGCACCTAGTCAAATGTAAGTAACCATTCTAGAGAAAACATGATTTATCATTTTCATTTCCTATAAAAGAATCATATATGTATTAAGTTCAATGACCTCTGGATTAATTTAATACTTCTTGCAAGGACTATTAATCTCTCTAAAATTTGAGGATATAATCTTCATCCCTTATGTGGTTGGATTTCCTTATGGGATTTTGTCTCTCCTATGCTATATCCTTTTATGTTTCCTTATGATGGATGTTCCTAATTGGAGGTCTCCCTACCCTCATTCTTGACCCAACATTAACCCTATATCCCCCTCTAGGTTTTTTCTTCAAGACCATCCATTCAACTTCATTACTTAGGTAGTCAAGACTTGGTACTTCATAGGTAGGCGATAGTGTTTCCACAATACCGAGGAGTGAAACCACAAGGGTTCCATGTGTGAATGGCAAGTTATTTCCCTTATTTGGGGATATGTTGTTGGGGATAATAACTTTAAACCCATCCACCATCACCCATTTCATTTTTCCTCCTCCAAGATTATCTAGTTGCATGGATTTCACTTCAAAAATCTCCCCATCCTCTTGCTTAGTTGTTTCTTTTTTATTAGTTTTACCACATATGATCTCCTTAGCTTATGGGCCTTGAACATCCTCCTTCATAGGGGTTGTCACCTTATCTCTATCCTTACTAAAAAAATTGTTCATATCATGAAATTCTTCCACACTTTTTTCCATCAATCTTACCAGTTCCATGCTCTCATGACATTTGGTCTGGTTAGCCATTTCAATAGTATTTGAGGTTTCTATCACCATGACACATGATGAGGTACCTATGTTCTTGAGTTTCTAGCCCTACTTGCATTCCATTATATAATGTCCAAACATGTTGCATCATTGGTAGAAGGGAGCATCATTCTCATAAACTAATGATTTTTACCAAATACCCCATTTAGAGATCAGATCCACCATGGTCAACAATGGTTTATTCATACCCACATTCACACAAAACCTAGAAAATCCTAGCTTGGTTTTGGTGCTATTTGTTATATCCATTTTAACGAACTTTCCACAGGTGTTTCCAAGTCATCTAAATTCTTGCTCATCCCAACATTCCAAGGTGATTCTGGGTAACCTTATCTAGATTGGTGCAGATATGTAGAGGTCACGCTCAGGGTTAAATTATAGTTTCCATTTTGCAATCATCTAAAGGTGTTTTCCAAAGTTCTAGGATCTTGCCATGATCGAATCACAGTCCATTTTAGTATTGGAGCTAAAAATTAAAGAAGCCTTCCATCATGGACATGGACATCAAACCTAAGAGATTTCACCTAATAGAGCACCATTTTCTCACCATATCTACCATAGGTCAAAACAAGACCGAATTTCCAACAAGGATCAAGGAAAGACCTAACGAAATCAAATCAACCACAAAGTCTGGAAGTGAGATATGTGGTTCTATTGACCCTACAGAAAAGGTTAGTTTCTCTCCAAAGTCCATAGTAATCTTGGATATAATGATAAACCCTAGACAATTTGACTTTGGGGTCATAGCCTTGTCCATAGCCATCGTAGTGGCCCCTAGAGGTTGGGGACATAAATAGGCATAGACATTAGGAATGGCATATGGTTCTATGAGGCTAGGATTTACCACTTGATGTAGTACACAAGCATTATGGAACTTAGCGAACAAAACTAATTCTAGATCGAAACACTCACAAGCCATCTCTAGTGGGGAGCGAACCATCCACTTGAAGACTAGGAAGGCATCAAATTGAGTTTTAGGCCGAGAGTGGAAAATTTGAAAAGCTTTCCACCTTACTACTTTTTTGCTTCTTATTTTTGCTTCTTGATGTATGTCAATTTATTTAACTTAATTGTTTTGATTGCACTTTTTTATTATGTGAATAAGTTAGAATCTCTCAATTTTTCTTTTGACACTCATTTTGGTTATCTAGTCTCCCTATTTAACCTAGAAGGAATATTTGCACCCTGACCTTCAAACCACTATAATAGTAAAGAATAGGTCCCTAAAGATTTGAAGCAGGTTCACAAAGGGGTGCACCTTACCTATATAACTAGGCTTGGGCCCTATTATGACCATATTAATAGCTCAGGCATGAAGTTCAACCCACCCAATTGTAATTTCTACAATGGTAATCTAATGAGGTCATGGCATAGAATAGTTTAGTTTGGATTATTCCCCAACCCTAAGAACATGTTTTTTAGCAAAGCTTTCTAAACTAAACTATAATAAGAGATGGTTTTGTGGGGATGGTGGGGAAAGAGTATTACTTAGATCCCCTTATAAACGTGTCTACCTCCTAAAACTAGAATTCTTGGAGTCTATATGGGAGGGGAAATTAGGGGGGCTATAGCTCTTTTATCTATGATCTACATTTTAGGACTCATAGAATAGAAGAATCCTAGAATGAATAGGTGGGATAGGTGGGGAATGAAACTCGAGGTGGGTGGGAGTAGGAGAGAGGTAAACTCCACTCCTCTCCCTTCCTATAAGATGGGGAGTTGATTCAGGTTAACTGTATCTATCTATACATGATATCTCCCTTATCTATATTATTGAGTCTCTACTACAAACTATAGATGCAGGATGGGTGAGCAATCTCTGTTTGTTGGTTAAATGTATCTATAGATGACCTATTCCTCTTGGTCTATTTATTGGTGGAGAACATACATGAATGATCTATCAAGATAATCAACATATAGAGATAGGAAGGACCCCACCATTATAAATGCAAAGTGAATGTAGGTCTTGAAGCATCATTCTCTCTCATGTTCTTCCATTATTAGCTAACATAGAAGAAAAGTTGTGAGATCTATTAGATTGCACATTTATTCTTCTCCAATAACTCTTATTGATGGATATAGAACAACGTTCCTAATAACTAATTGTCGGGTATTGATCTATCATTCATCTCTACATTCTTCCTTATTTTTCTCTACATTTGTCTTCATATTTTTTCAGAACCACCTTCATATCTAAAGGAAGGAATATGAACCCCTATCTACATAGAAATGGTGGAGCCATCCATACCCACATTTGATTCTTTTCTATGCTTTTCATTTAGAGATTCTTGACTAAAAGATGAGGAATTATCTAATATGGACGACCCCTTGAACTATGGAAAATTAATGATGGTAGGACCAATAGAAAAACATTGGACTAGTGGAAGGCAGCCAACTATCCACTATCTAGATATTTATGTAATCGGTATCTTCCAAGAATGTATAATACATATAGATATCAATCAAGCCCTACTCCCTCTCCCTATTGGTTAAGTTATCTCATCCTACTACTATATATCTAGTAGGCCATCACAATATCTATATATAATTGATTAAACTCTAACTCTAGAAAGGGGTCCTCACTCCATCTATGCATTTCATTAAGGTCCTCTATTCTAATCTCATATGCATATAGAGGGGATAGATCATCCATCCAACTACAAAGAGTATTATCGATTATAAACTATATTGAGTCAAATTTGGGGTGGAAAGAACCTATAATTCATCATAGAGAAGAGATGGATAGGTTTCTCTAGGATGAAGGTATAGGAAAAAAATCAAATAGATAGGGCCAAGTACCTAGATCTATATAGATTCTAGATGGTGTCATAGCTCTATTTGTAGTCAACATAGTATAGGCATAGTCAAATAGGTAAATCCACTTTATAAGTAAAACTAAACAAATCACTTGAGTCACTTTTATATCAGCTAGATAGTTTTTTCCTAGATGAAGGTATATTTTAGAAAAGAAAGCATTTTTGGTACATCTTTTCAAGAGGAGAATTAAAACTTTATCCTCTATAACCTAAGTTGGGATGGATGCTTCCTCTGAAGGGGGATTCGTAGGTGCATTTACCTTTTTCCTAGATGCTAAAGGGGGAGACATTTTTGTTACAAATACTTTAGAATAACTAAGAGGGAGGGGGGGTGGTGTGAATCAGTTATTCAAGGTCCAAATGTCCTATTTCAAAATTTCTCACTAAGTATAGTGAGCTCATTCAACCATTCATTCATCCAAGCTTCAAACATTCCTATTCAACAAGTTATTATAAATCAACATGCAAGGATAACACATAAAAGATCAACACATAAAACATTGATTTACGTGGAAACCCAATTTGGGAAAAACCACCAGTAACATGCTACTCAATTATCACTCTTCCGAAGTGATGCCATGTGAAATGCCTACCCTGTTAAAGGCTTACAACATACTATTAAATGTGACCTAGTTAAAGGATTTATCCACCCTGTTAGAAGTGGGTCTGGTTAGAGGACTTTAAAACATTCACTTAGAATAGCACCTTATTAAAAAGGATTTACAAATGGCTATTAAACCAACCTAATTCCATAGGATTTCCATATCTAATACAATTTCTAGAGAGTATTAGAAAATCTTTGATCTGATTACAACATACAACTTAACTTGCAAATCTCAGATCACTTCTTCAACTCTTCACATTGCCTAGGTTTCAGTCTTCCACAATTTTGACAGCTTGCCCTACTTTCAAGCTTTGTCTCCTTGAGTCTTCATGCTCAATATACCAGTGCAATCATCTCTCTCTAACCACTTTATCAAAGTAGAACCTCTATGCTCTATACTTCCCTCTCCTAGATGCCTTCTCCTTAAGACCCTTCTAATCACTTCATAATTTGGCACTCTAGCAGCTTTAACTTCTTGGTCTATGACTCCTTAAATAGAAGTCCTAGAATTTCTTTTCCTACTTGATTCTTCCATCCTTTAATTTTGGTTCAAATGGACTAGGTGGGATTCATTAAATCTAACCCACATTTTTTTCTTCTAGAGACTTCATGAAAAATCCTCTTGAATTCACCCAAAAATGTTTTATATAGAATTTTGTTCCACCATCTCATCATCCTTATCCTCCAACTAGTTCACAAAATTCAAGGTAACAACTCTGTCAGCTTAGATTTAGAAAATCTTTGACATTTACAATAATGCAATAGCTCAGCACTATTGAAATACTGGTGTTTAGCATATACTATATTACTCGACATCAACTACATTTTACTAATGCTCAACACCTAAAGTTTACTCGGCACCTACTAATATTTTTTTTGATGCTCGACACCTGTTACTTTTCTAAGCACTTGAACTTCACTCAACACTTGTAGTTCACTCGACACCTACTAGATTTTCCTTTTGCTTAGCTCCAACTAAGAATTTTCTTGGCTTAAACTAGCTTTCTCAACACCCAGTAATGAACTTATTTTAAGCTTTGTAGTCAACCCTGTTACAACTTATTCCTCTAGTGCTTCTAAGTATGGCCAACCTCTGTATTTTTTAGTATCTTGTCAGGTTTCAACAACTCCTAACAGGGTTCGAGTCTCCTAATAGGGATAAAAAGTCTCCTAATAGGGAATCATATGTAATGAATGTATTCATAGACTCCTAATAGGGTCCATCTCTAACAAGGAATATTTGTATAGTACATCATCTTTTGGGTACCATCCCATTGAGGTTTTCTTTTTCATCAAGGGATTCCCTAGTTAACATATCTAGTGTTATTGTCTATGAGCATCTTGTTGTGGTTTCAATTTATATTACTCATATGGTTAAATTTTTTTAAGGTTGATAATTGTGATAATAGTTGGATAACCGATTCACCCACCATCCCCCCACCCACCCCCACCCTCTTAGTTATATTGGTGGACTATATATTCTAACACAACCTATCTTGATGATTATATAAGGATCCAAATGCTTCATTTATACATAATGTTGCTAAATTCTTAGATTCTTTAATTGCAACCACAATATTATACAATTTAGGAGGAAAACTTCTTAAAATCTTCTATACAACCTTTTGATTGAGAATTTTATTACCATTGATCCTTATTTGATTAACCACATTCATAACATGATTTGAAAATCACTCTATACAATCATAATCCTTCATTTTTAAATTCCTAAATTCTCTTCTAAGTGCTTGCAATTCAACAATGATTACCTTGCTTGTACCTTGATATGGAGTCTCAAGAATGTCCCAAGCTTGCTTGGCTGTAACTGTTGGCTTAATTTTTACAAAAACTAAGTCATCCAATGCTTGTCCAATAATCTGAAAAGATTTTTTATACTTTTGCCTATTTTCATCAAGTTTTTTATTTTGATTGGCATCTAAAGTAGACTCATCTAAAGGTTTAGTATAAGATGCATTTAAGATTATATCTAATAACTCCTAGGAATCAAATATAAGCTTCATTCTAAAGGACCAATCATCATAATTCTTTTGAGAAAACATTGGAATTGAAGGCTAAAAACTCCCTAAAGTCATGCCTAAAAAAACTCATTAAAAAAAATACACAAATATACCAAACTCTAAATAGGGCAAAAAGAAACCTATAGATCTCATAATGAAATGGTTTATATGACTTTCTATCCCTTTCTTTGCTGCAATCCTCCACACTCCTCTTTTTAACCTTGCTCTAATACCAATTTGATGGATGACAGAGGTACAAGAAAATGGAAACACAAAACACAATGTGTTCTAGCACAATAAAAATAGTTTATATTTCATTCATCATGATTGTTCAAATTAATTCATAGTGGCTCTTTTATTGGCAAGTGTGCAATATTCTACATATATCTAGAATTAGCTGATAAGACAAAATATCCACATATTTCTAGAAAGTATTGCAATTGACACAACCAAAATACCTAAACCTAAAAATCTAGAAACATCTAATGGCGTACATGAGAAAATTAATTCTACGTAGGAATTAAATTTATAATAGTAATTTCTATAATTATTCTTCCTAGAAAATCCTTGTAGCTCTCTCTATAACATCTGTTATCCATAGGAATTAGGTTGTACCCTTAATTGGAACTCTCTTGCTCTAAAGTTTGTATAAAGATCACAAAATCTAGAAAGTGACCCATATAATTTTGCATTGTATTATTTTTTTGTCTTTTTTCAATTTGAATGGCCTTCTAATTGGGAAATTTCCCTCCATGTCGGTGTCTTTGAAAACCCTGATAGCTCTTTAAAATGCAACTAGAATCACCAATGATCACTGCTCCTACTTCTTTGTAAATAAATAATAAGTTTGTATTATATTTTAAAATTTAAAATAAAATTAATTCTTATCAATTTAGATATAATTGGTAAATAAATAAATAAATTTGTAAAAAAATATTGTTTAAATATTTTGAGAAAGATAAAATTGTTTTATTGTTGAATGTTGATTATTAATTTTATTGATTAAATAATTAAACAGTATTAAAAAAAATTTAAAAATTACTAACAAATAATTGACATATATTTAAATTAATCCACAAAAGTTGTCTTGAAAACACAACACTTCTTTCAAATCTATGTAAGAAGAACTCAAATTGATTAACAAATCACTATGATTATTATTATACAATTGGGTGAATAAAGTATTATTAATAACCATTACAAATACCAACAAGTGTCATTTAGTTGTTGTAATGCTTTAGAATTAGTTATAATTTAATTAAGTTGTAAAATGAATTTGTAATTGTGTAATTTATGAATTATCAGAGCATTTTCTTTATTCAAAAAGGTATTATACTTCTCAAAGTAAAAAAAGCAACTACTTGTCAATTTTCAACTAATCTTATATAAATGAATCTATAATAAGTTTTACTTAAATATCATATAATCTCCACCTAAATGAATTAAAAATAATAAAGTTTACAACAAATCTCCATCTAAATTAATTTGGATTATTTTGTTAAAATAATAGAAAATAATCAATATTCTAACCTTTTCCCACTTAATATATGTACAATTAGTATAATTAATTATTAAATAATTTCCATCCAGGTGAATATAGAACTATATATTAGAGAGATCAATTGTTGAGCTTGTTAATGCTTTAGTAAGTAAATATAAGGGTAATCATATTTTTTCTCCTTGGGATGGCTATGTTTTTCATCGGTGGAAGGATTTACTTTTTCCTCATCTTCCTACTCCATTGTGTCCATCCAAGATTCCTCTTATCCAATCACAAACCGAGTGGATTCCTCCAAGTGAGGGTTATTTCAAACTCAATTTTGATGGGGCCTCTAGAGGAAATCTACGCAACTCTTGCTATGGCATAGTCATTATAGATTTTAAAGGTCATCTGATTGCAGCAAAGTCATCTTCTCTCCCTTAGAGTACTAATAAAAGAGTTGAGGCCTTGGCCTTACTTTTTGGTTTGGAACTTGTAAAATCACTTTTTTATGTCTGACTTGCATGTTGAAGGGGATTCATCCATTATTATTAATGCTTTTATTAAATGTCATGTATATAATTGTTCCATATAGTATACATTGCATCAAGTATGGTCTCTTCGTAATTCAATCTTTGAATGTTACATCATGCATACTTATAGAGAAGACAATCTTTTAGATAATTGTTTGGATAATTTGAGTATTGATGGGGTTTATATTAACTCTTTATTTTCCCCACTTTACATCCTTGATCTCCCCAACTTGGCTAATATTGTGACAAAATAATATGTTTAGAATAGGGTTGAGTCTTTCTCATATTTTATTTGATTGTAAATCACAACTTCTCTATGATTTCATATGTTTTTTATTTTATGGATTTCACTTGTTCTTTTGAGATATTGTATGCATGTTAGGGTCTTAGATTGCACTTTCATTTGATGGCTTTCTAATATCATGGTCTCAGTTGGAGTTTTGGATGAAGATCAGTGATGGTAACTTTTATAATAGTTTTTGGCTAGGGTCTTGCTTTTCTCTTTGGCATCAAACAAAGAATTGTATTCATATGAGTTTTGGACTCTTTATAATCACTAGATTCCTAATTTGAGAATCTCTAGGACAAGATTCATTATTGTTGATAGATATTCTATCTTGATGGAGTATTTCTTCTTCTACATCCTTTTTGTATAAGGCAATTACCAAAGTTTTTCTTTTATGATTCTTTTCTTCAGGAGCTATTTTGAACTAGTTAATATTAATATAAATATAAGGTTTTTCCATATGTATGTATGTATATATATGTGTATATATATGTGTGTATATACATATTTATGTATATATGTATATATATGTATATATGTGTGTGTGTGTGTGTATATATATATATATATATATGTATATGTATATATATGTATGTATATTTATGTATATATATGTGTGTGTGTGTGTATATATATATATATATGTATATATATGTACATATATATATATCTATATATATCTATGTATGTATCTATATATATATGTGTATATATATATTTATGTATATATATGTATATATATATATGTACATATATATATCTATATATATGTATGTATGTATATATATGTGTGTGTGTGTATATATGTACACATATATATATCTATATATATACATATATATATGTATATACATATACATATGTATATGTATATACATATATATATATACATACATACATACATACATATATATATATATACACATATATATACATATATATACATATAGATACACATATATATACATATATATACATATAGATACATATATATACATACACACACATATATATACACATATATATACATATATACATATATATATACCTATATATGTATATATATATATATATATATATATAAATATATACATATATACGTAGCTTTGTATATATATATAAATTATATATATCAAGTAGCTTTGTCACCTTTGTAAAAAAAATTAAAAATTGTATATTTAAAAACCAACTTAAAGAAATATGAAAAAAATAAAAGTAAAGATAATTAATTTTTGAATCTACAAATTCAAAATGCACTTTAATAAATTATATACCTAACATTTTGTGTCAAAAGGAGCAATATGAGAAGCTTCCGAAGAAGAGATCCTATAAAACTAAATTGAAATAACCTATCATAGTTGAGATAAATTATATACTACATTTAATTATAAATATATGGAGAAATCATAGAGATAATTTTATTCTAACTAAAAAGTTCAATGATCCAATTAAAAGAAAAATATATCTACCACTACAACAACCAAGTAGTAATTTGAACATTCATAAGATTCAAGCATAC